>WEIV01003148.1:98885-170957 GCA_013390005.1 Calyptomena viridis
CGCTGCCCCGGGGCAGGTTCCCGGCCTCGCCGGGCACGGGCAGGAGCTCCCGATCTGGTTATGCAACGGCGCACAGGCAATTGGAGCAAAACCTTGACAGAGAGCGCTTTTTTTTTTTTTTTAGGAGAAGCTGGAAAGAGAACGAAAAGGGAAGCAGGGAAAAAAATAAAAACCTCAACCAAAAAGCCAGCCCCGCATCAAGGATGGTTTCACACCGCCGCCGCGAGCAAACTCCGGCGTGCCCACGTTTACATATGTCTGTAGCGACAACTCCGCGCTGCACCAGCGGCCGCCCCNATCCTCCTGCAAAGTGGCCAGTAAGAGAGAAGGCGGTGTGCTGGAGCCGGGGAGAGGCTGGTGATCGGAGCCTTGCTCTCGCCTTGACGAGCACTCCCGCCAGCTTCTGGCGGCGGCTCCAGCGGGGTCAGGAGGTTGCCCTTTCTCCCCAAGGAGGACAGACACGGCCGGGGACCGGGCGCCCGGCTCGGGCGCAGCCGCTACTCTCCCCGGCGCTCCCCGCGCCTTTCGCCGGAGGCAGCCCCGGGCTCTTCCTCCTCCGGACCCCGCCGTCTACTCCTGCCTGCTCGCACTGCCTCTGCACCCGGGGCTTGATGGCACTGCTGGCAGGCACCTCTTCTACCCGCAGAAGGGGTCTCCCCCCGAATATAGGATTTGTTTTCAGGACAGTAGTGTTTTGTTCAGAGGAGGGATTTGTTGGGGATGGAAAGCCCCTGTAACTGGTCCAAGCTCTGTCACCACCAAAAGGCCTGACCGTACAGCAATACCTGCGCGAGCAAAGTTTGTGTGGTGGGCCAGAGAGTGTTTCCACACCTCCCCCGGTGCATCGTGCCTCCTCTTTTAAGAGCACGTTAGTCCTCGCAAAATACCCGCCAGCAGAGACCTCTCTGTCCACATCGGACGTGCATGTGCGGGCGCAGCATGTGGTGTGAGCGTTGCTCCAGCTATCTGGCTCCTCGCCGTGCTGCTTCTCCCAATACCCCCACCAGCCAGCTCACCCAGTTATCCTGCTGTGATGTCCGGCTCCCCCCATACACCACATCCAGCCAGTTATTTGATCCAATTCAATCCCCTATGCAAATGTTAATAACTACAAAGTATGGAAAAACGTTGTGCTCCTTTGCTGAGCACTTTTACACCATACTTTATACAACAGGCATGACTAATGTTGAAAGGGTAAAGTTGTTTACTTTTAACCAAGAATAAATACAAAACTTTGAAAAGCTCCTCCCTTCCTTTGGATGAAACCCAGCATTTTTTCCCATTTGGAAATTGTCAAACAGTGGTTAAACAATCCTTTGGCAAACAAGTAGTGCCTGAGGGAATAAAGCATTAGATACATGGGGAGAGGAATAAAAGACATTTCTGTTCCTGAGGTACTTTTCTTCTGTTGCACAATGAAGTATAACATAAAATCTCCAAGCCTTGTAAGGTTAGAGAAAAAGAACTTCCCATGATTATATACGCCACATGATTTGATATTCCAGTCTTTTTGAAAGCCTACCAAAATCCTGCTCCAAATCCAGCCCTGTCTTTTCAGAAGGTGGAAAACCAAGTACCTCGAGGAAAATACCATGCTGAGAAAGGCAATCAGAGACACAGGGGTGCATGTACAAAATTACAACACTACCATGTTTTAACATTTTCCCTGTGAATTTCAAAGGACTCCATTGCACAAGTGAACAAGTGAGACTGGTTGAAGTTTGTTTCTTAATTCATTCCCTAGGTTACCAATATAAACTTTAATTAGGGCAACAAAGAGCAGAGAAGCTGAGGGTGAGGCAGGCTTCATCCAGCCCATACCTGAAACCCGTTGTGAAATACCAGCCATTCAAAAGACACAGCCTTTCTCTCAGGCCAGTGACACATGGAAAATAACCAAATACTGTCAATACTGAGTTTGATTTGGAAATTAACCAAAGAGTTACGCTAGATGCTACATGTAAGAACTTTAGGCAAGGAGCCCAGTGTTCAATTTTAAAGAATTAAATATTTTTATAATAATGAAATATTAGTTAGCAACTTTTCAGACACCAGGAGCCTGTGATCCAAAGCTGCAATCCCTTTTGTTTCAACTAGAATTGGCTGGCCAACCTTCATGGCCCAGAAACGACACAGCAGGGTTTTCAATAAGCCATGAACCTCAGACTAGGTGTCTCCCAGGGTGGAGGGCCAAGAGGAGGTGTGGGAGAGGACTACAGCTCCCCAGGGGCCCTGCTGCTCCATTGTGTCAAGACCATGGGATGGATTTGGGGTTGAGTGTGAGTTCAGTCCAGACACACTGTGTTTAACTCTGATGGTTTGCTTTCTCTTGCTGCCAGGGCTTTACATTATGAGGTACCACTGCAAGACGTAACCCTTGGCAAAGGAGCTATTTTGGATATTCTTTGGCTCCAGAGCTAGAGCCTTGCCTCCAAAGCCTGGCCACCACAACCTGGAAGCATGGGGCTTCCAAGTACCGAGAGAGGGCATACAGAAGAGATGGAGACAGACTTTTTACAAGGGCATGTAGTGACAGGACAAGGGGTAAATGGCTTTAAACTGAAAGAGCATAGGTTTAGATTAGATATAGGTGAAATTGTTCACCGTGGGGGTGGTGAGGCACTGGAACAGGTTGCCCAGAGAAGCTGTGGATGCCCCATCCCTGGAAGCGTTCAAGGCCAAGCTGGATGAGGCTTTGATCAGCCTGATCTAGTAGAAGGTGTCCCTGCCCATGGCAGAGGGGCTGGAGGTAGATGATCTACAAGGTCCTCCCTCTCCAACCCCAAATATTCTGTGATGATTCTATGATTACCTGTGCTATATAAATGCTTGTAACATTTGGCAGACACCAGTACATGTTGCGGGAAAATAAAATGCCATTTGCAGCTCTTAATTTAAATGTGAAGCCTACATTTGGATTAGCATTTGTGTAGAAATAAAAAGATTTCCCCCAAATAATCATCCTCTAATCAACATCAATAACAACAGTGGTGCAAAAGTCAGGGTTGGCACTGTGGGATAGATGAGCATGATGGAAAAAAATAAAGGAACCTCAAAGAGCCAATCAAATTGCATTGAATATCAAACTGTTCTTTTTAGTTTTCAAGGAAGTAAGAAGGAGATGGACAAGGATTAATTTGATTAATATTAATTAAGGGGCAGAATAGACCTTGGGCCACTTGTTTTCCTACCTTCCATGCTGAAAGAGAGAGCAACAGGGACAAATGAATGGCAAATAAATCTAGTGGCTCATGTTAGTCGCAGGAGTCACACCAGCTGTGTCTGCTGGCTGACGCAGGCGAGCATGGGAGCACAAGCCAGATGTGAAGAGATCCTTCTTTGAGTAACACACTTCTGTAATCAATTTTGTCAGAAATTTCTGCAGAGGACAACCATCTTCTGAGGATCAGCATTATTTTTTTGTTCTGCAGCTTACAGTTTCCTGAGGGAGGGAGAGACAGTGCATAATTGCCGTGGTCCCTCATATATAGTGTCGGCTATAGCATATAGTATAGTATACGTATACGTATATAGTATAGTGTCGGCTATACTCCGACACTGAATCCTAGGCCCTGGCTAGCTCACAGCCACCCTAAGGGGCGCTGGGCAGGATTGGGCACCAGGCAACTAATCAGTCCTCCACAGGAGGACTCGAGTCACCTGGTGACTCAGGGGCAACTGGCTAGGTGGTATGCCCTGCCTCACATCCCACAAGGGGCTTCTTCAGTGAGGGCAGTTCGCCTGTCCCTAGCTGGTGTCCCTGGAGGAGGACTGGCGGATTAGCTGCTTGATAAAGAAGTTAAAGATGACTCTTGGGGTTGAGTAGGAACTGTTTATTTGAGGTTTGTGCCTCAGGAGAAACCAACCCTCAAGAGCCCAGCCTAGCTCTGTACATGGGCTTTTATAGTGGGTATAACCAGGGGCGGAGTTGGAGAAGGGACCGATCAGGGACGGGAAGAGGTGGGGTTTAGGGATGACTGGCATGAGTGGAAGCCTGAGGCCTCCTACTCAAGCCAAGCAGGGACCGTACACAACTTGGAGTGACAGGGAAGGTTCTGGGAGAAGGGGAGGGGACAGGGTACATATATGGGAGGTGGGTGGAGGGACACAAAGGCGGGAAAATTATGGAAGGGGGCAGCACTTGTGGGGGAAACTAAGTGGGATACAGGAAGGGGGAGACCGGAGCAGTCCATTTACAATCAAGGATGATGGGGAATAACTGAGGATAACAGAACTATACATAGAATCAAATACAAATACATTCATAAACTTAAAAAACACACCACCACACATAATTATCAACCAGCAGCACAGCCTCCAAATCAGGGGAAGGCAGAGAAATGCCACAGTGAAATGGACTTCAGATGCATCCTACTGGTGCTGTCTCAAGTGTTTTTCTGCATTATTATTACAAGTGAAGAGCCAAATTGCTGATTTGAACTTACTTTAGTCTGATTTGGTTTGAAGAAAGAAAAATCCACTGCCACGGTTTTCATGAAAGAACTTTGCCAGGGATGCAACCTAACTGAGGCTTTGACTTTCCCAGCTTATTCAAAAAAGGGTTTATAGGTTTCCTTTAAGTGGTTAATGTACAGAGTGGGGAGGAAGAAGGTGTGAGTTGAAAAATAAGTTACCAAATATTGAATAGACTTACTGTCTGGAAGGGCTGAAATTACTTCTGGGTACCCAGAAAGCCCTAAAGCTTGCTGCCTTGCAATCTTGTGGCTTAGCATTTACAGCTTTTCTGGGAAGCAAAACTTCTGCTCCATGAGCTGTACATACGCACTCAATTGTCATGGATCATACTGTGTCTGTGTCAGCCTGGTCAGCCAAAGCTCAAGGCTGTGGAAATAATTCCTTCTCATATGGGAAAGAGATGATCCACTCATCCTCTGGCTGACTGTGGTCTTTGTGCCAGTGCACCTCTTGGCCCCTACGAGACCTTTCATTCACTCATAGCAGCATGGGATTACATCTCATGACAAAATCCAGTTTCAGTGGGACTGCACTGGTTTATAGCAATAAGGAACTATGGTGTGCCTGTACCTGGGAAAAGGCTCTGGTCTGAAATCAGACTGATGGAGCTTGTTCGGATTTGAGAGCTGTTCAAGAAAATAAAGTTCAAACTCAAACCCAAGAGTAAGGGATCTGCTATTTTTTCTCTGGAAGTCCCAGCAAAATGGAAGATAATAAGGGGTTGTAGCGCCACAACTGAATTAAGAACAGCTGGGAGAAGTCTGAATGCAAATGCAACATCATTGTCTCTACCTTGGCTGAGAAAAAAGACTATTACTAATTGTTATTACATGTTACGTTTTACATTACTATTGCACTATGATAGTACCTTTTTGGCATGTATATATCCCTATGGATCTGTACAAATATTTTAATTCCTGGCAGGTTTCACAGAGACCTTCAACCTCTTCCAGAAGCTCTTGATGAGCAGCAGGAAGGTGTTGTGAACCATTGCCTCTCTTTTACAAGAGACAGCCTCATCCCCCTCTCCACTGATTTCAACAAGAACTGGGTTAGGCCTGCCAAGTGGTGTCACTGTCAGGATTCCACAATTTTCCAAATTCTTTGCTAATTGCTCTCCCTTTTTTCATTTTTTTCCTGAGTACTGTTCTTACATCTTTGGAGTTATACTACTCACCACCACACACTTGCTCTTTCAAATTCTTCTCACCTTGCTTTGATTCTGTGCAACACTACTCTTGCACCTACCTTAAGCTCATGATGCTATTGTGACTCATGCACTTACTAGTAGAAATATGGAGAATTTAAATGTGAAAGTTAAGTAAATGACCAAATAAATATTTAAAAAAATCTTAAAACCCAGGGGTATATGAATCTGTCCGCACATATTAAGCTCTGCCATCTATGATTTTCAAAGCAGTAAGCAACTATCAGTATCAAGACAATGTGGAAGTCTGAATTTACCTGCTGTTATCAGATTCACTTCTTAATTGTGTCTTTCAATCTTTTTTAAACTGCAGCAGTCTGTAGGCACTAGATGTCAATGAGACCCTAGAAGTGTTCTGCCATGTGCTCATCCCTGTCCAAACAGATACTAAATTCCTGGTAACCATTAAAAAAACCCTACTAAGTTAAATCATGCAAAAAAACCCACTCTACTTTGCTGTTTTAAACTCTTAGTTTGAACATAGTCATACAGTTATAAAAAAAGTTCAGAAAACTTTTTTCCTTTGATCTAGATTATTTCCTTACTGTGTTGTCAATGAGAATGGGCTACTTCATGGATTGCTCTTCTTTTTGTGGCTTTCAGCTCCTCACCTTGATATTGATGCAAACATGGTTCTGATTTCATTGTTACTGCCCTGGGAGAGCATCAAATACAAACAAAACCCTTGAAAACAATTTCATTAATGCAAAATCAATTGAGGTGTTCTGTCGCTTTTGCAATCTCAGAGCTTTGGCTGTAAGAACTTGGAAGGTGCATTTGGCTTCCATCACTAGGGTAGGCTATGCACAGATGCAGCTGCTACAGAGGCTGTGATATTCTGCTTGTACAGAGCATTGCAAGAGGAAAGGAAGCAGAGGAAGAGAAAGTGTTAAAAAGGTAAATATTGACTCAAAGAAAGGAGGCATAAAGGAGAAAGTGGGAGAACTGTAAATGAGCCAGACAGGATGGAGAAAAAATCTCCAGCAACTGTGATTAGGTTAGATTTCAGAAGTAGTTGCAGTGTTCCAGCATCAGCAGATACTGTAGAAAATATTTGCCCTTAGCTCTGTTTGCAGAGAAGAGAGAAAGTTGCTTTGGCCTGCAGGGCCTGATCTTCAAGTGGTGGCACTGATTGCACAGAGTCATGAGCCCAGTGAGGCAGCCGATGTCCTCCCTCTACATGCCACTGGAATCAGCCAGGAGGTTTGCAAGGAGTGGAAGTGGTGGGTGCAGAGACAAACATACAGCAGCACGTGGATGCAAACACGTGGATTAAGTGGAAAAATACGTATTCAATGGAGCCGCTGCTGCAAAATTGTGTTAGCAATTTAATACTGAATAAAACATATTTAAATTATCACCAGTGTCTAGCTGATGCTTCCACCTCTGCAGCCACAGGTTGGAGCAGTAACAGGGATGTAGGAACTGCATTACCCTCTGGTTCCTTTAAGATGTACTTCTCCTGCATAAAACCAGATTATATAGGCTTCCTGCAAGGAAAATAGATTTCACCTTAAAGTCTTCTCCAGACATTTTACGTTAGCAGTTCACGCACCATCAGAAAATCAATTACCACTGGTATTACATGCAGATGAACAGTGCAGAGTAACGGAGAATTCAGTTTACACAATGCTTTTAATAAAATGCTAAATAGAGCAAAATATTTCCCTAAGAGCTATTTATAGGCTCTGTGTGGGAAGTATGTCTCTAAGGGAAAGTTTGTACCTTTGTGATTTGGTTGAGGAGTGAGTCTCAGCCTTCTTAATCCTAACATTGGTCAAACATATTTCTGCCAGGCTGGATTGAAGATGACAGGAGCCCATCATCTATAGTACAATGGCTGTCACTTCACGTGGAAAAACACGTTTTCTTTTAAAAACAAGAGTTTCACAGGCTGTGTTTTTGTAATGCCAGTTGTTGTGAGACCCTAAAATAACTGAATTACTCCATCATTCCTGACACTCTTATCATCTTTTCCTGTTTTTAATGCCAACACAGTTTGCTGATTAGATTTGCAGCATGTATTCCTGTAAATCATTTACTTCAGCACCTCTTTACAAACAAACATGTCTGCAATTACAGTTCTATTCCTACCTGAGTTTGGGGATGTATCTAGGGCAAAGAAAGGGACTCAGGTGGTTTTATCAGGAAGCAATTATGAAAATAAGAACAGAAATGCAGGGCCAGACCAAAGTATGCTGCCTCTAACTATGGCCAGAAAGAGAAGTCTGAGGAAGTGAATAACACAAGCATGCGCTTCTCTGGAGTGCTTTCTCAGCCATCAGTACTTTATGCTCAGCAACTCCCCATAAGCCTATGTAAGAACCATAGGCAACATCTTCCTGCAGGGAACCTCATGAAGAGCCATCTAGTTTTGCTCATTTTGAACCTGCTGGCCTTATTTGTTACCTTTTAGTTCTTGGATTGGAAGAGAAAGAGAAAACTTAGTCTCTATCCATCCTCTTTATGCTATTCGTGGTTTTATAGGCGTGTGCCATGTTCCTTCTCAGTCATCACTTCTCCAGCTTGAAGAAATCTAGTATGGAAACTGCTCCATGGTTTTGATTGTCCCTGTGGCTCTTCTCTGAATGTTTTCCACTGTATTTCCTTTAAGGTGAGGACCAGGACTGCATTAGTATTCAACAGCCAATTCAAGTGTGCACACACTAAATCTATATGCATACATGATCATGTTCTTACTTTTCTTTCCCTAATAATTGATAACATGGTGCAATGACTCTTGTGTCTTCAAGATGTCCTGGGATGCATGGTACAGTTCAGTTACACAAGCTCAAGAACTGTTCTTTCCCTTTCCGTTTTTTTATTTTTATAGCCCTGCTGAATCCAACCCAAAATAATAAAATTTGTCTTAATTTATCTAAGGATTTAGCTCTATTGAAAGAAAGGAATGGTTATAATATTGCTAAAAAGAAAATTGCAACTTCCAACATTTCTGGAGGGGCTATATTTAAGTTATGTATGCAAAAAGCAGCCATGCTGCAGGGGGAAGAAGGATCAACCACAGAAAACTTGAACAGCAAAAGGAAATATTTCAAAATGTTCTAAACTTGGGAAAATAAAAGTGTGACAGGATAGAATAGAATAATACAGAAAAACCCTCTGACAATTTCCCTGCAATAGAATGTCCTCCCTTCTTTTAAATATTTTTATTAGAGCTAAAACAAATGAAACCATGAAAACAACTAAAATAGATGAATCCTTCTGCCAGTTGCTATTGCAATCTATTACTTGCAGGAAGGAAGCCATTTTATTTAAAAATATCCCCCTTGCCCTTAAAGATGTAGTCAGATGTTTGCCTTACTTGAAAGCTGTTGTAAATACCATAATTTCCCAGTTCCTTTTTCGTTTTGCAATCCTTTCTAGGTATATTATTGAAAGTCTTATAAGTTTAATCTAGTCTGTGCTGGTGCTACTAAGTCAGACTGATATGGCACTACAGAAAACCAGTAGTGATGACCCAAGTTTAAGTACGATGTTTCCTTCTTCCAGGGTAACCAATTCCTATTTCCCAGGTGGATCCACCAAGCAAACCACCAAAACCACCAAAGTCCCCAGCTGATGCCCATCCTCAGGTTTTCTACCACTTCCTCCTGCGGCACTGGCTTGTACTCCCTGCTACCACCTTGGGATTAGTCTGATAACCATGAGGCAAGTTCCACTGGCTGCAAATATTGAACGCATGACTTAAAATATCTTTACAAAGTTATGCCTAAGTATCTCCAGCTGCTTTATGAGAGTGAGTGAAATGGTCTGAAAGCTTCATTTCAATTAAAATAAGCTCTGCTCTAGGTCTTCTTGCAACAATCAGCACTGGCATTCAACTTTCAAAAGCTGATATTAATGCAGTATTGGCAGGAGTGTGCTGGCCTGTTCACTACTTCTAAGAAGAGCAAACAGCTCTGGTCTGCATCACACAAACAGAGCTTCATATTTTCAAAACCTTTGATCTGCAGATTTCCTACCCTTACCACTCTAGCTTGGCTTATATATTTGGAAGTCTTCCACAGAGATGTAGACATTTCTTTGGGGCATGATGAGTTTTGACTTTTGCCTTTCTTTGATTTTTTTTTCAGAAAGATAGAGAGCAAAGATCTTTTCTGTGAACACGCCTGCCCCAGGCAGCCACTATTCACAGTGGAAGCTGAGTAACAGTTTGCTATTCAAACAGAAATCTGAGTGTGTTGTACAATTCCAATGGAATGAGACTGACATGGAAAGAAGCCATTGATTCCTGCCTGGCAAAGAAGGAGGCAGGTAGAGAGAAGGGTATTGACAGTATATTGGCAAGGCATGAAGTGAGGGGGAAGAGACCATTGGCAGACGTGGGGCACTGAGAAAAGGAGAGTACAAGAAGCTGGAATGAGATGCACAGAGGTCTGGTGGGAGGTATGGACTAAAACTTGCAGGGATTTGGTATGACCTGGTGATATGAACATTTTGCTAAGACTCTGAAGACTGTAGCATAAATCTGAAGTTCAGTGAGCTGCCTTACTGCCTCTGGAAAGTCACTTCACCTCCCCACCTCTCAGATTCTCCCCTCATCTCTTCCTGATCAT
This sequence comes from Calyptomena viridis, assembly GCA_013390005.1. Taxonomy (NCBI): domain Eukaryota; kingdom Metazoa; phylum Chordata; class Aves; order Passeriformes; family Eurylaimidae; genus Calyptomena; species Calyptomena viridis. The sequence goes on from WEIV01003148.1 coordinate 109,146, forward strand.
TAGATCAACATCAACAAAGAATTGTCAGGAAAGGGGGAAAAGAAAGATAAATTGTGCTGTAACTTAAAGATGAGGACATGAGGCCTGAGTCGAAAGATGACATGATTCTGTGTGGTTTAGGGAAATAGGATGAGGTGACATTAGTTCCCTTCAGAAGATCTGACATTATTATGTTCTCATCTCTAAATGCACAGATATGATGCTGGGGATGAGGCACAGAACATGCAGCACGCAGCCAGTAAAACAAAATTGTTGCCAGGTAGACATAAATGTAGCACAGCCAAATTACATAAAGCCCATCTCTCTTGGTCTTTGGCTGCTAAAGAAGGATGTGGCATTCAGAAATCCCTCCTGTATGATGGTGCAGAGCACAATAAGCTAAACTGATCCTTTAATAGTAGTCAGGGAGAAACACATGCTGGTACTGCTTTGTGTTTATTTTTTGTTTTAATAATCAAAATCCGCTAGGCTATGTTCTCGTGGATGTACTCAAGTTTGTTTCCAGTTCTCATGTGTGTGATGATACATCTTATCATGCACTGGTGGATTAATTTGTTTACACAAGGTTGGCTTCGGAGGCTGAGTGTCATATGAACACACCACAGTGAGGAAGCACTGAAGTCTGAGCCTTGGATCCTGACTGCCTTCTCCATTCAAATGGTACCACTAGCACCCCAGTCCTGAGTGCTGCACCCATGCCCCCTCAGAGCCAGATGCCAGTGCCAGGACTCAAGTGTTAATCAGTGTTAGAGACTTTCAGACAATGACTCCAAAACATCTGGAAATTACAAGCTGTTTATGTAGGCACAGCCATAGTGTATCTCCTTTCAGAGAAGCAGTATCCAGGACTTTACACATCTTCTGAAGTCAGAAAAAAAGACTTATTTGCAGCCTCAGGAACTCACTTGGTTGTCGACTACTAGTCAGGCTTCCTAATGCCAAATTACAGTCCCTCCCTGTACCAAGAAGGGCTAGTTTAACCTGAGCTACTAGCTAATGTTATGAGGGAAATACAATGAACTGTATCTACCTTAAAGAACTGAGCTCTCCTGAAGCAATCATTCCTTTCACAAAAGAAAGAGCTATGGACTGGTGTGGAGGAGAGCTGAGACTCCTAAAAATGCCAAATCCATCCAGCATAGACTAATTATTTATAACTGAAATTATGAAGGAGTTTTAACTGAAATTGTGAGTGCCCCTCCCCATTCAATGAATTCAAATTTAGGTGTCTCCATGTCAGCTGAGTGTCTAAACTTCTGCAGTAGTCACTGGAGATCTAAAGACTGCAGTCAGTGGAGCCAGGGGTAGTTCATCTAAGTGAATGATGGAGTTTAGCATAATATGAATTGTCTGTCTTAATTTCATTCCCTATTGACTGAATTTCCATTTACTCTGATGGAACCTTAGACATGTAGCTCACATAGAGATATCTATATTGCATTCAAGTTTAGGCATGCCTATCAGCAGGTAAATGCCTCTCTATAAGGCTTATTAGGTTAGACTCATCTGGGCAGGTGAGTGGCCTTCTGTTCTACATGCGTTACTTCAGTGCAGAACTTCTTGTATTGTCAAGGCTGAATGTTGAAGCGACAGGTCTGAAAACAGAATAAATTGCTTCAGAATATGCTTTATATAGATGAAATGTATTTGAACTTTCAGATTCCTGAGAACTAAAATTAAATGTCTGAAAGAACACCTGAATGCACCATTCAAAAATAGCCATCTTTAAATAGCAGGACTGATTGCCACCAACACTTACCATAGAGGCTGAACTAGACCAGAGTCAAGGTCTATCTAACCTCAAACATTTTTCAATGAAGACAATCAGGAGACAGTCCAAAAAAGAGTGATCCTTCCCCATCTGTGCCAGCACAACTTCAGCAATCAACAACCACATGGGCACTTTGTAGGCTGGAGAATGTATCCAGACAACATTTTGTAGTATCCCTGTTGGCTCTGTCCTCCATGAAGTCATTGAAATCCTTCTGGAATCTGCTTCTGTCTTGGAACCCCTCAACATGCACTCTTTCTGCATGAAAAATTCAGTTATGGCAGTCAATTCACTGTTATGGGAGTAAGTGCCACAATTTAGATATGCTCTGTGCAAAATTGGCATTCCATTGGTTTTCTTCAGATATGTTTCTCAGAGGTGCCCCATTGTTCTTGCATCAGGTGAAGTAGTGAATGGCTTTTCCCCACTCACCTTCTCCATCACTTTTCAGATTTACAGATAGCTATTGTAGTCTGCCTCTGCCAGAACAAATGCTGTTTATAATAGCTGCGAGTGTTTGGAGAGACACCATTTTGTATGATAGTCAGTTCTAGAAACCTAAGCAAGAGCTTACTGTAGAAAGACACCCCTAATAAATATAAAATATCTAGAGAGGAAAAAAATCCCCTTCAGAGATTTAATATTGGATTTTCCGCCAACAAAGTTCTTTGATTTGATCAGACATTTTTAGTACATGAGTTGTTGGTTCCTGTGCGACAACAAGATGGAGGATGACTGTTGGTGTCTGTTTCTCCATTTAATCCAGATCTCACATGAGATCCAAGGTATGAAACCCTTACTCATCATTAAAATCCCCTCAAGCTGAATGCATTACTAGTGGTATCTTATGTTTTCATTTCTAAAGAGTGAAGAAGTGATAAATATTTGTAAATGCCTGTTACAAACCACTAGTTTAGGTGAAGCGTGTATGTAATTCACATTAATTTAAAGCCTTAACGAGTTTCAGTCTCCACAGGGTATCATGTTGTAATAGCGAGTTTTAATACAGCCATAATAAAATGCAGAACCCTAATCGTCATTAACTTGTAATTCTAGATAGAAGTGTACATGTCTTGGTTCAGATGCTGAGGAAGATCTACTTATTTTAGATCATTTGGTGGTAAATGTGCCATTTAGTGATAAAATACGGATAAAATAGACTATTTCCATTGTTTTATTATTCGCACATTACTTAAAACAAACTGGGGAAATTAACTAGACAAATTTCAGGTGAATTTTATAGTAAACACTTTTAATGCATTTAGTAGATCTACTGATCAGTACTTGCAAGAGATAATTTCAACAGTTAACAGGAATACTGAAAAAACGGAGTGCATTTTACTGAGAGGGAGATTGGAAACTAATAGAGGAGCATGAGAAATTAGTACCGATAAACAGAGCCTGAATTACAGACAACTCAATGTCCTGTAGAACAAAGATTCTTCATAATCTCTGAATTAAAGCTCCGGACCTCAAATTCTGGTTGCTGGCATAAAAGGCCTGTTTATCCCACATGGTTCTTGGCTCTGTACATATGTCCAGTCTATCACTGAATCACAGCTTTTCACTGAACCTGTTTTTTTGTGGGACATGGTTTATTATATGATAAATTTTGAGTGGGATAGGGAAATGAACCATTTTAAAGAAATAAGCTTGCTGAAACACCTGCCTTTCTTACAGTTTTTCAAAGCACGGCCTAGTCTGGAAAAAGCTCCTGGTTCAACATTGAACATATACGGTTAAATTAAAATGCTTAATTGTGCAGAGCATTAGTCAGTCCTGGTCTCCTGAGGAAATAGGAACTTTATGAATGATGTCTGCCTCCCACTGTGAGGAGTAAAATTACACTGTTTAAAAAAATATATATGTTAAGCACCTAAGGCTGTTTAGAGAAGTCTGAGATCCCATAACAGACTATTATGGTATTGTGAAAAATAGTTTTGTGAAGCAAAGTATTTAGTTTGGAAGGTAAGAAGAAGAAATTGTGAAATACAATGAGGTAAAGCAATTTTTTATTTGCTGATAAGATAATTAAGAAGAAAAATTATTGTGTTGAGCTATGCTGATGAAAAAAACCTAGGAATAAGAGTCTAGTTGTTTTTTTGGAGGAAACAAAATGAAAGCACATTTGCAGAGGTACCATGTGCTCCTCAAAAGCATGCTGATGAGTGTCAGCCCATGAAAAACTCCAACCCATGTGAAGTGGGCTATCAAGTAAAATACTGAGGTTAAATCCATGGTCTGCAAGCACAGGAATACAGGTTCTGATTAGATTAGGATGTGAGCTTTATGGGCAGAGGGACTCTGCCTGTCTTCAGGACTGCAGTCAACAGGCAGCTCTAGTCAGAAAGTGGCAGGGAGCTACTCTTACAGAACCTCAAGCGAAGGCGTGGTTGCCTCCCTCCTGTCCCCAGTGGTGGGGTGTGGGTTCTGGGTCATCCTGGAGGCATAGTGACGAGAAGGCTGACTCCATGAAGTTTTCTCAAAGGATTTATTTATCTATTAGAGCACTAATTTCTATGCATAGAAAGCTTAAGCATCTAAGCATTGGCAAAGCATTTCTTACCTACCTAGCAGACTCACTAAGCATCCATGTCCTCCGGACAATGTGTGTCTGGTGGGCCTGGGCAGATGTCTCTCTACCTGGCCAGATGTGCCACACCAGACGGAGGGTCTGCTCCTCAAGGAGTCTGCAACATGTCTGTCTCTGCAACATGTCTGCCTTTCTTCCTACGCAGTTAAAGGCTTATATATGTCAGACTATATTGTTTACATGAAGCATCCAATGACCTGGGGACCAAGTTCTTCCCTGTCCAACCAGGGGAGACAAGGCCATATCCAGTCAGGGCAACACTTCTGCTCATGCTCAGGAGAAATGTGGCCTACAGCATAGGCCACAGTGGGGACTCTGATGTGCCTGGTGTCAGAGGGACAGAGGAGCACAAGTACTTTATCCAGAACTAGCTTGTTATGGGTCTGGCTCTTCCTAGTAGACAGCCTAATGCACAGGTACCTGGTCAAGAAATAACCTGCTTTTGAGCCACAACAAAGACAGAAAACAGTAAATGCATGTTTCAGAATTGTGCTAGTCTTTGGGTTTGGTCTATCTTAGTTCATAGATCTGCCAGCCTACAGTCCTGAAAGTGCTTATTGAATACTGCGGGTCTGATTTCTTTCCTGGGTCCATCCTTGAGCAACGCACCATTGATAGCAGCACTGTTGATATTTCCAGTGAGACCGATGCGTGTGCCTGTTATAAAACATTGGGACAATCCAAACTTGGCCATTTGGAAATGCTGGGGTTTTTTACTGGGAGAAAGAGAGGAAGAGGTTTTCACTGGTTTGTTTTTAATGTCCAAGTGACACTACTGGGACAAGGTGGTGTCTCAAGAAAAAAGAAATTGTAAAATCCACATTAATAACCCCACTTCAAGCCTACTTTAAAGACTGTCCAGGTAATGTCTGTATCAATAGGGATCAAGCAAGACAACTGTGCCAACACACCTGTGCCCTCTATTAATTCCTGCTTTCACCTGCAAGTCAGGAAAAGTGAAAAAAAATACCAATTAAAAATACCCTGCTTGTGTAAATATTGTCAGTAAAAATTTTATCAGTTTATTTTGTTTTTCTTGTGGAGCATGATTAGAAAAAGCAAGGACAGTATAAGAAGGAGGGAGAAAGAGGAGGAATGTACCTGCAGTTTTTGAAATCAGTATCAAGAACTTTTCCATAAGGCAGCTTTAAGCGATAAGTGCCTTGGCAAATCTGTAATGTGATTTTCCAAGTGGTGTGCAAAATGTCATCTAAGTTGAAATCTGCAATATTGCTTTAATCTCCAAAAATGAAATAATAATGTTTGTCTTTACTATGTTTAATTCAATCTTGCACTCCTTTCCAGACTAAGTTCCTACTGATTTTAGTGATCTGGGCCCAGTAATGCACATTTGACTTATTTACAGTTTGGATCTGTCATTGCCATTAGGTATCTAGGATACACATTTTGCACACATGCAGCACATAGAGAACGGGTACTTGTAGACATACTTTCACTGAATATGATAATGTAAGGATCATTATCCTACCTAAAGAAATGCATTTGAATTGCATACGTCTAAAGCTACCTTCTAAACACCAGATAAATACCTTCCAAAAATAGCATCACTCATTTTTCACAGCAGGTGTCATTCATCAGGTATGAGTCTGCATCTAAACGTGTTAGTAATAATAATTCAGTCTGGTATGTGTCTCCAGCTCATTACCAGCAGTCTCAGGCACTGGAGGCTAGTGAAGTCACTAGAGCAGCACAGAAATACTTAATCCTATAGCAAATATTTAGTCCTATGACACGAATATTACACAAATATTTATCCTGCAAGTTAAAAAGACTCAGAAAATCTGGAATTTCTCCTTCAGCTGTCTGACCTGTCTCACAGTTTGCTCTCCTCCATGGTACTGTTTGCAGAGCTGGACCAGCTCCAGGCTGCCCACCATACCTGATCTGGAAGGGGTCAGTGGACACATCAAAGGGAGCAGATCCTGCCCCTCCACAGGCAGGACTGATGGCTCTGGAAGCTATGACTGCAGCTCTTCCTGTGAAGAAAAGATATTGCAGACATAGGGCAGCCTAGTCCTCCATGCTTCTCCTGTCCTTCCTGTGGGATCTGCTCCCAGGTGGCAGCACCAAAGCAATTTTTTTGAGCGTGGGCATGTTGTCCTCTTGCTGCCCATCGTGCCGTGTTGCCATGAAACCTGCAGTGGTGTCATGGTTGCTGGCACTCTGAGAGCATGGCTCTTGGTGTCCCCCGGTTGCTGTGCCACCATGCTGGCAGAGGATCCCTGCCAAAAGCCATTTTTGGCATCCCCTCCCCCTACACAGGCACTGCCACCACAACTAGCAGAACTGCTGATGAGAAATGCCACTGTGCTAAGGTTAATTAGGAGTCTGTAGGGAATCTTGCTGCATGTTTCTGCTTAATTTGTAATATTCACACTAGGCCTGACAGAAAGCCACGGAGGGGACAGAAGCATTTCCAGTGACTTTTAATGGGCTGTTTGCCCTGGGACACTGATAATGACAGCCCAGTTTGCACAGGCAGTGAAAGGGCTCTCCTAAGGGCCCACCAGACACCAGAGCCTGTTAGCCTTAATTAAATTTCATGGCACACTTGGCTCAGTCCTGCAGTAATTGCTCAGCCTTTACTTATATGCCTTGGCTAAATGGGAATGCCCTTCTAGGCAGTGGGTCACAAAGAGCATAAAGTATGACGAGACCCTTCTGCAGTGCCCTGTGCCTCTTTTCAGCACAATAGGTTTATTACCACTCACTATTGTTACAAAAATGTTTCCAAACCTTGCTTACGTCATGTTTGTGGTGCTGCACAACGCAAACAGCAGGAGCCCATATCTGTGTCCCAGGACACTTGCTGGTTTTAGCTTGAAATTTGAGTTACAAAAACACGAAGCAAACTGAGGTCTCCTCAGATGACAAGCCTGAGACATCGACAGTCACCTGAAGGTGGTACATGAGGAAGGGGTCCAACCCCATCTGGTCTCTGCTTCTCCAGGGATGCAGGGCAGCTTTGCTGCTTGCCTGTGTTGAGGGGATGGGAGGGTGTGCTTTGCACTAAAAGTCACAAAGCAAGTGGTGGAATTACTGTCCCTGCTATATCCCACCACCTCACCTCTCCAGGTGGGAAGCATGGAGGAGAGGGCCAGGGCTATATCCCTGGCTGGCGGGTGGAAAGGGACACTTGCTGAGGCTATGCAGTGATCCCAAAGAAGCCTTTGGCCACACTCATCCTTACAGACCACAAACCTAGAGAAGAAACTTTTTCAGTAACTCATGAGGTTTTATCCTCCCTCAAGGTCCTGGGAAATATGAGCAAGATTACAGCCTCTTTCCTGGCATTCCTTTTTTTGGGTCTTCTGGAAACAGAGATAAATTCCCCAACAACCCTTGGGGAGTCAGAAGAGGAGTGCTCAGGCTTTGATCATCTCTTTGAGGGGGAAAAATGTAGAGGAATGGGCAAAAAAGTGTGTGCAATACTGAAGAGACTAGAGGAGGGTGAGAAGAGGGAGATACTGTGGTGAGGAGAGAACAAGGAGAGGTGAAGAGTAGAAGGGATGGAAAGCAAAGAACAAAGGGCAGAAGCCCTGAGCATTTGAAAAAGCAGGTAAATGAGGGAGCGAGCTGAGATGGGAAGAGAAGAGGAGCACTAACTTAAGAGAGACACATAACAAAGAGAAGAAAAAGAAAGTCTTAGCAATGTATTAAATAGGAAAGAAATAGGGAACAAGGAGCTAAAGAAAGCCACAATCAGAAAGAGAAGACTTCGTTGCCAAGAAAGAAAGCCGATTCTAAGGGGGAAAAGTACTGAAATCTGAAGAAATACGTTACAAGCTTGACACACAAAAGCAGAGACATAAACTGTAATAGAGAGCAGAAGAAAATAAAGGGGGAAAAGAAAGCAGGTGGAACAAAAGGCAACAGAGCATGTAATGTAGTTTTAAAATATTATTAAACATAGAAGTAGGATTAAAAAAAATATTGCTGAGCTTATTTCTCTCTTCAGAATTGTACAGTATGAAATGAAACATATGTACAGTCTGGTATTGCTGTTCAAATCTGCTTTTAATGGGTACAGATAATAAAGCTGGTGACCATTTGAGAGCAAATACCATTACAAATTATGACCTGTAATCCACTGTAAACTCTTACCCTCTGCTTACACAAACAGACCTGAGTGCTTGAAATAAGAAGAGACTTTCATTTTCTTCCTTTTCATGTGAAAACCATTGGTCTCCTGGCCAAGTTTCACTTCTCAAATGACAATTGGTTTAAACGTTGGGCTGCAGGGTCTGTGTAAAAAGAAAGGAGTTTTATTTCATTTCTCCACTATTAGAAGATATAATAGTCTATTCTGTTTACTACCACTATATAGCATGTGGGGGATGATTGTTCAGTAATAATTTGGCAGAGGGTAATTTCTTTTTCAAGTGATAAGGTGGCATGGAAGAGCTGCTTCTTCCCACCACAGCCTCCAGAGAGCTTCCAGGAAGGCTCCTTGCTCATCTTTTGCATGCACAGCACCAGAGCTGTACACCATGCTACGCAGGCAAAGAAACAAGCCAAGCACTTCAAGCTACCCAGTGCTGTCATATCTGGCATGATCTGAGCACCATGAGTGCAGAGGGTGTGACTTACACACACACACATTTACAGGAGATGGGCAAGAGCACATGATGGTGACAGTCCTGGTGAGCAGAGATTGCAGAGCCTTTGCTCCTGTGGGGGAGGGAGTTCCCAAACTCAAAAGGAAAAGACAAAGCCATTGTCCAAGCAGTGTCCTGCTGTTCAGAAAAAGTCCTCAGAAAACAGACTGAGATGTCTCTGCTGAGCACTGTGCTGAGCTGTGGGGCTGGAGGTTAGGTGCACAGCTTAGCTCTTTAAGCTCATGCTAATGCAAAGAAAATGTAGTGAAAAATATAAAATGCCTTTATGCAGCTCATGTGGGTTTTAATCTCTCCTCCCAAGCTCACCAAACTACTGCAGTTCCTTATGCAGTAACCACATGTATGATCATATTGCTTGGCAACATTGTCCTTCCAGAATCAACACTTTTACAGTCGCCTCAGCCTCTTTCCTTCCCCCCCCCCTTCCATTCAAAAACATCACACACAGGCTGCTTCCCTCTCATCAGAACAAAAGGCATGTGACCTCTCCACCCATTACCACACGTGCTGTAGAGCAGCTCCCAATTAAAAGTCTAATTTTAATGTTGTTTTAATCATCACTGCACTTGTGAGATGATGGCAAGAGAAAAGGATGGACAAAAGACATAGAAAGCCACAAGAAAAACTAATGATGAATCATTGTTTGAAGGGTGAGTCATGCCTGAGTGCATGCATATGTCAAGTATGAGACTGGTATAGCTTCACTTGATTAACCCAAATCTGCTTTGTTTAAGTCTTCTCTTGCAGCTCTGCTTTTAAGGAAACAGTAACACTATGCAGTTGTTTGTACAGCAATTTTATTGCCTATCTGTGGGAATGTTCTGGTGGACCCCAGCACAGAAGCCATGTCTGGTGGAGACATCCAGTCTTATTTCCAGTCTCAAAACAGGGACAGTTCCACTCTAATCTTGTTTTAATGGAGGTTTGTATGGTCTGCTCTTTAAATTCACTGAAAATGGAGACTCAGACCATCCCCATCCACCACTGTAGACTCAGACCTCCTCCAGCCATTGTTGGATTTACAATGAGAGGAGCAGCTATCATTTAACAGGGGCTATTTCAGGACCACACGTAAAGGTGTGAAAGCAGCCATCCTGCTTTCACTAGTCACATGCTTTCCCCGGGGCCCCTCACCAGTGACAGGGGGGCACAGCAAGCAGGGTGCACTTCTGCACGGAGGTCCCTGGCGGCTGCCTGACTGCTGGTGCTGATGTGAGGGATGGGGCAGGAATGCATGGCCATACCGGCAGCAGCACAGACTTAGGTCAGCGTGGAGTGATGGAGAAGCTGAGCTCCAGGCTATCATCCGTCATGTAGTATCTCTGGCTTCAGTTTGATGAACACATTCAATTCACACAAGTCAGAAGTGATGCTGAGAGAGGCAACAGTGGGACTGTAGTTGCTGCTGGCCCGACTGCCCAGCGTCCCCAGAGATCAGCTGTCCCCTCGAGGTACAGTTCTGCTCTATGCTGCACCGTGAGGCTGATCTGCTGTTTGCATCCCTGGTGTTAGCAGGGCTACCTCGTGGTGGCCGTCAGAGGTGAGCTGAGCACTCTGCTGTGTCCTCGCATTTGTGTGACACCAGACCTGGGCAGCACAACCACATTTACGCTTGCACTGCTGTCCTATTCAGCTGGCTGCTGGACCACTGGCATTGCCGAAGCTCTGCCAGCATTTTTCTTGAGTGCTACCGAAAAAAATCACCTAAACACTATTACTCGTTTCTATGTGTTTGCTGAAGAGTAGGAGGGAAGATCTGCTTCCTGACAGCACAAACTGTGTAGCAGCCTTCCATGACAGGCATGCAGATTTTTCTACCAAATAGCATATATTCATTTATTATATAGAAAAGCACTTGTATATCAACAGTTAAAGATCCTGGATATTTTCTGCACTGATGTGGAAAGATTTGGGTTTTGTAACTCATTTAGAAAGGGATCCAATGCTGATAAATGCACCAAATTTTGCTTGGCAGCCAGGTGGTCTGGAGAATTCCTGATTTCTAGTCAAGATAGTACTGTGTAACTCTTGCAAGCATTTAGCCATTGGCAAACAGCTGCTTAGCAATCTCTTTATGAGATTTATTTTTCTTTTATGGTTTTGTCAAGGAAACAGTAATTGTTGATAACATTCAGAAACACAGGTACTATTTAATACTCAGGATAGTGAACAAGCCAAAAATCTGCTGTAGAAAATAAGCTTGTGTGAACATTTGACTTCTTTTTGTCACTTTACAGATTATATGTGCCCAGTGTTTATAATTCAGGGGATATTTATGTGCAAATAACATCATCCCTAGTATCCCTAGTGCTATAGGCTTTATGGTTCTCTGATCCCTAACCCTAACCCCAGTCACAGCTTGGGGCTGTGGCTGAGGTCCCCAGCATTATGAATGGCCCAGATTAGAAATGATGTGGACATAGCAATGTTGGTACAGTGTTGTGCTCCCTTTGGCATGCCTTTTCCAGCCTCAGTGCCCTAGAGCTGTAGGCTGTGTGATTCTCTGAACCTTAACACTAATCCTAACCCTAGTGGCAGCTTGGGGTTTTCTGAGGTGCCCAGCACGATGAGTGGACCAGATAAGAATGGTTTGGAGGCAACAATGTTGGTGCAGTGCTATGCTTTCTTTGGAATGACTTTTCCAACCCCCATGGAAAACTTTTTTGCTTTATTTTATGCGAACATCTTTATTTTAACAGACATTTCACATAGCATTCATACTGTGGGTTGCAACAACATCACTCATCTTCCTGCAGGCAAAACTCTGGTTTGTTTTGACAGTCATTCCTGATGCTTTTTCCTTTTGAAAAGAAGAGACAATTTACCCAAGATGAGACTTGGGACAGTCATGGGAAACAAAACTGAATGCATACAGCATGCCCACAATTGGTGAGGCACTGTGCTTTTCCTCTTTCCAAGCAGAGCTGGATCATCACTCCACAAAGGGTCAAGCTGGGCAGCCAGTGCCGATGTCTCTCTAAAACTGAAGCACATTGTTTTTTCCTCAAAACAAAAGCACTGCCTACAGTCCTGAGTCTGTGGGAAAGCCGCTCCTGACAGCTGAGCACAGTTGCAGCATGCTGTAGCTCTGGTGCTCGCTGATTCCTTTCGGAAGGGAGAAAGGGCAGACTGGGAAAATAACACTTCAAGATTTATTCCAGCACATCAGAGAAAGCTCAATCTCCCTTCACCTGTTCAATTCTAGCAGATTCACCCTGTGAGAGGCAGCTGGAGGCCAGGTACCAGGCAAAATCCATGCTGCAGCATAACATTTGCCTTAATTTTGGCTCACTGCCACAAAAGCACCCCTATGAAACCACCCCTAAGGCTCCGCAGGCAGCACACAGCTTAACGCCATATTAAATTGCCTCTTTCATTCTGCGCAGCACAGCAGTACTGGCAGAAAGAAGAAAATGTAAAAGCGTATCACACAAGTCAAGGCAGATTCTGTACTGCAAACTTGCCCTCTCTATTAGGGTAACTGTGTAAGAGCTGATTGGTTTCTTTAGGGGGAAAGATGGGATTTGACACTACAGTGCTCAATAACAGAAAAAAAATATTATGGCCAACTCTTCTATCAGGGCTAGTACTGAGCTTGCCTTAAAATTAGGAAGCTGCATTTTGAAGTTTTGCTTCTTTGCTGCTTATATTTCCCTCTGTAGGGATGCTGCTGCATTTGGGAATTTCCACACACTTGTGTTTGTTGTGTGAACCAACCGGTCAAATCCAATCTCCACTCAGATTTATAGCAAGCTTTTCACTCCATCGAAAATAACCCAGATTTAATACCAAGAACATTACAGTCCCTCAAATGCATACTTTTTTCCTCTGAGTCACAAGTAAAGAGCAGTCTTTAGGCACATCCTAAGGACACTAGTGTACATCACCAAACAGCCCCAAACCTGACAGAATGGTGTCAGTTCAGCTGAGGGAACAGCCTGCACTTGCTAGGCTCACAGCAGGGAAAGGAAGGGATTGTGGCAAGTCACTGTTTTCACACCTAGGCAAGGACTTCTGCAGCACTTCAAAGCTTGGTTGCATTTCCTCTACAATTCTGATTGCTGGGTTAATTTCCCCAAACAGACACCTCTGAACAGAGCTGGAATAGTGCAGGATTACAGACCTGCCCTTGCTCAATGCACCGCCAGCCAGAGCAAACAAGGAGAGGAGGAAGAAGGAATTACCCTGGTGATCCCTTCTGTGATTCCCCAGCAGCTGCAGTCCTCAGCTGACCCCGGCGGGGAGAGACTGTGAGAGTTACACTGGATTACAGATCCCAGCTGCTCTTAACCCGGGGGCAGCCATGATTGACTTGGCCAACGGTGCAGCAGGAACTCCCTGCATCCATGGCTTCATTGCACCCAGGCTACTTATACAGTCTTCCTGAGTTCCCTTTACCTTTCTTTTATCCCTGGAAATCCTCCCTATGTTGATGTGTGGCAATAGTATAATTGCCACTGATTTTGAGACAGTTTGATTTTTATGTTTTTAAATTCAAGTGGATGGCTAGTCCCAAGAAGCCCCACAGCTCAGAAGAGCATGGAGTTTGGATCCTAGTGGAGGTTGATGGTTCTTTCCTCTTCTCCTTCCTTAGAAGGTCCTTCCTACATCTTTCAGTACTAACTGATACAAAATGAGAGGATGCAATTAGCATTTTGGTCACCAGGTAGTTCCCAGTGGTGGAGAAACTGTCACAAAAAGCAGCACAACTGCACTGAAGTGAATTACCTAATGGTAGCTGGGACTTCATACTTTTTTCTTTTTTGTTCTGCCTGGGAATTCACACCCCTTGTGCACAATGCATCTTCATTCAGGGGAAAAATTGATGCATTTCTCCTTTCCAATTTTGTGATATTTCTCTTTTATATTTGGTCTTTGAGGAAAAACTATTTATACCACCTACATCACTTGTGTCCTGATAGGTTGTTGTTCTGTATATAGCTTTATAATATAGGGACACACATAACTGACTGGATCACCTACATGTGTAATTTTTACCCCTCATAGCTCCCATCACTGCTGCCATGTGTGAGCATGATAGCATCGGGAGGATCCAAAAACAAGACATCTCCCCTGCCCCCTCCCATATGCTTCTCCTAAAGTAGTCCTGGTCATGTCTTCCATGCAGTGGGAAAAGTTCACAGACTGGATCCAACACTCATGCTCATTTTAATTTTTGCAACGTAACGGCGTTAAGTGTTCAAGGCAGTAGGATTCTTAACCTACAAGGGTTTTTCTGCCTTGACAGAAGGTCTTGGGCTGCCTCCAGTGGGAGACTCACACTCAGTCTCCACAGGCTGGGGGGAACGGGGGAAGAAAGAGGAGCCCTCATCTGGACCTGGCATCTCCCTTCAGCTAAAGTCTCTTAATGGCGGTAATATTTTGGAAATTTTTAAGGTGGTCTTAATAAAAATATTATGGGTGCTTGTTGGTGTTCTTTCTTTGTTTCTTTGTTCTATTTTTTGCTATTGGAGCATTAAAGTACATTTTACTCTGCCCACGTAGAGTCCTCCTAAAAAATCTAACATTTAAATAATACATAATTGTATTTAAACCTATTATTATTCCATAGATCTTTTCAGAAATCTCTGTTGCCAGTTTCATTACAGTAGAGCTGAATCTGCTCCATATAAAATGAATGGAAAATATCCATTAAAGCAATTTTGAATTAAATTACTTTCTAAAATTATTGATCATATTCTTTTTTTAAAAAAAATCTGTGAATTCTATGAGAGATGATCAGATCTAGGAATGAGCATTGCTGTTTAACACCATTGCTTTATTCCAGAGATTTACATAATATGTAAAAAAATGAACAAATTAGGTATTTTGTATTTCTTCAAGAGCCACCGTTATCATCTTGCTTGTCTTCTGTGGGTGCTACTGACTCTATCTCACACTCATAACCACACCACAATGTTGCTGGAAAGAACAGAAGAGGCCAAGTGTTCAATGATGAATTTCCCTTCCCTTCCCTTCCCTTCCCTTCCCTTCCCTTCCTTTCTGAAAGGCCTAATCCATACAACATGAGAGAGAATCCATCTGTTCAGGGCAGCATTTAAGCACATGCTTGTCTTTAGGCCTCAATTGTGAACAGACATGAGCAAAGTTGTGGGGTTTTTCTGACTCACAGCCTAAATTATCCAACATACATTTCACTTCTTTGCTTATCTAAGTCATTCTAACCCTTATTGACTTATCAAACTCTGTGTGTGATAAGTGAGTTTATGTTGCTAAAAATGCAACGTTAGAAATCACAGAGACTAACCATCTTTAATTCACCAAAATATGGACCAGGTCTGTGCTCTGGCTGTGGGAAGCAAGGAATGCTGAGGGAGGAGCACCGCAGACCTGGCATGACCTGCCGGCAAGCAGAGGACGGGCTGGCTCTGTGCAAAGCACTCTTTCCAAGTGCCATAAAGTCACGGTGCTTATTGGGTCAGAAACCTTGAGTTGGTGGAAACAATTTCTGCCAGTGTGCACTAGAGCAGTCTGAGTGCAAACTGTGTTATCAGCAGTGAATAGGAAAAAAACAAGCCATTTTCTCTCCAAAGCCAGTAAATGTCCTGCGATCCTACCTCCTTACACAACCCCTGGACCAAATTTCACAAATTTCACCAAGTTTCACAAATGTGTGAATTATGTTACCTGATGTCAGGAACAGGAACTCCTACATAAATACCCTCATTAATACCCATAGAACAGCAAGGAGTCTGCTATTATAATACTTTCTGTTAAATAAAATCAATCTCTGCTTTGGTTAATATGCTGAATATTTAAAACTTATTATTCTTGATCTGTGTTTGTGTGTGAGAGGAGTAGTAGCCAACTCCAGATGACAGGACAGATGGAATTTTACAGTGCATAAAAAAATTGGGTTCTCAAAAATAAGTCATATGTTACACTTGTACATTCTTCTACACAATTAAGATATTTCCTTTAACAATTAGCAAAAATGGTAGAGAATTGGCACCACATCATTTTGACATAGCTGTAATAAAACTGCAGAGCTGAAGCTACAGAACTTGCATATTCTTCCCACAGGACTCTACCCAGAAAAACAGATTTAAGGAAGCACTATATGCTCATTGGGATATGCTGCAGGAGAAGTTGCTCATCTTTCTGGGTCAGAAAGGATTCTTTCCATAAAGAAGGCCACTCTAGTTGTCTGGTGCTCATGACTGTGCATAATGAGCTCTGAGACAACTGAGTTGACTCAATTTCCAGATGCAAGTCTCTTCAAATATATGAAATGAGAAAAGGAGTGCAAAAGTTTTCAGCTACATGAATTCCCTCCATCTTCACCACTTTTAGCAGCCAGCATTGGACATCAACTTCACCTCATAGCCTTCCAGTTGATCCCTCTCCCAAATCAGTACACAGGCAGTGCTGGGGAGGAGAGATGAGGTTATCAGTTCCCCGGGAGCAGGACTCACCCCCTCCAGCACCTGGGGCTGTGATATGTGACTTTGTTGAGTTTCAGATCTAGCTAGTAACTAAAACCCCTTACAAAGACTACCTAAGGTTTCCAGAAAAGACATTGAAGGCAGGTTTTCAACACCATCCAATGTAGGTCTGGCAGCCACTGTGCCTTAAGCCAAACCACACTCGTTCTTTAAATCTGCATCTTCTCTTTTCAAGGAACTTGTTTCCTTGGTGATCACCATGACCCTGAGATCCCACTTGTGTTTGCAACAGGAAGAAGAAAAAAGAAAAAAAGCTAATACAGAGAGAAAGGTTTGCTAAAATGGCTTTCATTTCCTTACTAACTGCAGTGGTTATCTAGAAAGGAAAGTTTTTATCTTGCCACCTTCTCATCAAAGAGTTTTTGTGTAATAATGGTATCTTCTGGAAATGATATTGCAGCCACTGAAGTCAATGGACATTGCCTTATTAACTGAAGGAGGATACAGGTCAGATCCTGAGAGTGAAATCATATCACTAGATTCCTAATTGTAAATGCCCTCATTTACAAGACAGAGTGCAGCAGCTATCAAATACTTCACTGAAGTGTGGCACACTGTGTTCTGTCCCAGCCAGCCACCACAGGATGAGCAGAAATATTACCTGCTGTCAGTTTACGTGAACATGCATCATGGCAATAAAAATGGACCTCTTCTTCGCCACCCTGTCCTCACTGAGTCTTTGCTGAGATTGTCCTTTGCTCCATGCCAGCCTCTTCCTCATGAGCATTTGCAGGAACAGAAGTGGCAGTCTCAGGCCAGCCTGGAGGAGCCTTTTCTCTGTGTATTAGCACAACCTCTGGTCTCTGAGCAGCACTTACTGCATGTATAAATCCCATTGGCTGAAGTCTATAGTTCAACATAAGTATTTCTGATTGCCTGGAGATACATCCTCTCTGTCCTTTGACAAAATATATTCAGGCTTATAGCCAGAGGAGCAGAAAACTTTTCCTGGCAACTCTTTCCCATAAAATGTCCCAGAGCTCAGCATTGGTCACTGCTGATGACCTCAGAGCAATCAAGCTCAGGAAGTCAAGGGCTTGCAGCTTCTCAGAGAACACCTTCAGCATCATGAAGATCTGAATCTTCTGCTTTATCTAATAAGTTAGTAACTAAGCAATGCTAAAGCGTATGATTTTCTTACTGTTTTCACTGGAATTTAAAGCTTAATCATTCCTTCTGATGACACTGAGTTAGGTAATTTTCTTCCTGTTATATTTACATGAACTAACAGATCTCAAGTGCTGTCAGGCACATCCCAGAATCAATGGGTAGAAAATCATCCTCACATCTACATCAACTGGTCTGAGCTGTAAAGGGGCCAGTTAACAATTAAGTAGATGGCTGAAAAGGAAAAGCAAGGGACCATGGAGAGAAAACAGCTATGGGAGTACTCACAGTTCCTTTCCTGAGACACCTCATGCAATGGTTCCATCCTGTGCCAGCCTTTTATATATTTTTTTTTTCCTCAAGGACCTTGTAGCACAACTCAGCCCTAAGTGCAATGCTCATACCTGTGTTTGAAAATAATCTGAAAATAAATC
This sequence comes from Calyptomena viridis, assembly GCA_013390005.1. Lineage (NCBI taxonomy): Eukaryota > Metazoa > Chordata > Aves > Passeriformes > Eurylaimidae > Calyptomena > Calyptomena viridis. The sequence goes on from WEIV01003148.1 coordinate 127,157, forward strand.
TATTGAAATAAACTGTGCTAAGGCGAGGAATGAGGCAGCTCTTATGATGTACTCTTCCACAGGGCTGAATCCTGACTTCCAGGTAACCAGATGCTTGGTCTCACACAATCTCAACAGACTGAAGTGGGAAAGCTTGAAATTGTTCAGAAAAAAAGGATCTGTAATTTTTCTCACATTTTTTTTCCTTCTGAATTGTTTGAAAAGGATCCTCTCTCTGGAATATCTTCATTTTAGGAACTTTTTTTTTACTACAAACAAGTATTATAATTGTGATAATTTAGAGGTGAGGACAGAGATCCTGTTCAGCTGATATGGGTTACCAGGGGTAGGTTGTTTGTGTTTTTCACTTTATCAAGCAGTTTTATGAGTAATACTAGTGAATATCTAGTTTCCCATGGCTTTGACTGACTGCCTTATCTAACTGAATCATACTCAGACTTCCTGTCATCTCTGAATATGTCTATTTTGGTGATAAAATGCAAGTGACTATATTTATTTTTAAAAAAAGTAGGTCAGGGTAAAAATTTTTAGGTGGACATTAGAAGCTGAACAGACTCATTGGTTTCTTTTCTTACCATTATCGAGCTTTTTTAACACTTCTAAATATTCTGTTTGTCTGTAAGCATTATTAATTTACATTTGTTATATCATTATGAGTTTACTATTTATTTTCACCTATGTCTTGCAGAACCATGAGCACCTGAGGAAGACTGAGAACTAAAGATGGATCCTGAACTTAATGACTGTTGGGAATGCATGAAATCTGTACAGTATTGCTTATTCATATGTAAAAATGACAGGGGGTCATGCTGATGGTAAACTGAGCCTCAAAAGTATAAACAGCCACATAATAGACCACTGTGGAAATATCTAGCATAGGGAAACTCTCTTTAACTCTGTGGCCTGGGTGTTTATCATAGATGGTAAACTTCAAGGGTTTCTGTTCCTTGTATAAGAACACTTCATATTTCACCGCAGACATTCACATTGTCTATTTGTGCTTTAAATCCCTTTTGAAATATGCATGTTTATATTTGCTGCTCTTTTTGCATCATGCTAGACTCCTCATGGCTGCAGTGGTCTGTGATACTGGGCTTCTTGACTTAATGATCAATTAAGCAGGATGTCTCCCTTTTTACAGGTGTACTCTACCCAAATTCTTTTGGCCCAACAGCTCTGTTTACCTGGCAGTACCTCTCTAAGTATATGACAAAGTCATGGGCCAGCTGAACTTTAACAGCATCCTGTTAAAGTTGTTTAGAAGTCACAAAAAAAGTTGTTAAGAAGTCATAAGCCAGCAGATAGATAGCGCTTCTAGGAGAGCAAATGAAACATGAATTACACTTCCTTCTTCCATGCCAAACCAAAGAGTAAGAAACAAGAAAACTCTTTCTATCAGAGGTCTTTGCAGCTTTCAGGAAGCTCTGAAGGAAAATGGCATGTTCTTATAACTGTCCCTCCCACACAGATGTCAGGGATGCCTCCCCTACCATCTGACATCAGTTGTTCTTTGACCACACTCCAAAGGCAAACTAACAGTGGTGGACTCCAGAGAGCAGATTTTCTAATCTGTTTGGTCTCATTTCGTCACAAGAAACAAGTTTCCCCAGAAAGTGTGACTTTAAGGAAGCCCAGCAATCTCCATTCTAATGGGAGCCTGGTGACTGATTTCCTCCAGTTTCACTTTTGCTGCTATACATCTCCTCCTGGAAAATAAAATAAGTTTCATAGAATAATAGAATCATCACAGAATCACAGGTTCAATTAGGTTGGAAAAGACCTTTGAGATCACTGAGTCTAACCTTCAAGAGATCACCTAACCCTAAGACCATAGCCCTAAGTGCTACATCCAGTTGTTTCTTGAACACCTCCAGGGATGGTGACTCCACCACCACCCTGGGCAGCCCATTCCAATGTTTAACAACCCTTTCTATGAAGAAATTCCTCCTAATGTCCAGCTTGAACCTCTCCTGGCACAACTTGGAGCTAGGTCCTCTTATCCTGTTGCTAGTTGCCTGAGAGAAGAGGGTGACCCCCACCTGGCTACAACCTCCTTTCAGGCAGTTGTAGAGATGATCAGGTCTCCCCTGAGCCTCCTCTTCTCCAGGTTAAACAGCCCCAGCTCCCTCAGCTGCTACTCATAAGACCCTTCACCAGCTCTGTTGCCCTGCTCTGGACTTGCTCTAGCATGTCAATGTCCTTCTTGAGGTGAGGAGCCCAAAACAGGACATAATACTGGAGGTGTGGCCTCACCAATGCTAAGTACAGGGGAACAATCACTGCCCTGATCCTGCTGGCCACACTATTCTTGATACATGTTGGGATATCATTTGCCTTATTGAACTTCATATTATTAATACTCCATTTATCTAGCCTATCCAGAGCCCTCTGCAGAACCTTCCTTTCCTTCAGAAAACAATTATAGATTGGTTTGGGTTGGAAGGGACCTTAACGATCACCTAGTTCCATTCCCTTCTGCCATACCCTAGATCTGTTTCTGGACAGCTTCTGTGGGCTAATTCCTGAGGAAGTGAAGTTTGATTGTTTTAGTGTTTGGAGCCCAAAACAAGAATGATCTAATAGGAATAGCTGACACCAGGTGTTATATTTTTATCAGGTGTTATATTTCTCTGTAGTAGTTGTTATAATTCTGTTCCCTCTACTTAGCGGGCAGAATGGTGAGAAACAAGTCTCCTGCATCCAATAGATCTTTTTGGTTAATTCATATTGAATGACTGAGTCTTTCAACAGCCAACGCTATTTCAGAAATTGGTGACCTGGAAAAGAGTATATAACATCTTGCCTAATGCACCACAACTCTTAGTTTGTAGCATCTGCTTACAGCCAGGCTTGAACGTTTTGAAGTGTAGTAAATGGGCCACCCCATAAATAAAGTTGTAGTGGATGAAAAAGGAATAAACATGCATGAGCTTTGCTATAGTAGTGAGGGGAATATCAACAGGGCAGTAAAGAGCCAAGATATTAATTTATCTTGTACTTATCTGACAATGATTTGCACATGCATATGCACACAGGAGAATCATCTCTGTGACCTCTGCTTGACAATGGTAATATGGTAGTAATTGACTTTTCACTGTTGTGTAGTTACGAGAACAAAAATGGACATACTTCAAGAAGCAAGGCTATAATCAATTATAGCTCCATCAGAAATTATTTCAGGTATTTTCTGCCTTAATTCAGCTTTGGAGCCTCTTTGTAATGAACAATTATGGTGCATATTGGAAAAAAGCACATAGAGTAGTAAAATTGATGTGAAATGAATGTGTATCATTCACATCAAGTTCCTTGAAACCTATTATTTCTGTTTTTCATAAAGTGGACAAGTGAGTCTACTTTAAAGAAAATTACTCCTTGGCAACAGTGACCCAAGAGGTTTGCAAGTCTGCATAGCAAGCAATCTCGACAGCTTGATTATTTGTTATAAGAACAGCTCTGAAACATTTAATCTATAGAGCACGTTGTGATTTCAGCTGAGAAATTTCATCCTCAGTGTTCCTGAGGACTGAACTAAAGTGAGAGGCGGGCAACTGCAAGTCACTCATTAGTATCCACACTGTGGTTTAATCCTTGTTAGAGGAGAATAACAAATGCAGAAAGGTTCATTTTTCCCCTCACATGGGAAAGCAATTCAAGGGTGTATTTTTTAATCTGCTCAGAAGCATGCAAAAATAATGTTCATTAACATTATGGAAGATACAGATGCTGTGTGAGAAAAGGATATAGCGATGATCATTGCTTCTGGCAGAAGACTTCAGGAGCTCTCTTTGAAGTCTGACAACAGGAATCTGTGCCCAGATTTGCCAGGCTTTAATCTGTGACAATTAAATTAGGAGATAATGAAAAAGATGGTGCTGTCTTCGTTTTTGGTTGAATTAATGATTTCTGAGCTATGGAGAATGCTTACATCTCTGACTGGTCATTATAGAACTTCTGTGTCATCCAACTCTCATCGTAATCCTGTATTTAAAGCCCTGGGAGCACTTACAGTTCTTTCCTGTGACTCCACTGTTATTTCTGCAGACCACCCAGTGCATACTTTGTAAATGCTACAGGGATGTATATTTATGTAACTAATCCAAGGATGCATGGAAGAGATGCAAGTGCCAGCCATCCTTGAACAGGGAAGAGGACCTTACAGTCCAGGAGGTGTAGCCAGATGTGGAGGGGGCAGCTTTCGGTGGTGGGGAGGGTGTTGGTGACATGATGTTACCTCTCTCAGTGTCTGCACTTCCTTGCTCCTTTCTCTGTCACATCACCACATGCTGAGCCTTGCTTCTGCCTAAAGCTACCCATGGTCAGCGCCTGCACATCTACTGCATGTCTGCATTTCTCCTGTGGCTGAACCACACTCATGTGACCTGTTATAAAACCATGTTATTTTCTGGCTTAAAAATGACAGTCTAAAAATTCCCCAGAGCAGCTCAAAATTTTCCTACTGGAGTGCTCTTCAAATAAGATTTACAACAGTCATATTTAAAAATTGTGCGGTTTAATAAGAAGAAATTGCTATTTTCTTCAGCTACAGCTGGATAACATGTTGCCAGAGGTACACAAAATTTTGAGTTTATTAGTATTTGTCCTAAGTTTTACTCAGAACATTTCATCATATCCCAAGGCCTCACCTATCCCCTCAGGCAATATTTACTTATCATTAGAGTCAGCATTTAGAATGTATGCTGTGACATTAATATTTGTATTAATTTGTATTAATGGTACATTAGAGAATATACTGCATTGTTCCATGAGTTGACCAAACAATCTCTGTCTAAAATAGAATGTGATCCTCGAAATTCCTAGAGAGAAGGTGAATTTTCCAGTGGTTAGGCATTTTTTTTTCAAAAAGTCCATTGTACTTCAGCTAAAAGGAAAAATCTGCTTATTCTTCGTAATTTCTTCTAAGTATGAAAGAAACCAAACACGTTCCTTCCCGAACATGGAATGACAAGGTCTGTAAACATGAAAAAGAAAGACTTGCATTAGCTCAAGATGAATTGCTACTGGGGGAGGAAGATGCACACCGTTGCAGCTTTTTAAGCTCCACATTTGGAAATACATTAAGCTTTATTAAGCTTCTGACATATTTTATATATTTCGCTCCAGTCGTATCCTGTCTAGGCAGGATAGCCCTGTTGTAACTCAGGCATCTGAGTTACAGGTGTAAGTCAAACATCTAAGTCTGAGTTAGTTACCCAAACTCCATTTATAGTCAAAGGACAGAGGCAGGTACCTGCCGAGGAAAATTCATCTCATCTTCACATTGGAGTCTAACATGGGGTCAGACCAACTGCCCTGGGGGAGTGACAGTGTCTCAGCAATGATTACAGAAATAAGCCCTGAGTGACTAACTCCATGTTAGATCTTTCAGACATCCCAAGTTGAGCATGATGACTTTGTGCGCTTAAACAGAAAGGTCCCCCCAATACTGTTGATGGCAGAATACACATACTCATTTACAGAGCAGAAGGTTTTGGGCTGGTTCCTGTAAAAAAGATGAAATATGTGGCATGAATCAGATGTATATGAGTGACTTCTCTTGCCAAATTTATTGTATGATGTTTGCTGTGTCTCTGTAAGACTTCAAAGGGACTAATGGATGCCAAACTTCTTGAGGTCTGATTAGTTTCAGCAGTGCAGAGCCTTTATGGGGATGCTGCAGATGGACTTTGAGAAGAAAGCAAGGGAAAATTGCTCTGTTTGCTGCGTTAATTAGTTAAGGCTATCTGGCAAGGTAGGCTGCTTGCCTTTTTGTTTCATCCCAGTTTCAACAACAAGCCAAGACAAAAATGAGGCAGAGAATTAGCCTGAAAAAGCAGTTGTCATGGTGTAGGCAGGCATTTCAGCTACACACATTTGTGTAGCATAACAGTTCTGAATTTCTTAGGCTTCGCATTGTAGCTGAAGTTGTACATGGTATGTTAGAGTGCATCCACTGCTATTTGCCTTGTACCCTAAGAGAAAAAGAGAACTACTGTCTTTGGCAACATGAAAGATAAACGTTTAGAACATTTTTCCCACCCAATTTAATAGAACTATTCAATTATTTAACAAGTTATTCTATTTTCAATTGCATTGTATTTTCCTGTTTTGGACTCGCCTGCCAGCCTTTGTATTATTGGCTGTCTCTTGGCTGCTTGGTAGCATGAGACAGCCACTAGAATTCCACCTCGAGAAAAGCCTTTGCTGTTCTCTTCTCAGCTAAGAGACTTTGAATGTTTTTGTCACCCTTCCCCAGCACTGGCAGAGTCTGCATCACTGCATCACACCATAGTCATCACAGCCCAACACAAAGAAACCTGTCAGTATCCCAACAAGATTAACTACTGTTTGTGTCTGATCTCAGGCAAGAGCCTGGAGTGAGCTATATGCAGTCAACTGATCTAGAGGCTTGTGTCATGTGCTCCTTTGCAGTGCTACAAGCTATAAGGGCCAGAGAAATGCCAAGTGGTAGAACAGGGAGAAGACTGTGCTGAAGCAGAGTTGTTCACTGGCCAGTGAATCACCAGCAGGATGTGATTCTCATCCAACACAGAAGCATTTCAATACCTAAGTAGGGAAAAAGACTTGTTATTTTGCTTCAGAGACTGGCTAGAATGCCTCCTGGTAAATGAGGAAATAGTGTGAACTGCAGGATGACAGATTAAACCAGTCTGGGCGCCTTGAATAGCTCAAAGTGAAGCCTGAATGCAAAAGCTAATATGATTATGGAAGAGAAGGGAGCTGGTTGTGAAGAAGAGATGTTTTGAGGGGAGAACATGGAAGACAGGAGCTTGGAGCTGCTTTCTGGTGGGGTTCCGCAGAGAAGGTGAGTATCCCGACTGAGATCCCTCTGGACCCTCCCAGAAGATGCACCTGGCAGTGCTGCAAAAAGCAGCCCTGGAGCCCTGACTGAAGTTGCCAGATCTGGTGACTCAAGGATCTCTACCCGATACAGCCCCAGAACTTCACATTTAATTTAGTCCTTTGCCTATTCTATATACATTTGTAACTGTGTTGCCTGTTTCAGATGCTGTGAATAGATGACTTTTATTTTAACCTGGTTTGGGTTAAGTATGACTTCAGGTAACAGGATAACAATAAGTCATTCTTTCCTCAAAGATACGGTGAATCTGTGAACGAGGGCCTGGTTTGGATGACAGGTCACTCCTGCTATCCTTTTCTCTACCATCTCAAATGATGAGTGTCCGTGTGGAGTATCAGTTCAAACTGCAGCAATGAACCATGTTGTAATCAATATGATGTCCCAGGATGGAATTTCAGTCTTCCTCATTTGACTTTTTTATAAACTTAGGAAATTAAAAGCACACAACTTCTTGTGCTGTACAGAAAGAATATTAGTAAGGTTCTGCATCAAGGAACCAAAAGATGATATTAAAGACATAGTCAGCTCTGTATATATATGTAACACCGACCAAAAATAAGATCCTTTCAAATCTCTCTGTTGCCTCAAGATGTCTCCAGTATATTTTATTGGTTTATCACTGATAGAGGCCTTTCACAAACTCTTCATACCACCTAATAATTCATGCAAAACACAATCCCATTTTATTGTTGGTTCTGGGTCAGTTACCTACAAACTTAACACCGGATCCTCAGTGTGTGTAAATCATCATACTCACCATGGAGGTCAATGGAGCACAAACAGTGTGTGAATTTATCACAGGAATAGTAGGACAATACAGGTTGGAAGGGACCTCAGGAGGTCTGCAGTCCAACATCCTGCCCAAAGCAGGGTGAGGTCTGTGATTAGACCAGGCTGCTCATGAATTTGCTTCAAAAAAATTCAAACAAAGAGACAGCACGGCCTCTTGGAAAAACTAGCTCCACTGCCTGACTGTCTTCATGAGTAAAATCTTCGCCTTATATCTAATCCAAACCTCTCTTTTTTCAACTTATGCCTGTTGCTGGTCCACTTAGCCTTCATTTGAATCATGAAAATCCCATGCAGTGCTACAGGCTTGGGGCAGAGTGGCTGGAAGACTCCTCAATGGAAAACACCTGGAGATGCTGGTAAAGAGCCAGCAGTGTTTCCACGTGGCCAAGAAGGCCAATGGCATATCAGGAATAGTATCAGAAATAGTGGCCAGCATGACCAGGGCACTGATAGCCCTCCTGCACTCTACATTGGTGGGGCCTCACCTGGAATCCTGTGTTCAGTTTTGGGCCCCTCGCTTCAAGAAGGACATTGAGATTCTGGAGCATGTCCACAGAAGGGCAACAGAACTGGTGAAGAGTCTGGAGCTCAAGTCATATGAGGGGCAGCTGAGGGAGCTGAGGTTGTTTAACCTGAGAAAAGGAGACTCAGGGGGACCTTATTGCTCTCTACAACTTCCTGAAAGGAGATTATGGCTAGGTGGGGATTGGTGTTGTCTCCCAAGTAACAAGCGAAAGGATAAGAGAAAATGGCCAGGAAAAGTTTAGATTGGATATGAGAAAAAAAATTATTCATTATAAAGGATTGTCAAGCACTGAAACAAGCTGCCCAGGGAAGCAGTTGAGTCACAATCCCTGGCGGTATTTAAAAGACATGTTGATGTGGCATTTCTAGACATGGTTTAGTAGTGGACTTGTCAGTGCTGTCTTAATGGTTGGACTCAATGATCTTAAGGGTCTTTTCAAACCTAAACAATTTTCAGGTTCAGTGATAATTTCTCACCCTCCTGCCTTGTGACGCTGTGAAGTGCCTGGTTCTGGGTTCTTGGTAGACCCTCCTAGAGGCTATCAGGCTGTTAGGTTCCCTTGAAGCTGTCTCTCCTGGAGATTGAGCAAGTCTGAATCTTTACTGCTCCTCCTGCTCCACATACTGATGCACAAACATTGCATCTCCCCCTGCTTTGTCCCCTAAAGGTGAGCAAACACACCTTGTCCTACCCTGGATGTGCAGAGCTCAGCCCACCACGCATCCCACTGGTGTCAGGAGCTTCTGAGAGTGGATCTTGTGGCATCCACTGAGTGAATCTGATTCCTACACTTACACTTAAAATTCTGTACAGGCCTTACAAGCTCTGGGTTTTAATATCATAACACTGTCTTTGTCTCCCCTTAATTTTAGAGTGAGATAGGCTGGATTGTGCTATCTCTCTCAGTTAAGTGCACCGTGCTGTGGCGTCATTTTTCAAACAAAGCCGAAAGACTTACTCTATCTGGGTGATTTTGATTTGACACTTTACCCACTCCCATCTCTCTCTTCCCTGCAACAAGATGAAAACATCAATACCTGTTTTGGGCTCCCAAGGTATGACACAACATCAATGGAACTTGTTTTCAATCTGGGTGACTAACGGTTATCTGACAATTCAAGTAATATTTCTCCACATCCATCCATCAAACTCCAGCAAATTTGCAGGGGAAGACAGTGTCAAATTTAACAGCAAGGCAAGCCCATTAACACCCTGGGATTGCAACTTCGACTCCCTGCAATACGATTTTCCCCATGCTTGTCCTGTGCTGCCCTTTTCATTTTTTGTTTATGTAAAATTATAACTCTTCTGTTTGAAAGTCATCTTCTTTTATTTCTGAGGCTGTTTCCTACAGTGAGTCAGGTCAGGAGAACTATTATTAGGACCATGTTTATTTATAATGGGTAGTTTAGCATTAAGCAACGAGTTGTGACAGGCTGTGCATTTCTGGAGGACGATGGCAGGCTCGGGGTGCCTGTGCAGGCACGATGCTGAAGGCGGAGGGCTCCTGCCACCCCAGCCGGCCTCCAGTCACATTCTGCGGCCAGTGGCTCCCTGCCATTATGAAATGAAATGTTGAGAGCAAAACGAGGACACGCTGCAGTCAGCGCCTGTGCTGGGGGATGTGGGCAGTAGGCAATCGATGGCCCCCCAAGCTGTGCTGTCACTGCCCTGTCAAATGCCCTGGTGAAGGGCAGCTTACAGGTGGGGCTTATGAGACTCAGAGCAATGTACAGAAGCAGGAGTCCACTGCCCAAGTTTTTTTCCATATATCCCTCTTTTTCACTCCATGTGCCTTCCCTGAAACCACTGTTTTATTGTCCCCTCTCCACAGACTCCAGTGTATTCCATGGAGTTTTCTGACTCTACAGTAGCACTTTCAAAATAATTAAGCTATTTATTAATTTTTATTCTATTCCATCTTCCCTGAGAGCTTCAGATCCTATAAGCCTGACTGGAGGGCCTGCGGAAGACTGCAGAAGGTAGAGGAGACAGGCGTGTTCCTGCAGTGATACCCAAAGACCAGCAAAGGACCAAGGACCATGGAAACTCTTCCCATGAGCAAAAAGTCAAGCAGATGATAATTCACCACTAGACTGCCACATGGTGGGGCAGCCTTTGCAAGCCACCTCATCTCCTCAAAGATGCTACTTCTTTGTTGCCATCTTTCCTCCAGTCCTGTATCAGGATTGGGAGCTTACGATGGTTGAGCAACTCTGTGCAGAAATGTATCAGGTTTAGGCACATCATTTCCCCCTCTCCCAGCCCATAGACCTGAATGTCTGCCCGCAGCTGGCATGGAAAGGCAGCTGTTTTAGCACAGTGAACCCTACTGCTGGAGGCCCAGGCAGACACACACTGCTGAATGTCTTCTTAGGAAAGATTGGACGCCCCCACGCTAACAGGTGTAGGATGCAGTAGCAGTTCCTTGCCAAAGGCAGGCCCACACAGTGTGCATGTGACTTTGGAAGTTTCTATCTTTGCTCTTTGCTGACTCTAGTACATCCTTTATTTCCCAGTGATTGTGAGCAGTGGCAAGGAGCGTAGTGCTGGGGATTGGTGAGGGTCTAATATCCAGTTTTTTCCTTCTTCTAGTGAATCTCCACCTGCACTTTTCTTCTTACTTATTGATTTGCATTTGTTTGACTTCAGTTCTCATTTTTTTGAGGAGATGGTGAATCTATTTGAATCATCTGGCAAACCCAAGATGACATCTATGCTTCCACATCCCTCTAAGTGGGAAGCTATGACCATGGTTGTCAGGAGACTTATGTCCAAGTCAGCTACCACAGAGCTAAATCTAGCAGCTCTTATTCAGTTCTTAGCTTGGAAAAACCCTAGTGAAGATAAAGATAATTTTAACTGATTGAGGATGTCAGGTTCGAATAATGAGCATGACTGTGGTTCCTGAAATGTGTTTTCATGAATTTGCTCAAGAATATATTGCAGAGGTGTTTCTGACATCTGGCAGCATTAATATTTAAGCTTTCCTGTGTTATTTTTTGCTAAAGGAATTAGAAATTAGCATGTCATGATCATAATAGAGCAGCTGAAAATAAAGAACCAGATTGTGCCCTCAATCCACTCACCCAATTCCCACGGATGTCATTGGAAATTGTGTGCACACACCTCTGAGGGCAGAATTTGGCCTAGCACACCTCTTTCTGTGATGCTACACTCATTGCTGCTGACAGTACTTCAGTGCAACAGAAGAGGAGTGTGTGCCTAAATTGTTCAGCACCGTGATAACCTGCAGTATTTTTCCTTAGTTTTTCATAATGATTGAAACTAGAATTCTTCCAATGGCTAGACCTGATGTCTTTGCAGTTAAGTCCTGCCCACCTCTGTTAGCAGAAGGGAAATGAATTACCTAACAAGACGTGTCTGACAGACCAGTATATTGGAGTCTGTATCAACAGACTCAACCTGGTTCTCTCAGGATTGACAGAGGAGTCACTGGAACTGTTGTGGGCCAAGGACATGGGCTTGATGACCTCTTGTTACTCATTGCAACTCAGTATGTAATAAATCATTGCATCTTTTCTGCCCTTGATCTAGAATTTGGTGGGCTTGGCATGTGCTAAATGTCCTACTGAAGGATGAATCCAAGTTTTAACCTGTAATGTTGGGAGTTTTTTCGTATTCTACAAGATTTCAGAAGAGTAGCTAGTTACATCACATTTATAATGACTATTTTTAAATAAAAAGCTCCTGAGACAAGAATTGCTCAAAAGTTAGGGATGGGGATGACTTGTTGAAAAATAGTTGACTTTTCACTCTCCTCCTCCAAAATATTCGGAAGTAAGCCAGTCCTAAAAACAGCTTGATTCATCAGGAACAGAGTACTCTCATATAGCAAACTCTAAAAAAGGTGTCAGCTGTGACAAGACTATGCATACTATAAATATGCTTTAAAAGTGAGTGGTAGCAGACATTTTGAAACACCATACTGTAAGAGAGTAAAATACATAAATACAAGTCTTCATTATTCAAGCCCGGGATCTAACTCAAACCTTGATGAGGTCTGAATGACTGCTTTCCCACTGACTTTGTTGATGTCTGTCCTGCTCCATGTGCTTAGAAGTGCAACTTCCAAGTAATGCCCCTTCACATCACTGCTGTGAACTGCAGAGGGCTGTGCTGGCTCACAGACTTACTCCCTCAGTTGTCTTCAGTAAGAGAAACATGCCAAATACTTTCCTAATAATATATACTCATGAAAGTAGTGGCTTTATTGTAGTTGCCATAGGGATCAGATGCCACTGCAACTAAAAGGAGGGTCCTCATGAGAGGACATGGCCTGTTGCGTATCTTTCTTTGAATGTGATTGACCTCATGAAAATGTTTGGAAGGAGTCTTCCACATGCTGGATATTCAGAACTTATTCATTTTCCCTATACTTGCACTTTGAGACAGTGAATTTTCAGAAGAATGGACAAGCAGTACATAGTTCTTTCCAAATGAAGAACATGTAAACTTCAGTTCCTATCCCAATAAAGCTACAGCCAATCACTATGCACTTCTGAAAGTTTAGGATTTCAGGCATGCAAAAACAGACTGGGAAAAAAATTCCAACCTTCTCACACTGCAATTAAGTCACACAATCAGTGAAATCAAGACTAAAAACAGTGGAAGTAGATTTACGCATCTGCTGGCATAACAAGAAAGAAGAATTAATGCTGAAAGTAGTGAAAAGAAAACCATTAGACAGGATTCTGTACACCGTATTTCAGGAATCAGAGTTGATAAGAGGCTTTCAAAGCTCTGGGACAGCATTTCTGGCACTATTGTTAAACATTCTGTATGAAATAGTTATGGCAGACTGGGGAAGAGTGGGTCAGGGGTTGCAAATCTTTCTGTCAGTACTAAGGCCTTGCTCCTGCTCTAAGTGAAGGGAAGGGAACATCTCCCGAGGCACATTGGAGAAAATATATGAGTTGACACTTTAAAAATTAAGCCTCCTGAAAATGCTGTGTCGATTATTATCCCAGAGACAGCTTAAGTGATTTGCCTACAGTCACACAGTGAATTGGGGTTGAGCCAGGAATAGAAGACAGGACTCCCAGCTTCTGTTCTTGTTCTTTTACCACCTAGGCACATCCCCAAATGTACAGTGTAATCCACAGGGGGTTGAAAATTCAAAATCAAAAATTTATCTCCCTTTCTAACACAGCTGCAGACAGCTCTGCAGCACAGACACAGAAGCAAATCTTACTGCCCTGATTAACCCACTGATTCCAAAGGAATTGGTCACCTGATGAATTTTGTCTCCAGAATATCAAATAGCTCGAATCCCTACAACATCAACGTCCACTGTGAGAAAGGAGACTGCTTAGTAACCAGAATTATGTGCCTAGGATTAGTGCCTTGAGCAATTTTAGCAAATCTGTTATATAAAACTAAGTTGTGTGTTACTAATGCTTCACTCGTTAATGTGCAAAGGCAAAAATCTTTGCTGGAGCTCTTAGTATCACCTGGCTATGCAGGGAGGAGAGGTTAAATACAGAACAGACCATACTTGTAAGACGATTAAGACATACAACAGGGATAGTAGCAGGCTTCTGCTGGGTCTAATCTGGCATCTGACCGGGACAGAGAGAGAGAAAGAAATTCTAAGCCAGTTAAAGTACTGGATTATTGATGACAGAGGATTCACAGCTGATAGGGGAGCTAGAAAGAGCAGGTAGTAGGGATGAAATGCAGGGCAGAGCACATTGCAAAAGGGGGGCAGAAGGTACTGTATTTTACAGGGAAAATCTAACAAATGTGAAAGAATATTTAGTGGGTAAGATAGCAAAGATATGAGCTTTCCAAGACTACAGAATTAGGATGAGCAAGGAGAGAAGAAACCAAATATATCCTAGCTTCTCCTCTAAAATTGTATGTTAAACACCACAGAAAAAAAAAAAATCACATCAAACTACTGTCTAGGGATCTGAATCTGGACAAATAAATGATCTGAGAAGACTTGCTGGGTAAAAAGATTTCCAAGACCTCCTTGACTTGTTCTGTGGAGATAAACACTGGATGGAGAATAACACTGCAAATCAGTAACAATTACAGAAAGTCTGGGTAGGAATTCCATTTAGATAATGTTATCTTGGGTAACAGGCAGCTGAAGTGGGCTAGGGTGGTGCAGGCCCTCTGCAGCACAGCTGGCTAATGACAATAACCCTTGACTGGTAATTTGAAAGAAAATTACTTTGTAACGTTCTAGATCAATGTTTGGGAGTAGCTTTTTTTTGTTTTGTTTTCTTGATTGTTTCTGTGGGAAGGTGCTTCAAGTACCAAGCAGGGTATGGAGAAAATTATTCTGGGAAGTATTGAAAAACACCTGAAAGACAATGCTGTCATCGGTCACAGCCGGCACGGCTTCATGAGAGGAAATTCCAGCTTATCAAACCTGATTTCCTTTTACAACAAAGTAACACACCTAGTTGATCAAGGGAAGCCAGTTGATGTAATCTTTTTGGATTTCAGTAAAGGTCTCACACAGTATCTTTCTGGACAAAATGTCCAGCACACAGTTGGATGAACAAATTGTGTGATGGGTGAGCAATTGGCTCACAGATTGAGCACAGAGGGTAATAGTTAATGGGGTGACATCAGACTGGTGACCTGTCACTAGCAGGGTTCCTCCATCTTATGCCCTGTGCACTTCAACATCTTCATAAATTACTTGAATGCGGGACTGAAGGGGATACTAAGCAAGTTTGCAGACAATACAAAACTGGGAGGAGCTGTTGAGTCCCTCAAAGGCAGGGAGGCCCTGCAGAGACCTTGACAAATCAGAGGACTGGGCAATCACCAACCACATGAAGTTCAACAAGGCAAAGTACCAGATTTTGCATCTGGGATGGGGCAACCCTGGATACACGTACAGACTGGCGAATGAGATGCTGGCAAGAAGTGCCATGGAAAGGGCCTTGGATGTCCTTGTCGATGGCAAGTTGAACATGAGTCAGCAGTGCCCTGGCAGCCAGGAGGGCCAACTGTGTCCTGGGAGGCATCAAGCAAAGCATCGCCAGCCGGTTGAGAAAGAGGATTGTCCCACTCTGCTCTGCAATGGTGTGGCCTCACGTTATGCACTGTGAGCAGTCTTGGGCATCAAAATAGAAGAAAAATACAAAAATATCAGAGTGNACTGTTAGCTGTCTTGGGCATCAAAATAGAAGAAAAATACAAAAATATCAGAGTGTCCAGAAGTGGGCGTGAAAATGGTGAAGGGTCTAGAGGAGAAGCCTTATAAGGAGCGACTGAGATCACTTGGTCTCTGGAGAAGAGGAGACTGAGGGGAGACCTTGTTGCAGTCTACAGCTTCCTCATAAGTGGAATAAGAGGGGCAGGCACTGATCTCTTCTTTGTGGTGACCAAGGACAGAACCCAAGGGAATGGCCTGAAGTTGTGTCAGGGGAGGTTTACGTTGGATATTACAAAACGGTTCTTCCCCTAGAGGGTGGTTGGGCACTAGAACATGCTTCCCAGGGAAATATTCACAGCACCGAGCCTGCCAGAGTTCAAAAAACGTTTGGATTATACTCTCAGGCACATGGTGTGACTCTTGGGGATGGTCCTGTGCAGGGCTAAGAGCTGGACTTTGATGATCCTTGTGGGTCCCTTCCAACTCAGCATATTCTGTGAGTCTGTGCTTCTGAGCAGGTGATGGCTTTGAGGGGAGAAGGGGATCCAATTACCCCCACCAGTAAGGAATTTGGGATAGCAGAATGGCAAATTCACAGTTGGGAAGCTTTTATTAGGGCTTTCCTATTACACCTGACACACTGGGAAGAGTTATTAATAAAACTCTTGTAGTGTGCTTCTAGGAATTAAAATCAATGCACTTACAGTGTTTCTGCCCTGGGATAAAGTTTATTGAAGCCAGAACTACCACTGCTTCTTAACTTTGCTATTTCTTCCTGTACCTTCTTGTCCATCTGCTAGGATCCTGGCCAGTTCTGTCTGAGCTGGTGTATCTGCTCCAAGTTGCTGCTGTTTTAACTGGATTTTTCTCTTCATTTGTGGTGTGAATAGGACAACTTGCCTGTAGAAATGTGTTAAGAAATCATGCTATAGTCTGGGTCATGGTGAAGTTACAGTAAAATTACAGACTGTCTAGAAGTAAATGAGCAATCTCAGCTGTGAATATTGTAGAAAGCATTATCTAGCAGAACTATTTATTTTAATATTTCCTGTTTAAAATTCTTCAGGACTCCCTGAGCTGTACATAAGCACTAATTTAAATCAGGAAGGAAAAAAATATGTATGTTGAGTTGTATCGGGCATGGAATTTGGAAAATGAAGTAGGATTTTGATACACTTAGTTTTGTCAAAACAGTAGATACTACTAATAGTTGTTACATCAAACTAAGTTAAAGAAACTAAAATCTAAATTGCTTGGAAACCTAATTTCCATTTCCATGACAGCTTTGTCAATGTACAACCTGTTACTGACTTTCTTGTAGGAATGTATTGGTTATGTAGGTACTACAATCTAAAAGCAACTGATTTTTTTTAATCTTAAATCAATTTCTAATCAACTTAACCAAGCAGAAATAAACTAGGCCGAAGTGTTTAAGTGTTTATTGAACATTCACATTTCTACTCATTTGACTATGCTGATTTAAATTGACATCTTTAGTTAAACTACCCCAAAGATATGTGTGGATAAGTGTCTCCCAGCAGTGAGTGAAGGCAGGTGGGTCTGGGGCAGTGTGTGCCGGTAACTAAGAGAGCCAGGGACTGAGTGGGGCTCTGGACCCTCAGTCACAGACATTGCTTTATTGCTATCTTGCTCCCTGGCCTGATGCAGAGCTGGAGGACAGGTAAGCCACAGAATTGGTCCCCAGAATCAATACAGATAAGAAAGCAGGTTTTGTCTCCTCTACCCTACACAGACCTCCTTGGAGCTCACACATGCCCCATCCTAGTGCCTATCACCTTTAGTCCTCTCTTGGTCAGAAGTAGAGAAATAGACTTTGTGGTAATCTCTTGAGCAAGGAGGAACTGGCACTTCCAGGGGAAAGGTAACACAAATGATGGCAATATCAACAAAATCAAAATTCCCTCCTGACTTTTGATGGATAGACATGTGCAAGTTAATTCAAGGACACACAGTAATGTCTTCATGTTGTCAAGAAGCAATCTGATGATATTTGCTGAGTATCTACCCTTAGCACTTAATTGCTCTTGTTAGTCAATGTCTGTTGCCTACCACCTAGTAGTAAAAACATTTCTTAAAATAGGAACTTTTCTTCCACACTTCTAACAAATTAAAAAAAAAAACCAAACCTGACTCTTGTCTTCGTGCTAGAAAAGAGCAGGTGCAGAGAGTCATCCCTGACCCCCAAGCCAATTGACAGAGCCTGGCTCTTCACCCTGGGCTCAGAGGTAGCCCCCTTGGCCACACATTGCCTTGCAAGGTTAGAAAGGTACATGACAGATTGAGGGAACAAACTAGCACCAATACAGTCTACAGAGTCAGGAAGGGGTTCAGTGCCTGCTCTCTGTCCATGTCCCTGTTATTTACCTGTCCAGACACTCCTTCTGAGTGCCAAAAGGCTTAGAAGGTCCACAGCATCCTGGGAGTCACATTTCCAGGTGCCAGGAAAATGCACAAGCGTGGGCTGGAATGTGGGGTTCATTCACAACATTTTGGCTGTTTATTCCTACAAATATTGATTCCCTGTCACCAGCAACAGGAATACTGTGAAAAGCTAAATCAACTTTTATCATCTTCTCAGTCCCCAAGAAAACAGGCAAGAAAAGTTAGTCAGTACAGCAGGAATTATGTAAAATATGTAAGAATCTGGATGGATATAACCAAAATACAAGTGTTTCAAGCTTCAGTCAGGTGGCAAAGGATACAATTTTATCTGGAAACTGCATATTGAAATGCAATGAGCCATCCCTATCATTTTCTCCTGGTCAAGTGATGAAAATACCTACAAAAGGAAAAAAACCTCCCAGCCTTGAGAAAAAGAGGAAAACCAGAATGACAAGCTCTCTGTTCTCCAGTTTGCTTGGTCACTGCTGAGTTTGGGTGGCATTTTGTATGTACCAGGAAGGTCAGCTTATACCTCAGACTGTAACTGTGCCCACACATCCTTGGGGAACTTTGAAATAGCAGAGATAATGTCATCCCAGTTACCATATGCTTTCAGTCTGCCCAGGCAATGATTGTATAATAATCCCTAACAGAAAACTGAAGACAAGATTTCAAGTGGCTGCCAGAAAACAGTTTTTCACTTGGAGTGGCAACTCTGAATAAGGAAGCATCTGGCACATTTGATCAGACAAAGAAAATTAGGTCAGTCAGAAAAATATCTGATGCTCTTCCTGAGGAACATAATACAAAAATATGCATCTATCTAGAATGGCTGCATTCTGCTCTTCAGCACTGTTTCTCATATTGTGATGTGTTGTATTGTTCTGAGTAAATGCACTATATTTAGTATCTGTTAAATAGTAGAATAAAGATTATATAACCGATCGTTTTCCTTCTGCTAGTAATAGGAGTTTAAGACCAATAAGGGTTTTGTTGGTCATGGGGTTTAGAAAAAAATCAAAGCAAGTACAAGTGCTTTTATGCAGTTGACTGCTGGATGCTTTCTATGAGATTTTTCTTTTCTTTTTTTGTTTTTTAAATCACATTGAATGAAAAAGTAAATGATCTTTTTTTAATATTTTTATTCTCTTGGTTTTAGTACATCCTAGACAGTCAGTGGTGTGAGACTTCATCAATAAGGTCTCAAAGATCGAGGAATACACTGCTAAATGACCCTTATCAGGATGAGAAGGAAGAAGAGGATTGCAGGGAAGGTCACAGCAGGAGCTGAGCCTTGCAGGGGGGCAGAGTGAAGGATGATCCTTTGCAAGGTGAAAAATAATATTTCTGTTGACTATTCTTTCCTGGCAGTCACATGTCCTCCTTATCCCAGGGAAATACATTCTCTGAGTGTTCAAAGTGGTTGGGGAAATAAAGACAAAACAACACCAGTATTAAGAGTGCTGAGGTGCTTTGATTGCTTCAGTGAAGGAAAAAGCCAGAAGCTGAAAAGTCCAAGCAATCACAGTCGTAACATGAAGGTATGCAGTGGGAGAGGGGCTTGGGCTGTTGCTTAATCCTGGGGCCTGGGTTATCTCTTTTACCAGCTGGCAGTCCAGGAGAACAGCCCAAGCATTTCAGACAGCTGGCTACAAATGAGGTGGTGCTGACTCTAACACTATTAATCAGCACCTGGGTGGCATTGCTTTTCACCAGTATGGGCTGGTTTCTACTCTGGGAGATTAGGGAAAAATGGGAGTCCCCAAGACAAGCCCTGGCTAGCTGGAGAGTCAGACTTACATGTAGCTTACAGTCTAATTGCTCATGGAAAAATTATGCATCTCCAGCAATCTTGCTCCATTTAGTTAATTTCCAAGAATCTATCCTCCAAGGAAGTTTTAAAGGGGAAAGTCTGGTTAATTAATCTAGACTTGTCCAGCTTCCTAAAACCAGGAATAGAAGCAGTGACCACAGAGTTTTTCTACCCTACAAACTCAAGTCTGTTTTAATACACAAAGACATTACTGTTCCTACTTTAACCCTTCCAGGTAGTAAATGAATCAGCTTGTGGTATTTTCATTTGATTGTAAAGATTTCAGGTAACCAAACAGAAGTTCCAAGGTGCCATGTCAGCCTAATTTATGGTAGTGTGCTACCATGACTGGTTAGTCACATCAAATCTATGATTCTTCAAATACTGTCTAAAGAGCTGAAGTATTTATATTATATGCATAAAATGTGGTCTTGATTTTCAAAACATTTTATACACAGATGTGAATGTCTCCTCACTCCCTGGCATATTCAGTCTTATAAATTTTGTCAGCAGATGAAAGAAAGTTTAATAAGGTAAAAAGCTTGCCCTAGGTCAAGTGGCACATTACTTCAAAAGTGGAATTAGGCTTCAGGAGGTTTCTGTCACTTAATCATAAACTTAGTTCATTGGTTCTGCCTTTTTCCAGATTCTCTCATTCAACCTTTAGGTCTTACAAGGGCGTAACCGCCCTCATAAATCATAAATGCAAAAGTTTTGAGTGGCTTATGTACTTCAACAGCCTCAAAACGGACTTTTACCCTGAAAAGGTGCTTTTGAGAGAGTACAAATGCAAAGCATCTGGTGTAAAATGTGGCTGAACAATTGGGATAGTCTCATCTTCCCAGCACCCATCCTCCCCAGCCTGGAGGAGCTGTTTCATCACATGCTTCTTTTTTTCCCTCCTTCAGGCTAATCACTATTTTTCCAATTCATATGAGTTATTTAACTTTCTCATTCTGATTGTAAAATTGTGTAAGTGGGTAAACACTTACTTGCTTTAGTCTGTTCTGGGGTCAGATCCAGTCAACACCAGAAAAGGTTTGCGAGGATCATTATGTCAGTGTACAGACATTTTGTACAAACTGTTGACAAAACCACATTTTTACCCCAGCAGCTGTAGATTGAGCAGGAATTGGCAAAACTGGCTCACAGTTTGGGCACAAAGGGTAAAAGTGAATGGGGTAACATCAGACTGATGACTGTTCACTAATGGAGTTCTGCAGAGCTCCGTCCTTGGCCCAGTTCTCTTAACATCTTCATAAATTACTTGGACACAGAAATTAAAGGGGTACTCTAGTTTGCCCATGACACTAAATTGGGAGGAGCTGTTGAGTCCCTTAAAGACAGAGAGGTCCTGCAGAGAGACCCCAACAAATTAGAGGACTGGGCAATCACCAACTGTGTGAAGTTTAACAAAGACAAGAGCACGTGGGATGGGGCAACCCCAGATGTTCATACAGACTGCAGAATGGGACCTGGGGGTCCTGGTAGACACCAAGTTGAATGTGAGTCAGCAGTGCCCTGGCAGCCAGGTGGGCCAACTGTGTCCTGGGGGGCATCAGGCAAAGCATCACCAGCCAGTCTGCTCTGCACTGGTGTGGCCTCACCTTGAATATTGTGTACAGTTTTGGGTGGCAAAATATAAGAAAGATATGAAAATATTAGAGAGTTTCCAGAAGAGGGCCATGAAAATGGTGAAGAGTCTAGAGGAGAACTCTTATGAGGAGCAGCTGAGGTCACTTGGCTTGTTGGGTCTCTAAGGGGAGACTCAGTTGCAGTCTACAACTTCCTCATGAGAGAAGGGGCAGGCACTGATCTCTTTTCTATGGTGACCAGTGACAGGACCCAAGAAACAGAAGCTGTGTCAGGGGAGGTTTATGTTGGATATTATAAAAAGGTTCTTCAGCCAGAGGATGGTTGGGCACTGGAACAGGCTCTTCAGGGGAGTGGTCATAGCACCAAGCCTGACAGAGTTCAAGAAGTGTTTGGACAACACTTTCAGGCACATGGTGTGATTCTTGGGGTTGTCCTGTGCAGGAGCAGTAGCTGGACTTCAATGATCCTTGTCGGTTCCTTTCAACTGAGAATATTCTAGGATTCTATGATTTTTATTGATTTTTATATTTTGTTGATCTTTATATTTTATCACAGGGATGTCCATAACCAGGAATTTATACTCACAGCCATTACTGTTGCAAGCTTTGGACAGAATCCTCTCATTTTACAGCAACTCCAAGAGAATGCATCACCGAAAGAAAATGCATTTTATCCCACACTCAGTGTTGCATAGAAATGTTTCACTTCTTTCCTCTATTGACCAGAAACCCGCCGAAAAAATAAGTTCAGAGAGCAGATGTCAGCTAATCCTGAAGTCTGTGCTAAGAACACGATGGCAACTCACAGAGAGTTCAACAGAATCTAAATGTCTTGCTGGTTTGGTACAAGATTATGCTTCGAGGAGATAAGCCCCTGCATTTTAACTTGGGAGCTCAAAAGGGATAAATAACATTTCTGGAGCCAGCCAGCCAACAAACAGAATTTCTTAGCACAATGTAATCTTGCTATGGGGGTTTTCTCGGGCATGTGTTTCCCATCAGGCGTTGTTACACTGCTATGTACAGAGGGCTTATCTCCAAGCAAAGGTGGTAATGCTCAGCCATTGATACCCCACGACTTACTGAAGTTGTAAGATGGATAAGGAAGGATTAGTTGAAGCATTTGATTCATAGCTGATACTTTTTAACGAAGTTTAAGGATGTAACATTACTATTTGTCATGAGTGTTCTTGTTGTGGCAGGGTGTGTACATGGCAGGAAGGGAGAGGAGCTATCATCATGTAGATAAGCCAGAGAACTCTAAATCATGAGTAATGAATAATTCACTGCACAGAAAAAAATAACAGACAATGTCAGGCAGCGGAATAGTGCTAGTTCGGTTACATCTTTTTTTGTGTGTCTGATGAAAGGTTTTTGACCCTGATTATACCCTGTCTTAACCATGAGATTTCCTTTCTGTAGAGATATTCAGCTCCAGGCAAGATATAAGGATGTTCCCAAATCCAGTAACTGGGTCAAATCTAATTATCATAGATAATTTGCACATTTCATTTATGGTAAAGGAAAATGTGTCTAAAGGTAGGTGAATACAGTTTGGTTTGTCAAAGGCAGACTAAAATAGACTCTAAACAGAAAGAAAAAGGTCTTTTTGCTAGACCCAATTACTGAAATGGGAAGACAACATTAAAACCTCCATTCCAAACCAATTTAAACAATAAAATTAATCAAAGCTGTAACAGACAGTAAGTAAGGTCCCCCAAAATTTCCAGTGTCCAAAACCCGGATTTCCCCTCTTGTCTGTTCCTCATAACTAAAGGAAAAATGGGAATTTCCTAATTTTTTGTGCAAGACCATAACAGAGGATATTCTCTTACAAATGTAACCATCTATCCCACTTAGATGTAGCCTTCAGTTAGGACAAGATTAAAACATTGGCAATGAGTAATTTTTGCACATAATCTGGTATATTACTAATAATTAAAGCATTTCAATATGTTCTGTTTTGAAATAGAAGTCATTAGTAGTATTTCAATTGAACATTCTGTATCATTGTCAATCATTGAGGGAAAAAAATAAATTAGTTATCATCTCTAAACAAATTTGAAAAACTAATAGAACCCTAGAGAACATTATCCATTTTGTTAAATCAGCATTTCCATTTGGAAAATAGTTGTGCTGTATTTTGGAAATTCTTTATATCACCTGAAGTTGGAGATGGTATGACTGTTCATCAGTGACTCTTTAGCAGCTTTCTCTACATTTTATTAAATGTAGCCCAGCCAGATGTGAAAATACTATAGAAACTTTCAGTGAAGAAAATTGGCTGAAAGAGTGGGTTCATTACAGTAGAAAGTTTATTTCTTTACAGAATTGGTTTCTTTATGTGGCTTTCCTATATTACATATTTGTTCCCTCTGTTTCATTTTTCTGTCTGTTGAAGTAAATAATAGATTCAAAACCCCTCGTAAAAATGTACACAGTTGTACTGGCTGGAAATTTTATAACATTTTTAGCGCTCACTATGATGAAGTAGCATTATAGAAAATATCCTGTGTTCTTGAATAAGCAAAATCCAACACATATTCATAAATATTCCTAAATTTACTGTGCTGTATAGTCTGTATTTCTGAAAAACGACATGGATCTGGCATATTAGATGCAGAATTTGTTTATCCACATAATGTATATGTATAGGTATCCATACTTGTCTCCAGGTGCTTGGTGAGAACTGACTCAATCAATATGTTTATATGTTTTCCTCTGCTTCATTTTTTTCTCTGTAAGGTATTCATTCCCTAACACACAGCTGTGATGGAAGTGTTCAAAAGGCAACTGCAGTAATTCATAATAAAGGTTTTTGAAAAGAAATTAAAAAGAAAAAAGGGGGAAGGGAAAGGGAGGCAAGGCAAAGCAAGGCAAGGCAGGGGAGATAAACATTATATATTGTTCCATAAGTGATGTATGGAACTGCTGAAAAATCAAAGAAATTGAGAGAAAAACCCTTATCTTTGTTTTGTTATTGTATTTACAAAGAGGGCTAACTCTAGAAGTGTATTTCTTCTCTCTTACATAAAAGTACAAGGATGTTCAAGTCCCTACTTCAGCTTCAGTCCAATTTTAATACCTCAGGCTAGTTTCTGCCTCCTGAACTCTTTCTTACTCAGAAACAAGGGGAAAGGCAGCTGGGCACGCTGTCATGCCAAGAGTCTCAGAAGGTATCAGCTCTTTCATTAATTACTTCTTTGCTCTCCCTCTGCTTTATGTTAAAAACAGTCTAGTTGAGTATGTAGAAGTTGCATCGGCTTCAGTGAAAACATACTTATGGGACCCTTTAAACTGTCAGGTTACATCACGTAAACTGAGGGGATCATATTCGAACAATTGTAAAACTATTTTCTTGCCCGAAAGAGCACACCATGATGCCATTTAGCTGGAACCTGGAGCTATGGGTATCCTGCTGTGGTATCATGTGCAGCGAGCGCATGTGATTGTTCTCCTGAGGCATTTGTTACATGCATCTTGTTAACCCCAGTTCAGTCAAAGTAACTGCCTTCATTGCTGCTTGACCTATTTTAGCATAATTTAGCCCCAAATGTGGTGCATTTCAGTTGCAGTAGGTTATCCTGCTGGCATTAATACCATGGGAACTTAAAATGGAACCATAAGAGCTTGAAAAATATCATTCTTATTAAATCAACAGTTTGGATTCAGTAATTTATGCATCTTTCAGAACTGACCTAATACTTAAATGTAAATAAAAGAGTCAGCAGTAATCAATCCCAGACTTAAAATAATTCTCCTCATAACAAACCAGGTTTTTCTCAGGCTTCAGAAAATGGAGTATATTTAAGAGTTTTCTAAGCCTTGTTAATAGCTGCATCTATAGGACTTGTAAAAGTGCTAAAAGTGCAACCAGAATCTACTGCCATTTCTGCAACAGCAGAAACAGAGTTAGATTTATTTAAGAGTTGAGCACTAGTGATGAGATCCAAACCACTTCCTTACCATCTATACTGGGACTGAGGCACCATTCAGGCACCTGCTCAGAAAGTCCCCAAATCTCAGCAGGCATCTCCTGGCTGGCCAAGGACCTCTGTGGGCACCTAGTGCCCACCACTGTGACCTGACTCTGTTGCTGTAGATAGGATACTACCTGGCACCCAAGGGGTCCAACTAGTACCCAAGCCCATGGTACATGCGCAGAGTTCAGTGTGAAGAGCTGTAGCAGTGAGGGGACACCATGTGCATAAACATCTAGAGAAAACGCCAGGTAACAAATCTTCCCCAGGGAAAAGGCTTGAATCCACTAACTCCAACTACATGGGCTTACCACCAGGCTAAAGAGGAAAACAAGTAGGAAAATGTGGTGTTGGGCGACTCGTGTGTAAGGGCTGCTATATTAAAAGGGGGCAGAAGGAAGATCCCAGACTCACTCCCAAGATTGTTTCTGAATTTTCCTAGTAACTGTTGCATGACAAAAGGGTGAAGGGTGGAAAGAGGAAGAACCTCCCAGCTGAGCCCATAAGCAATTGCACCTCTCCAACTCCTAGAAGGTGCATAATGATGGAGAAAATGCTATGCTTGCAAAGCCCATTCCCTGGATATCTGTTTAACTCACCCCACCAGCTCCTCAAGCTGGAAAAAGCATGAAAGTCACAGGATTCTCACGAGCACAAACTCACCACATGTTCTTCTCAGAGGTGCATCGACACCAGGGCTTGTCAGTGCCTTTCAGGTAAGAGAACTTTCAGGGACTGTGTGGTCCAGGTTCTGCAAGGCCAAGGGGGCTGGTTATCAGTCAAGCATCAGGCCCACAGGCAATAGAGGAAGGGTGTTTAGATCATCACTAGTGTTTCAGCAACTTTGTCCTTATCAAAGAAGATTTCTAGAGAGCCTTTCTGGCCCAGTTACCTTCCCCACTGACAGAACTGAATGCCTCATTACCAAACTGGACAGTTTGGTAACTGTCAGACTAGTAACGGTGCCTCTCCTGGGGCCAGGCAGCTATTGCTGAGGCATCACTTAATCTCAACCGGACAATTAAAGTACAGCATCTGCATCGTGCACTAAAATCTAGTTGAGGAAATTGCTCTATATCTAGTAAAACTGCTGTGTGTTTAAGGTTAGACACATGCTTATAGATGTTGCTGAAATGGGGTCAGAGAATACAGCTCTCAGTCCTTGCTTCAGGAATTGTTGTACAATAAGCTATTGTGACCTAAATATTGTGGCCTCTGCTGATGCTTCATGTGATGAGGCAAGATCCATTTTAGAAATTTTAAGGGTGGCATATTCAGTGGTGGGGAGAGACAGGGGACAGAGTTTGCCAATATTGGGACTACTCCCTCCTTCCCTTGGGCTTAAATTAGCATGACATAATTTAAGGTTCAGGCTTGCAGCCTTTTTGCAAGGGGTGTAAATCCAGATTTCCACCTGCAGTCTGCTGTGTGAGGTGTTTGACTGACAGAAATGCCTACAACTCAGGTTTTCAGGTGCAGCAGAGGACTTGTGGTCCCAAATGTGCATCCTAGGAAGTGAAGGTACATCCCAGCCTAGGTTCAGACAAGGAGGAAGGAGCCAGAGTGGTGCCCAGCAAACCACACAGCAGAAGGGCTCTACAGGAACTTTATATGAAGTTGAACTTGACTTCACTTGTCAGCCTGCTCTGTGTGACTCACTGAAGGTGCTGAACAGACTAACGAGTGGGAGGAGGAAACAGGGAGTGGGGGGAAGAGAGAGGAAGAAAGGGAGACAGGCAGTCAAATGAAACTACGAACATGGATTTATGACCAAAAAAATAAAAAAGGAGGCTATTTTTCAGAAAGTTGCACTAGTCCTTTTCTAGCTCTAATGTGAGTGGCACAGAATCCCACATCTCTGAGATTTAAGAAAAAGAAATGATGAATAGCTAAAGTGAGATGATAACACTTTTAGCCTGATACTTACAATGAAACTCCAGGGGTTGGAATTTTTCAGCTGTCACTTACTGCTCAGCCCAAGCGTAACAGGGGACGTGTTGGAATTGCAACCTTTATTTAGGGTTTGTTGGCATGATTTCATTTTATACCAGCCTTCTGGGAGGTATTTTTCATCTCTAGGCAGTGACCGCTAAGAGGAAAAGGGAAAACATTATTTTTTTGTTAGTTCCTAGTGCAGAGTAGTTATTAAAAAAATGGGAATTTGATTTTGCTGGGGTGTGTGCTGGAATGTCCCCTGACCTGTGATTAGAGGTACAACAGTGCTGGTGGTTGTTAGAGCATCAGAACTGTGGGGCAGAAGTGAATCCTTTGGACACCTCTCCTTTGAAGATACTGCAAAAGAGCAAGTAACACTTAACACCAAACCAGATTTTTTACTGGCATTGAAGACAGGATATTTCCCTCAGGGAACTGTGATTAGCACAGGGACACATGGTGTCTCTAAAGGCCAAAAGTCATGTTTATTTCTTTTCCTGGAGAGGCTCCCTGCATCCTGACCTGGCCGTGTTCCCCTCATCCTTCTTCCACCCCAGCCTACTTTCAATCTCTCCCGGATCTCCTGGGAGCTGTTTCTCATCACAGCCTCTGAGTTTGCCAAACTCTGCGCTGGTGGTGTGATGTACACAAAGAAAGATTTCTTTGAGGTAATTGCCTTCACTTGAGGATTAATATGAGATTTATATCCTGACGTCCATAAACAAAAGGCTACATAAGTTCTGAACACCATATCCCTGCCCACCCAATGCCCCTAGATGAACTTGGGGGGTGGGGGGCTGCTGTCTGCAGTGAGACGCCCGAGAGGCAGTCAGTAAGTATCGTGAAGTGGCTTTTCTATCCAAAAAGGGCTGACATGAAGGTACATCAAAGAAAACAATGAATGCCTCCTGCTCTGACCTACATATTTCATTTTGAGAGACTCAACTACATCTGCTAGAACACTTGGAACAACTGTTATCTTTTAAAAATGAAAAATCATTTCTTTGGGGAATAGCACGGTGTGGGGCAGGGGACCCTGTACTGGCTTGTTAGGGTGCAGAACGTTTAAACTCTGCTGTATTGATTGTAGTTTATGATTGAATGTAATCATTACTGTGTCTATATTTTTCTGTTTCAGTGAAAGCATCAGGCAGTGAGTCATGCTGTGCATGTAACCCGGAGGAAAGTGCAAAGAGGCTGCTGAGGAGTAGCAGTACAAAAATACCATTGGCATCTTTTCCCTTTGAGAGCAGGGCTCTGGACAATTTCCACAGTCTATTGCTGTTTTTCTTTTACATGCATTCTCCGCTAAAATGTGTAATAGAATCGAGGACACATTTGTGAGTAAAGAGTCTTCTTGCACATGCTGTTCCATAATTAAAGAACAGCTATAATAGAAATTCTACTTTTTTTTTTTTTCATTAACGAGCTCAAATTCTTACAGGCATTAAAAGGGCATATGCTTTTCTTCTAATTTAGAGATTAAAAAATCTCACAGCAGATCAAGGGAAAGGCTGAATTTTGAACTCTTTAGTGAAAGAAGATGCACCGTTGTTAGCAACAGAACAATTTTAATTAGCCCAGTCCTGAATTTGTGGTAATACATGCCAAATTGATAGTAGTTTGGAAGAATGAGAGATAATATCCTCTTGGTTTACTAAAGAAGGTTCAACTCCTTAAGAAATGGACACCCTTCAAGATATTTTAATTTGCAGCTTTTAATTACCTTGATTTTATATAGTTTTTCCATTGTTGGTTTGGTTCTGGTTTGTTTTTTTTCTCCTGAGGATACTAAAATCCAGTGTGGGAATTCTCTCCTCCTCCCTTGACCTGGACTTCTTTCAGTCCTATTTGTGGATGAAGCATATTTTTATTAAGCTAAAGAGAAGAAAGTCATCCTAATTAGCAATGCCTCATTGTGTTAGAAATCAAGGTCTGTGGCTATCAACCTGTGGAGACACAGTGGGAAGACATGATTGCAGTTTGATTCAGCTGTACCAGGCACTGAGTAAAGATTATGCACTCAGAAGGGCACCCTGTGTCAGAGCACAAGTGAAGAATGCTGTCCTAACTGCATCGAGCAGGGTTGTGGCTCTGTATGAATGATGGCAGCAGAGCCTTTATTTTGTAGTTTGAAATGTCAGATCTGTTGTGTTAAAAAACGCAGGATTTTTAAGGGAGTGTCCCACAAATCTCATCTCTGGGACATGATACATGCCAAAACCACCCCAGCAGCTGCATGCTGCAGCACAGTTGCTTTCCCTCTGCCCTAGCAGAGCCTGGAAGGATTTTAAAGAGAAATGCTAATTGCAACACAGGATAGCTGCATGCCAGAGCCAGCTAACTTGTAAGTCCCAATTTCTCATCCCCCTGCTTGCCAACTTATATCTGACATGGTTAATGGAAAGCAGCTGTAGAGCTACTGTAATGGTGCCCAGCAGTGCTGTTTCTGGGTCTTCCACCCCAAAACTTCCTAGTTGAAGGGATTTGCTAGAATCACAGAATGCTGTGGGTTGGAAGGAAATTTTTAGATCATCTAGTTTCAAATCCCCTGCCATGGGCAGGGACAACCTCCACTAGATCAGGTTGCTTAAAGCCCCATCTAACCTGATCTTGAACACTTTCAGGGATGGGGCATCCACAGCTTCTCTGGGCAACCTGTTCCAGTGCCCCACCACCCTCAGAATAAAGAATTTCTTCCTACTATCCGATCTAAACCTGCCCTCCTTCAGTTTAGAGATTCTCCCTTGTCCTATCACTATGTGCCCTTGTAAAAAGTTCCTCTCCAGCTCTCTAGCAGACCTCTTTACATGTTGGAAGGTGCTACAAGGTCTCCTCAAGCCTTCTCTTCTGCAGGCTTCAGAATCACAGAATCACAGAGTAACTAGGTTGGAAGAGACCTCCAAGATCATTGAGTCCAACCCATGCCCTAACACCTCAACTAGGCTATGGCACCAAGTGCCATGTCCAGTCTTTTTATAAACACATCCAGAGATGGTGACTCTACCACCTCCTCGGGCAGACTATTCCAGAACACCAACTCTCTCAGTCTTTTCTTTGTAAGAGAGGTCCTCCAGCCCTCTCATAATCTTTGTGGCCCTTCTCTGGGCTTGCTTCAACAGATCCATGTCTTTCTTATGTTGGGGACCCCAAAGCTGGGAAACAGAGAATGAAATTTGTTCATGCATTCATGGCCATTACCTAACTCTCACACTTCCCTCCCATGTTGCTCTGCTAAATCTCACTCTTGATGGCAGGAGAGGAGGCACCACTAATGAGCACCTGTCTGCTGAGATGGCTGGCAGGCCCTATGAGCCAGCATGTCCATTGTCTAGCTCTGCGTGGTGGCCCTGGCTACTGCCACCCCTCCTAGGCCTCTAGCCCACCCCACTGCCCTGCCTGGAACCCAGCACAGTGCTGCAGCGGGGGCTGCACAACAAGGCTGTGAGGGATGCTTGAGGGGCAGGAGTCAGGCTGAGGTATCCCATGCTTCAACTTTGTAGCCAAGTTGGGTTCTAATTTCTTCTTTTTCAAAGAAAAGAGAAAAGAAGCTCTAGTCCTAGAGGCATCCTCAGGAGAAGCAGGCACTCAGGAGCCCACACAGGTTGACAAAATCTCTTCAAATATTTAATTTCTCTTGAGATGTGATGTGGTTTTTTTGTTTCTTGAGGGACTATTTTTTGTACCTATTTTTTTTTCCTGAGGGACACTTTAGTCTTTTGGCTTTTAAGTCCATTTTTAGTATCTTGTCACGTACTGGTGTGTACTCTCAGATGATCTTGTCAATTGGAGACTAAATGGACTCTGCCAGTCTAGCAGGGGTAGCGCTGCTGGTGGTTTGCATGATTTGCTTTGATGAGAGTCTTCTGCATGTTATTGAGAAGGATATATTCTGACAATCTCAGCAGGATAGGTCTGGGTTTTCACCCTCCTTTTTTCAGCAAGGTAGTGTAAGGTGACATTTTGGCACATGATGTATGGTTAAATGAGATGATGTGAATTGCAAATAGAGGTAAACTTGAAGAAGATTTTTTTTAAACCACTAAATGAGAAGGAAATGCTTCAAAAGAAGGATCTCTTTCTTAATGTCTGTGAAAAAACACAGCCAATCACTGATAGCTGAGCGAAAGACATCGACCCAGGGGCTTTGCAGAAAAAGGGGTTGTTTTTTTGATAGCAACAACTTGGTAGGTTGTTGAAGCCCATGTTGCATGGAAACAGCATAGAACAGAAATACAAAGGCAGAAATCAGAGAAGTTGCCAGAGAATGAATGGAGAAATTTTTCTTCTTGCTTTATGCTGGGGCAAAAGTGCATTTTACATCTGTCACATGTGCCGCTGATCCTGGGGTGACCCAGGCAATCTCCCACTGCCACCAGCTTCCTCCCCATCCAGACTGGCAGTTAGAAACCTTGTTCTTCTGCCAGTACACAGAGCACATTTGAGCTACTTGTCGTTGTGATGGCAGAAACTCCAGAATATCAGTGTAAAAGTAATTTTTTTTCTCTGTAGAACTGTATTTTAAAGACGTTTTTGAAACTTACTGGGAAAATACTTCCACCTTGAAGAAACAAATGAATGGTAATGGTAGTCTGCATACTTACACAAACAGCTGTTACTTATTTTATTAGTCAGTGCTTGGATCTCAAAATCAAAATCTGAAATTCATCAACATTGGCAACACCCTACAGCGTCTTCACAAGAAATAAATACTCCTGACCATAAGTATTCTGAAGCAACTTTAATATTGGCATTAAATTCCTATTCAGAATGATTTTTTGGGAGCAGATTTCACTAAACTCCTTCCTTTGTTAAATCACAATGTATCGTATCAAAACATAGGCATTTGATTCTAATTAACAATAAAAAGATTTTTCTTCATGAAAAAAACAGATAACAACTTTGGCCCACTCTGTGCTTCCTGCAGATGGGTTAGATATTAGGAAATAATTTCTAGCATCTTCTTCTCTTTGCTTTTTTACTTTGTGTACCCTTTCCTGGAAAAGGCAGCATACTGTGGTAGTCTTAAAGCCTTTTCAAAGGCAAATGCTCCTTTTTTTTCCCCTGAAGTTACATACTAAATTGTAATGAGGAGCTATTTCATTTTCCACTCATCTGTCTCAGGGAAATAAATATTAAAAAATCAGAAGTAATTCATAATCTCCAGACAACATTGTTATTTTCAATGTGAGGGAAAATATTTTCCTTCTGTGTTATTGCTACACAGCCCTCCCAAAGAGCACTTGATGAGTAACTCTGATATTATACTGAAGCCTAACACTCAGGAAATCTGAGCTGGTCAGGAAAATATTCTGGAAAGTGTTCATGTGCCCCAGAATGATAATATTTCTGTTAGAATAGCACAATACATCCGAAGCTGGGATATTCCAGCTATGCACCCTCCATATGTGTCTGGATTTGTGTGAACACACATATAGCCTTTTGTTACCCCTTTAATGGTGAATTCCTGAGGGTTAAGTGGATAATGACTGCTCCTGTCTACAGGTGCTTTGATACATATGCTATAGAGGTATTTCAGTAAAGTAACTTACTTGCAGAGGCTAATTTCCAAACACCTCCCAAAACCTGTGAGTTTTTACAAGTCTACTCAGCATCCTCAGCTATGAGAAGAGTGTTTGAAAGCTGTACTGGCTGCATGAGCATATCACCAATGAGGCTGGGAGCATATCCTTCTAAATTACTTTCCTGGGTCAACAAAAGGCAAATGGGTGCCAGATTGTGTGCCAGATGTTAAGAACCACGTCAGTGATCTGCTGAACTTCCCCGTCCCACTGTTGGAAGTTCTTAAACCAGAGAGGAATCAATGGCCCCTGTGCCATCTCTTCTTTGTGACGGCAGCCCAATGCTCGGTATTGCTACCCTATAGCTGGCCACCACCTCCAGCCCTTCTTATCTGCTCCCAGGGTATCAGCTCTCTGAGTAGATGCCTTTTTTCCTTATATCAGTGGCATGACACTTGCTGCAGGACTTTCTTTTCCATTTAAATGTTCCTCAGTGTTCATCCAAAATGCATATTCATTTTTCTTACCTTTTGAAAGGAAGGCTTGGCCCCTCTTCTTTATCCCTTAGCAAGATTAAATTAGCTTCTCAGCTGATAGTAGACAAGATATACTTCATATTCCAGAGGCAATCTGACTACAAGACCTGAAATGAGCAAGAGTAATTCGATTCATTTCACTGAAGCTGCACTAATTTACACCAACTATAAATTAATCTTTTCTTGTGGAAGATGTCTAAGAGTGACCTTGCAGTGTCCAACTGACTGAAGTAATTCTGGGCAGCATCTTGCCCTCAAAATAATGCAGAAATTGGGGAACTTCTTTTTAGAAAATTGGCCAAACTTTGCATTTTCACCTTCACAGAATAAGTCAAAGGTGAGGGCAGAATTAGCCCAATGTCTTATATAATCCACATACTAATTACACTTACTTATGATGCTCCTAAGATACAGATGAAGAAAACACAGTATTTTTCACAGTATTTTTTTCTTCTCCTTGCCCGTTCCTATCTTTTCACAGTAATGTTGTTATTCTCTTCAAATTTGGTTTGTTTCTGCACAAAAGCCTACTCTGTACACTATATTAATATGGAATACCACAGAAGATGGAAGATCCAGGTGGCTGCATAAAGACTGTAAGGCTGTAATACAGATTTTTGAAACTTTTTCTTAACTCATCCATGTTTTACTTACTTGTGCAGAGTCACAGCTCTTGACAGGAGAGCCAGTGTGACTGCAGGGAGACCATCACACCATAGGAGCAGTTGTGCTGTTCTAGGAGGCAAGAGAAGGCAAAAATGAGCACAGTCTGCTGAAAGGGCCCTCAGTTTCACCCAGTGACCTGGGTCTCAGGCCAACCGAACCTGGCCATGCCATGCTGCTTGCAGTTTCTTTACCATTACTGTACAATCTGTATTCATCAGATCCTTCAAACAGAGTGTTGCTGTGCCATTTGGGACCCCAATGGCAAAGGTCACAGTCAGCATGAACTGAAGCTTCCTATATCAACATGAAAAGGCTTCTGTTTGGAGCATTGAGGAGAACAGGGGAGGAGAAAATACAAGTTTTCCTATATACATGCTATAGATTCTAAACCCCACCCTAATTCAGCAAAACATGACTCAAAGAGATCTGGGAGGTCTTTTCCAACCTTAAAGATTCTATGATTCCATTCTCTGATTCTGTGACTTACTATCCCTTCTCTGATGAAAAGTTAAACCAATATTCCATCTGCCCCTACTAGCTGGCAACTGCAATCAGAGCTCTTTACTTAAAGTAGATAACTGAATACATTTGCCTTAGGCTACCCCTGCCACCTTTTTAATCAGGGAAAGAAAGCATGTACAGCAATTAAAGCAAAAGTCAGCGTATAAAAATTCATCTTATAAATCAGTTTCTCTGCACCGTCAATTATTTTAAAAACATTTTTGACTGCTTAAATTAATTCCAATTTGAATTCAAGACACACATTGCCACAGAGTGAAATTCAGGATATAATTTTTTTCCTCACCACTACTGAGTTTTACAGTCATATCTTTCCTCTTTATTTTTTTCTGCTTCTCTTGAGTCATCACTAATGAAAGTTCTAAATATAGGTATGACTAACAATGCAAACTTTAGAAACTGTATGTAAACTACTGAAAGAAAAACATATCAGAGAGTTATGCTCACCAGAAATTCAAACAACTGTTGCCAACCACTACATGCAAGTAATGATTACTGCATTTTTCTCATTAGATAGGCAGCTGTCATATAGCTTACGGTTTGGACAGAAAGAAATAACTTAGCATATTGCTTAAGAGCTGTCTGCTAAATCCTTACTCTATTTTGCCAAAAATATACTAGAACATAAAATCCTTCATTTTGCAGAATAATAAATGTCATGTTTCCATTTCTCAGTGTCTTGTCAGATTGTTTAAAATAATCAGGATCAAATAAGACTAGCACAATGAGTTCACAACCTCAGACTTCGGAGCAGGGGTTTTGACACTGCTAAAAACAAGTGACAAACCAAGCAAAGACTAAATACCTGGTACTATTGCTGAACCCATCACAAGGATATGGTTTTCCTCTCTTTTAGTCACAGTTTTTAACCAGAAGCTACCAATACAACCTGATAACTCCACCGTTAGAGGACAACACTCAAAGAGTGGCAGACACATGGTCAGGACCAAAAGTAATTAGCTTGTAAGCCCGAATAGAGACATCTGAATCAGATGGGCAACAAAACATCCCTTTAGACGTTTTTTGCTGGAGGACACAGTTGATTAACGACTTGATATTAAATAGCAACAGCAGCAGCAGCAGCAACAACAACAACAATAATAATAATAATAATGGTGCTGACTGGGTAATGCAAAAGGAAGTTCTCCACTGACCTCCTTTTCCCCAGTCATCCTTTGCCACTAATTCCCCCATGTTCAGTTCCATTTTTGCCAGTATCTGACAGCATGGATTATCTGAGTATTTGTTTACAACAACTGGTACATTTAAACATGAGTTACCTGTGGTGACGGCCATTCCTTCACAATTGCCATACACAGTTGGACAGAAAGAATCAGGGCTGGTAATTTCTAGCATGCAAAAGTAATTAAGTATTCTGTACTATTAGTTGCAATTTATTACCACAAAACTGTTTGAAGAAGTAAAAACGAATGTGAGTATAACTCAACCAACATCTAACCAGTGCTAAAGCTGGATTTAGTGAATTCAGTGATGCTAAATTTAATAGAGTTCTGTCATTTTGCATGGACTTCACTGGAGTCTTCTATTCTGTCCTATCATATTCTCACCATATTCAACACTGAATTATCTGAACCCGTAAGGCTAGCTTTGAAGAAATCTGTCAGTTTGAGATGAGATACACTTCGGGATTTTCAAAAGAACTTATGTGTTTTTATACCTTGGCGTTTATAAAACTGCCACATTGATGAGAATGATTCCCCAAGTTTTGATATACCATATGGTCCATGTGCTGTTAGGAGGCCATCTACTGTGTTTCCTTGTTAGTCATTCAACTACATATTGCGTCCATCTGCAACTCTCATATGTAGTTTCACTGTAATTGCCCTTTTCATAGTGCATTTCATTTTGCTTTGTGCTGGCTTGTGATAATGTTCTTTCCAAGACATGCTTCACCACACATTTTTTAAAAGATGCGGTAGTGCCATGCTGAATGGCACTGTCGATGCAGATGCAGAACAAACCTCTAATGTAAAGTAAGAAGGGTATGAGTGTTCAGACTTAGGGATAAAGGAAGACATTACTTTCCTTGCTCTCCTATGCCTGAATCCAACTTTAGCAAAGCATTTCAGCTATTCCAGAGATACAGCCAGCTGGGCTTGCACTACTACATTCCCACTGCTTTGCCACACTTTGGAAGATCTTGTCCCAACTCGGTGTCTTCTGATGAGTCTAAGAAAATATTCCTCAGCCACTACCTCACCATATCTTTAGGACTCCTGTAAGCAGCATGACATTCACGAGAAGCTGGAGCTGTGAACAGATCCTGTAACCAGATAACTCTGTGCTGTGATCACACCTCAGGCTCCAACCTGGGCAGAAGCAGCTAGTGTGAAGGTCGTACACTGCACTCTGGTGTCAGCAGAGTGAGCAGGAGGTACCTTCCTCTCTGCCAGTGCTCAACAAATCCTCCAGCACAGTACTGGCTTTCGCGATAATTCGACAGTGACACAATTTGTATTCCCTTAAAGACCTCATTACACATATTGCTCATTTAACCTTTAAAAAAGATGGAAGAAAGTATGCCAATGGATTCTGGATGATAAATATCTAAATTAAGTAAATTTAATTAAAAACTGTTGTAAATGTCATCTAATCTGTGGATGCTGTAACAATTATGGTTGTAGCTTTGAACCAGTTTCAAAATATGTGAGAATCTCCTTACACAATTTTTTATAGAATGATTTTTTCCTTCTTCTTTTCAGAACAGTCAAATTGACTTATATTTTATTGCTCAGTAAAAATATTGAACTCAAAACTTGGAGAACTTTCTTGCATCTTGTTACTGCCAGGTGATGCTGGCTGGAACAGTGGTTTCTTTCTAAAGCAATTAAGTGCTATTTTGCCAGATAAAAGATGGAGGAGGAAAGAAAGCTGTTTGCTAAGTTTCATGAGGGAAATCCTACTTTTCAGTACACAGGAAATAAAAAGATCAATGCATTTTTTTCAGCTTCTATTCTGGCCACATTGTGCTGTTTGGGTGAAAACGCCATCAGCTCCTATGTTACTTTAGTGAACACCAGTGATAGCTGCTCAGTGGGAAGTACGGTTTGATGAATTTAACAAAATCTTGTTGGCTGACCTTTCCATGGTGGAGACATGATTTCATTTCTGTTGTCTGAAAATGAGCACCAACAAGACAAGTTATTTCCATGTCCCAGATGGAATATCATAGTGCTAATGTGTTTCCAAGTATTTCTTTATCTGTACAATGCTATGACTTCCAGGTCTATCTAAGAACAATAACTCTTCTTCCTTTCTGTTTTTCTCATGTACCAGCAAAAAGTCAGTTTATTTTGCTCTTTTTTTTTTTTTTTTTTCCCAGTCACTCTGTATGCTGCAAATATTAAACCAAAAAAAGCACTTCTTGGAAACTTGAAATAGGAAAGCTCCCAGAGATGTATTTGCAAACTGATGATAAGACACATGCAGAAACTGGTTCAAGAACTAATTCAGAAGTAGTATCCATAATATGTAGGATCCCAGACAGACAAACTGAGTGGGGTACTGGCAATCCAAGTTCAGTCATTATACTCTAGTCACCCTCCATTATAGCTGTCGAATTAGTTCTTCTGGTTTAATCATTCCTCTGATGTTATTAACCCTCAGGTTTAAAAGCCCTGGGGTTTTTAAGGTTTTGTTCTTCATAAAGGCAGAAGAGATCATTCAACGTATCACTCACGCAGAGAGTGACCTGGCAAAGCTGCACCAGCAGAGCTGAGCTGGTGCATCTCAGCAGTGACCAGCAGCCAGAAAAGGACTAACAAACAACTACAGCAGAGCAGAACAGGTAACCCACACCAGCAATAGGAACAGCTTATCTGGCTGTGCTTTTAAAGGCACTATCTTCTGTGGAGGTATCAAAACCACCCACCACTGGTCTGTTTCCCTAAGGCCTACACTGATATAAGGCAGGCATCTCTGAGAATATTCCAAGTGGCAGTAAGTGTCTCTGCACCCTTGGTGCTTTTGCTAATATTCCCCTGCAATTGCACTCTTCAGCAAAGTGGCTTATGAATCCCAAAGAAATGCAAAAAAAGATGTAAAAAATGTTCAGATAATTCAAAATATTCAAATCACCATTCACCAGGTCACAGGTCAACCTCTACCACAGTTTGAAAAATACTTTCATCTCATTTAATAATTCATCTTTTGAAGAGTTTCGAAACCTTTCTCTGCTGTTGAAGAACAGATTTGGCTCTAAGGAACATTTATGGTTTTATTGCTTATTTTTCAGTTAGTACAAGGCAAGGTACCAATTCTGTTCCCAGTGAAGTCAGTGACACATGTACAACTGAAGCTATGGAACAAATTCCATATGAGGTAAAATACAGCTAATATGTGAATAGATGTATAAAAACTTGTTTTTTGGTTAATCATGTTTGGAGACAAAGAGGGAGAATGTTTCCCTTGTGAAGTCCAGATCTCCAGTCTTTATGACCAGTTTCATTTCAGAAAGAATTCCTTTCTACCTTTTTTCCTGGTACCTCCTATGCAGGGATGAGCAATCTTTTTTTCCAGTTTCATTTAAGGATTACTATAGCAGGTACAATATATTAAAAAATGGATGAGGTAGATTGATTCTATTTGCAACATATTTTTCAGCTTTGCCTATGGCTTACTCTTGAGACCTGATTTCTTTATTTCACACCTTACTATGTTTCACATCCCCCAACTAAAAATAGCCTTTGCCTAGAAAAAAATCCTGCTAGTACTTCCAGATCTACCTTGTATAAACATCCCAGCCAATTTCAGGACCATGGTTTCCTCTATTGTTCTTGCTAACACTGCCTTCCTTACCATTTTCCACACTTTGGGCTTTCCCTGGGAGTATTATGACCTTGCATGTGGCCTTTCTTTGCTCAGCTGTGTCTTTACCCAGACCCTTTACCTCAGGAAGACATTTCCAGGCAGGTGCTCCTGCCAGAGCTGGGACCTGATTCCCAGTGGTGTTCAAGGCACAGTCAAGAACAGGCAGGTCTCAGTGGCATGACCAAGTCGACCTCACTCAGGTCTTGAGGCAAAGGCAGCAGGATCCCACCATTCACCATCCTCCTCTGCCAGTGCAGCCCTCCTCTGGCTAGAGCTGAATGGGTCCAAGAGGGGAGGGAAGGAGGAGACATCAGCTGGAAGAAAAATCTGCCCTGTGCTTGCTGCCATCTCCACATGCTTCCCAGTTAGGCACATGGGAAATCCAAGTCCTGTGAGTATGACTCAATTCCTTCTTCAAAATCTAATTCCATGGAACAGTCTCATAGAAACTGATGGACTAGTTTACAAGAATAAGCTCTAGCCATTTTAGTAACAGCTTTTAACACCAAGCTGTAAGGAGGTCAACTCAAATTTGAATGTATGTAGTCCCAACTTTTGCTGTCTGAATTTCCATTGAGACTATCTTGCATTCAACAGAGCAGAACATTTAAAAAATCACCATTCTTTAACATTAATTTGCACATATTTCCTTGCAATGCCTTCTCTCTGGGGGAAAAAAAAAAAAGAAGAAAAGAAAAAAAAAGAAAAGAAACGAA
This sequence comes from Calyptomena viridis, assembly GCA_013390005.1. Lineage (NCBI taxonomy): Eukaryota > Metazoa > Chordata > Aves > Passeriformes > Eurylaimidae > Calyptomena > Calyptomena viridis. The sequence goes on from WEIV01003148.1 coordinate 167,011, forward strand.
ACAAAGACAACTATTTTCCCTCCTCAACATTCACATAAAATCACTGAGCTGATTCCTCTGCACGCACAGCCAGCAAAAGAAATAGCAGGTAGTCTGCACATTTTCCTGCTTGCAAGATGCATATCATATTGCAGCCTTATAGCCCATGTGCTTTTCCATTGAGCTGGACACCCAGCATTGTCACTTCTGAAATATTTGTGAGTGCTACAGGATTTTCAAGGGAAAGATTTCTTGAGGCAAGATTTAGTCAAATTTAATCCAAGTCAGTCGGTACAGCTCCATTTGTTAAGAACAGCTCCTGTGCTTGAGAAGAGCCCGTCACTGTGTTTCGCCTCACAATGTTGCAGAACACAATAACAACAACATTAAACTCAATACCCTTAAGGGGCAGTTGTAGTCAAGGGTCACATTTTCCTTCATTCCAATTAACCTACTTGTCATATTGGATGGTAGATGCACTCCGCAAACTGCCCTCAAGTGTTTCTCATGCTCTTTTAGTAATAGAAAGTGGGGAGAAATAAAATAGTTCATGCTTTGCTGTTTCACTTGTCCTTGGTATTTTATCTTATCAGGAAACCCACAAGAAATGAATACTATTGTAAGGATTTTAAGGATCTGAAAGCACAAACAGTCTTTTGACTTGTGGCAGTATGTCTGGAACAGTGGTGCTGACGACACCAGCTCTGGGGAGAAGAGGGACCAAACAGTTGTGTGGGTTGACTGTGTCTGCATACCAGGTATCCATCAAAGCCATTCTGTACCTTGCCCTCCTCAGCTGGATAGAGAAGAGAAAATATAATGAAAGGGTTTGTGGGTCAATAGTGTAGGTCAATAAGGACAGGGAGAGATCATTCACTAATTACTGTCAGGGGCAAAACTTGGGGAAAAATTAATTTAATTTATTACCAATTAAATAAGTATAGGACAATGAGAAATAAAACCAAATCTTAAAAACACCTTCCCTCACCCCTCCCTTCTTTCCAGGCTAACTTTAGTCTGTAATTGTCTGCCTCCTTCCCAGCAGTGGTGCAGTGGAACAGGGAATGGAGGTTACAGTCATCACACATTGTATCTGATCACAGAATCACAGAATCACAGAATTACTAGGTTGGAAGAGATCTCCAAGATCATCGAGTCCAACCCACACCCTACACCTTGACTAGACTAGGTCACGAAGCACCATATCCAGTCTTTTTTTAAACACATCCAGGGATGGTGACTCTACCACCTCCCCGGGCAGACTGTTCCAATACTTTATTATTCTTTCTGTGAAAAACTTCTTCCTAATATCTAACCTATACCTTCCTTGGGGCAGGTTGAGACTATGTCCTCTAGTTCTGTCAGTTGCTGCCTGGTGGAAGAGACCAACCTCCACCTGACTACAACCTCCTTTCAGGAATTTGTAGAGAGTGATAAGGTCACCTCTGAGTCTCCTTTNAGATTAACTGTCAACCCAGCACCACCATAATCACCCTTAAGCCATATCCCCAAGTGCCACATACAGACACCTCTTGAATACTTCCAGAGATGGTGACTTCATTACCTCCCTGGAAAACTTATTCCAATGCCTAACCACTCTTCCAATTAAAAGGTTTTTTTCTAATTTTTAATCCAAACCTCTCTTGGCTCAGTTTAAGGCCATTTCCTCTCATCCTTTCAACTGAGACATGGTGGAATAGGCCAACCCCCCCTCACTACAACCTCTTTTCAGATGGCTGTAGAGAGCAATGAGGTCCCTCTTGAGCCTCCTCTTTTGAAACTAAACAACCCCAGCTCCCTCAGCTGCTCCTCATAACACGTTTTTCAGACCCTTCACCACCTCTATTGCCCTTCTCTGGACACCCTCCAGCACCTCAATGCCCTTGTTTTAGTGAGAGGCCCAAAACTGAACATTGTACTTCAAGTCTGGCCCCATCAGTATCAAGTACAGCGAGACAGTCACTGCCCTAGTCCTGCAGCCACACTATTTCTGATAGAGGTCAGGATGCCATTGGCCTTCTTGTCAAGCTGGGCACACTGCTGGCTCATGTTCAGCCATTTGTCAACCAGTGCCTGGATTGGGCCAAAGTGTTTCTTCAAGGTTCTCCAGGATTGTTTCTAGGTGGGCAGGAAAGGCAATATACAAATTTTTATGGAGCACATCTGAAAGTATGGGGAGCATTGTTCTCGAGAGTGCATTTGCAGCTACCCTGTTTCTCCCAGGTTTCCATTCAATTTTCAAATCCTACATTTTTGCTGACAAAAGTATTATCTGGTTTTGGCTGGTAACCAGTAAAGGTCTGTACCCAGTTGCAGCTAATGCATCCCATAAATATAGGCAGACATTGGTTTCTAACCATATTTTTCCTCCCTGAATTGAATGTATTGCTTTTGGAGAAGAGTTCTATCTACTTACCAGAGGCACCTCATTCGCCACTTTATTCTACATGTATAGTGAAGCACTCCTGAACTATGCAAGAGCCCTATCAAGCCAAGAGACACAGAGGTGTTTGTGGAGACCAGAAATCTCCCTTTTCTTGTAACTCCAGTAAACTGCAAGCTGCATACTCACGAAATCACCACCTTCACCACTGCAAAGTCATGTTCCAGCCTGCATCAGGACCATGCCTGATGCAACCACATGCAACCACAGCCTGGTCCTGAGGAGTCCAGCTTTGCTCTCACTGATACCTCATCGCTGCCAGTGCTGCCATTGACAGCTTTGGTATCTTGAACTTTTCTCAACAGCATGCTCTAGGTTCATTGGACATCTTTATGAAGATTACTGACTTAGATAAATAAACTACAAATAAATTTCAGCTCTGCAGTTTACAATTTCAAGGCATGTTTGTATCTCAACCTCATTTGGTTAGAACAAGCATTGCAGCAGGAACAGCAAGCTTATGTGAGTTCCCCATATGCCTTGCTGAGCTGATTTCTTTCCTGCTCATTTTTATGTGGAGATTGGCACTTTTAACATTTCCATGCTTCAGTTTTATTGTTAACTTTCCCTGCTTGAGTTAATTGAAAGCAATAAAGCACCTGAAATGCCTCAGAGGCTTCCACTGTCAATAGTGAGAGGAACTTTTCTCATGTTCATTTTCCTTGGAACACTTTGCTTGCAGATACAGGAAAAAAAATGCAGCTGGAACTTTACTTATTTTCTCCCCCTGTTTCCAGATGGTTTTGAGCTCAGGTGAAGATTTTAATTTCTCCAGAAATCCATAAAAAGCAAACATCTCTCTCAAAAAAGCTTGATATTGTGAGACTTTGGGGTGTGTCTCTGAAACTGATCTCTGTGCTGCAGCAAGGAGATGCACTGATATTTCCAGACAGAAGGAACATGATATTTCCAAGCTGTGAAGCATGTTCTTCTCCTTGCTGGCACTGTGAGTAGTGGGAGATCTGCAGGCCTGGATGACAGCAGCCTGACATGCTTTTTCTTTTTGCTTTTGCCCAAGCTGCAGTTGGACTCTCCTCGCTCTCTGCCAGCATTCCTCTTTCACCACATCCCTGATCTTCATCTGTTTTTCTATGCTCTGAGTATCCTTAAATCATAATGTCCAGCAAATTGTGTTTTGTCTTGGCTGTAGCCCAAGCCTGAAATATCCTTTTACAGAGCAAATTAGCAGCTAATAAGCAAAAGGATAAGGAGATCCTCCCCATCTTCAGCCTAAAGATGGCTGATGAGGTTTGCTAAGCAGTGCATGGGGACAGGAGCTTGCTGGGACACTCACCTGCATGCTTCCCCTTCATAGGTGGCTTGCACATGACTTGGTGTCATACTGGAGCAGCAGCAGTCTGCTCTCTTCAGCAATCTTTTTCCATCCTTTGGTGGGGTGTGGGCAGCATGACTGCCCTGCACCTTCTTCCCCCTCCTCATGGTGCGAGGCAGAGGACTGCCAGGTGGAGCCATCCTCTAATGAATTGCCAGATGGCTGAAAAGACTGCTGTGGTAGTTTTTAGTG
>WEIV01003148.1:187899-228342 GCA_013390005.1 Calyptomena viridis
ATCACTCTGGAATGTAAATCAGTTTACTGTTACCTGGTTACTGCTGGTACATGCACAAAATGGAGAAGAGATGGCTCCAACAGGCTGTAGGTTTAATGTATGGTGAGTATCTATCAAACCCTCCTCATTTTAATAGCTGTGCTCGGAGCAACACACAGGTGTGCTGCATTCATCTGCATGCATGGGAATATGTCTGTCTGTATTTAGAACATCATGATGATGAGAACCACTCCCATAAAACAGTTTTAAATGGAAGTTGTCTATCACATCTATTTTTCTTCCAGTGTACCAGCTCATGGTCTTACCAGGAGGCAGCAGAGCAGACTGCCTGCAGGGCAAGAGAGTGGATCACACCAGGTGGGAGGAAGGTCAGTCTGGGTCACATTCCTGTTTTTCTGGCATGGGGTGCAGTTCTGCCAGTCTTAAGGAACTCATGGCAAACAGCCTCAGGAAACATGGCATAGACCCTCTAATCCCTGCATATGACATCTAAATTGGAGGAAAACATTGCAGAAAGGAACAAGATCCAAACCAAGTCACAGCAGCAGCTATGGGAACAAGAGGTGTGGGACTGAGAGCATGAGGGTGTAGCCTGGCTACAAGCTCTGGGCACAGCAAACCCGGGTGTTCTCATGGGACAACTGCTGTACAGGTGTGCTAAATGAAGCTGTTCAGAGAATTCCACTGACAACTGGCCATGTGGCACAGTTGCACGGGACAACTAAATCCATCTGTGCTCAGGACAGACCACTCTTCATTTAAAGAAGCAACGTGAGATCAGCATTGTGTTTGGTGCCGTTTACTGTCTGGCAATGCTGATGTCACTGTAGCTTTAAGTTGATCATTACTGACAGATCCAACATCCTTTAAATCAGTTTTTCTCTTACAGGCAGACTTTTTCCCATATAGTTTGAGAAAAAAATCAGCCTTTGAACTGGAGGCATTGCAATAATGATGCAAGTTTGCCTTGCTTTTGTCCCCACAAAGTGCTTAACTGAGACACAGAGATACAAGTGCCCAGTTTCCAAAGTAAAGACTTGTGAAAAATCACACATGTGCACATGCATATACGAATACAACACACACGTGGTCATAGAGATACTGACACAAAAAGATACTGAACCTGCTAATGAACATGTCAAAAACTAAAACCTTTGTATTCAAAAGAAGCTGGTGGTGGTTTAATGGCAGTATTCAATACAGTTATACTGCCAGCCATGTAGAGAAGTGTTTGCTGCCAGAAACAAGGGCAATTCCAAGCAACAAATGGACAATATGTTTGTTGTCCATTTTAGCACAGAACCATACAAGCCTTACAGGAGTGACCGGCACTGCTTGATGTGACCAACTTGTGTCTGACTGCACAGTGACAACATGAGGCTGACCTTTAATGACACTGAGCAAAGCCCCTGAGGACAGTGAACAAAACTCTTTCTTATTCTTGCAAGGTGCCACTTCTTCAGCAGGTTGTTTATTCAACACGCCAAATCTGTAAGAATGTAATTTCTTATTGTGTTGCATTCCCAGATATGATCCTCAGAGCCTGCCTGGGGGAGAAACCCCATTGGTAAGGAAGTCCCAGGAAGAGGGCAAGGAGAGGGGACAGAACAAGGTTGTGAAAGTGATTAGTTTTCTGTCTTTCTTTTGGGAGAATTCAAAGGCTATCTCACAGTGAGACCTAATTTGTCCCGATCTCTGGATATCAGTGTCCTGGACTGCTGATTTAATTAATGGGCATTTGACAGGTTGAGGGTTGGGTGATATAATCAGTACCTAACCAGATTTCTGATTATTTGCCAAAATATTAGAAATACAAAGTTCTATGCTCATAATGTGTTATTATTTTTTATTATGAGCTTTTATCTCATGCCATTGATCAATGAGTGATTAATGGATCTTTACCTTCAAATGGGAAAATATTTAGCTTTAACCCCCACCCCGAGTTTTCAAATTTCCCCTTTCTCTGGCAACATAATCACTCTGCAATAGTTCTGATTTTACTGCCAACATGAAAGAATTCAGAGGCACTTTTCTGAATTATACTAGGCAACTCATTCAAGTAGCCTCTTGAGCCCACTGAGGTATCTTTTACATTACCTGTTGGCACAGACATTTTTCCTACAATTGTACCTAAAGTTTGTGCATAGTCCATTCAGGTTCCCTTCCTTGAAATGCATAAAGTTAAAAGAAGCAACATTCTTGACAGCTTATTGTGTAAATCCTTTTGACACAGTTTCCACATTTGTGTAGGAGATGAGAACTGATCAGTACAAAGTAGGTCAAGAACTCCTAAGAGACACAGTGACTGCCTTTGATTTTTCTACCTTGAAGTTCAAAGAGCATGACTAAGTTCATTGAAAGAGGAAGAAATGAGTTATTAAAAGAAATAAGGATTCTATTTTACATGGAGTATCCAGAGAACTTAAGAAAGAGCAGATCATGATCAAGGTGGTGTGTGCATGCACATGCACATGCCTGCATGTACTTTCCAAATACTGTTTTCAGACAAGACTACCATTAATTGATGATGAATTCTTCCTAGCATTGAAAACTGCTCTTTTAATAATGAGTTCAATGAGAAGTTTCATGCTATATGCTACACCTATACACTATGCTTCATATCAACCTGAATAAATTCTTTAAACAGTTTACTTGAGCTAAGGATCACATGGACCAAAATTTAGACTATATCCATTAAGAAGAGTGACATTTTTCACTCTTCTTATGTTCAAGGGACGGACTAATCAGGGGACTCACAGCTCATCCATCTCAGCTGCCACATAAATGTTCCTGATACATGTCTGCCAAATTAGGTAATGAGGAAAGAGCTGCAGTACCTCAAGGCCCTCCTTGCTGTGTTGTGGTTGCCTCTGATCCCGGTGAACTGGCATTTAGAAGAGACAAATCAGAGGAAGGTTAATGTGACAGATGGAGACAAACACTGAGAAATGATGGAGATCTTATCCCAGAAACACTAGTGTGGTCAATTTAAAAGCTGTTACTTGGATAAATTCCCCTTTCAAGCAGTGAAAGATGTTCTGGTTAAAGCTGTGTAGGTGGCTAAATTCTGTTCTGTATGGCTGTATCACTATTAGAGATATTCCCTTTGTTTCATACCACAGAAAGACAGCAAAAACCTGTCTGTGGGATCAGAGGTAACATGAGTAAAAATTGAGAGTAAATAGTTCCTATTTACCTTGGCTTTATTTCATATAATTTCATTAAACTTTGTGTATTACTGCCATATGAAAAATAAGTTTTTCATGCTTCACACCACTGGAAGGGTGTGCTATAACTTTTCAATGTGCTCCTCGTCATGCATGTTTTCACTGGTCCATTCAGAAAGTAGTCATAGAAGATGGTCTGTCTTTCCTGTAGCTGAAAGTGGTGGTGTCTGTCCCTCAGCGAGTCCTGGCCCTGCCTCAGGGAATGTCTCTTGTCCTTCTGCTTTGTGCTGTGAGCATCCATCCCCCACCAGGTGGATGTGCTTGCTGTGTGGTAGCCATGGAAGAAAAGAGCTTCAGCACACAAAGTACACTTCGCTCTACAGATTTCTCAAGAAAGAAATATTAAGGAACCATTTCTTTGAGATTGGCTGATGTAGTTGAGAAAAAAAAAAAAGCCCAGATGAGCTCCTGGGAGCAGAAGTCCTTTTTCTGGTTGCCAGGTTCTGTTTCAAACCTTGATCACAGCTCAACAGCTAGTCTACTCTTTTCTAACTGAATCATAAGGAAAGATGCTGCTTCTGCTAACAACCCTCATCTGGCTAAAGTGGAGAAATCAAATTTGCAGCTCTGGGATAGGCTGTTTCTGAATAGCTCTGATTTTTTTTCCTGCTGTGAAGTGACCTCAGCCAACACAAAGTACATAGCTCTCACTTGGTAACCTATGAGTCTAATTGGTATTCTATAAAAGTCCTCACAATGCCATTTAGTTAATGTCAGAAAACACAGAGTCCTGTCTTCTTTGTGAAAATTCTTCCAAAGTAAATCACAAGAACCCAAACTGCACAAATGCTACCTCTCAGCACAGGCTGCACATCCACACACTTAATCTGGACTTTCAAAAGCAGGGCTGTGCAGTACAAGCTTCAAGATGTTTACTTTCCTAAGTCTCTTTCTGGCCAAGAAGAATGACCTAATTCACAGGGTGGTCCAAGCTTTGTTTTGTGTTCCTGGAGGCCAGATGCCCTTTTGGAGACTCATCTCCCGAGCCATGTGGACACAGCACCTCCTGGAGCTGAGGGTTTGGCTGCATTTAAGCACAGTAGAAAGTATTAGGAACTTCTGGACTTCACTCAGGGTGCTAACAGCTGGTCTCCATCACCTTCCATCCCACCACACAGTCACAGCAGAAACACAGCTAAGCCAGATGGAATCATCCCATGGGCTCGATCTGGCCTCCAGCTGGAACTGTCTGACTTCATAACTTGGACCTAATTAAGGTAATGATTGATTATTATGTGATGCTTTTTTTCTCTAATTACATTAATATCATCTGTGAAAAGTGTGGCAGTTTTATTGTGATGGCTGTTGGGTATCTTACCTAACTTTGGATTAGTTAGGTGTTGAAGCCCGAAGTTGAAGCCCAGGGCCCCTTATACAGATGACACAGGGAAATGGGCATCTCTGGAGGGTGACCAGTCTGACCTGCCTTCACCATCTCTTTTGTTTTCCCTACCACTTACAAAGGGAATAAAAATCTAGCTGGCTCAGGATTGAACATTTTTACATTTAGATACCTAACTTGAGGCAAATGAATCTCCCACTTGGGAAGGCAGATTACTAAATTGACTAGAAACTCTCACTAACCCCATTCTCCAAAAACTAGCCCCTAAGAAAGCTGGTAAATAAGTAGGATCTTTACTCAAAAAAAAACCCCAACACATCCTTCTGCCCTATATGTGCAAAAATAAAGATTGCAGTCTCTTGAGTGTGATGACTTTCTGGGCCGTTTCTGGGGCAGCCTATTTTCCTGTACTCAAGAGCCTTCCTTTTATAAGAAAGGGTAGCAAGTCTCCACCAGATTTTCCTTTTCCATCCCCTTTGAATAACGAAAGAAGCACCTTCAGCGAGCATGGGGATCCCTATGGCCCACACCTCCCTCGGCTGTCTGTCACTTGCCAAGCAGCTCTGTAGTGCATCCCAGCTGAGGAGACTGCTCCTCCCAAGGCTTGTCATAAAGCCCCCAAAACCCAGCCCCACTTCCCTGGGAACTTCTTTCCAGCATTTTCAATGGAAAAACTGAAGAGAAACCCTGCTCACCTCAGTACTTCTATTTCTCCCTCCTTGACAAGAGAGCTTTGAGATGGCGGACAGATATTGAATTTCTGTATGCCTGAACCATGTGCAGTGCAAAGCAAGGTTAATAGATTGTATGGCCAGAGGGAGTATTCTGATCACCTCATCCAACCTCCAGCATCACACAGGCCAGGGGAAGGAGCTGTAATTACACCAGGTTTCCAGCAGAAATGAAAGAACACAGCCTGGACCTAATTGTCCTGCCAATCACATAATCCCACGAGTCCCCAGATTCTTTGACCCTCAGTAATTTTGCTGAGGAGAGTTTACAATCACAAGGTGTCTCAACATGCAGCTCGCATCTTGTGCAAGACTGATGTCTGCAGCTTCAGAAGAGGAAGAGGAAATCCACATGTAGCTTCCTGCTAAAAAAATTAGTTTTCCCTTTGCTTTTTATTTTTTTCTCCACAGAAGGCTAAAAAACCCCAAAAGGCAGGTGTCACTTTTTCCTTCCCTGACAGCTCTTTACAACTGTTTACAGTTGTGCTACTCTCTCCACCCGAGCGAGGCTGAAGGGTAGCATTTCAGCTCCTGTCTACCTGCAAGACAATTAATAGTGGCTGTTGGCCCCTGGACCTCTTGTCTGGTGATGCATCTTCAAATGCATTTCTATGCAGTTCCAAGCCACACATACCATCTAAGACAAACCCCTAAGATCTACTTTTAAAAGCATCTAGAAGGTGAGGAAACAGTTACTAGAAAGACTTATTGCTGATTTTTTTGTGTTTATGTTAATAAAACGGCAGACTGGTTTAAGGAAACTTGGACCAGAGAGTGTTTAGACACAACTGCAATTATTCCATGGAGCTGGCCTCATGTAAGCTTCTGCATTAATGAGGGATCATCTCTATTTGCACCAGTTTGCCAGCAGCACAATCAGCAAGCAATTAAATTCTAACAAGCACAAGGCTTGCAAGAAGACTCTCCCTGCACACAGACAAAGGTTGCTTGGGCTTGAAGCCAACCAAACAGGGGAACGTAACTCTTCTTTTCTCACCCAGCAAGACCCTAATAGATATGGTTTTTTTCTACTTAATACACTGACGTGTCCTTATCAATTGCTATGTCATCAAGTCCTATGGAATGTGTAAATTCTCCCTCTGCTGGAGTGTAATCCTATTTGGCAAAGCATTACAAGGGCTGTATCAAGGGTGATTGAGAGGTTACAGCAGAGAAGCAGGAGAGGACATTTGCCAGCATGTTTTTCTCTGCAGGGGCTAACTTGGCAATCTTCTTATCGTCTCTTCCCATTTCCATCCTCTTACATTCCACTTCAATGCTCAGCCACCATTTAGAGCAGGTGTTACTCTCCTTTCTGGATTGCCCCACCAATACTCTCCAAACCACCTTTGGCAGTGCCAGGCTCTCTGAAGAGAGCAATGGGGAAGCATGCCCATTCACTTGGATGATCTGGAAAGAGGTGAGCTTTCCAGAGAGCAATACTGCTCCAAGTGCCTCTGGGTAAGTCAGTGGCTCAGAGCTGCCAAGTGAAGTCCAATACTGAAACGTACAAACATCTTCCCTTTACATTCTGTTGTTTTTGTGTTACCTTTTAATGTTTTAATACTGATATGCTTAGTAAATCTTAGGAGGCTATGATTTTTAAAGTTTATAAAATGTGAAAAGCTTTAATAAAAACTTTATTATTTTCTTTTTCAACTTGCCACTTTACCAGTAGCTGAATTTCCAGGTGAATTACTTTCCTCTAAAATGTCAAAGTAATAATTCCTTTAGCTCCCGAGATCATCTGTCTCTTTCCTTTGCCCAAGAGGAACAGTTGCTTAATTTGGTTTTAAAGACTCCAAATGTGGTCTGTAGCACGTATCTTCAGACAATCCTGTCCAGTGCTTCTGTTAGAAAGCTTTTTCATAATGCTTAAGTTATTCTTGCTACAGTATGAACCCATTATTTCTTCTGCTTTTCACAAGGAAGAAGAAATTGTTCCTCTTCTCTCAGCAGCAGTCTTTTGCATATTTGAGGAATATTATCATTCTCCCTTCCCCCATCCTTAATCTTCTTTCCTTTAAGAAAAGCAACACAAATGGAGTAATTCTTTCTGGTAGGTCATGATTTCAAGCCCTCTGATCCTTCCTGCAGCTCACTTCTGGATTCATTCCAGTTGGTCTGTATCTCTCTGGGATGTAGCTCCCAATGCTACATGAAGTACTCCAGCTGAGACATTATCTCTGCTGAGTAAAACAGATAAAAATGTATGAGTTTTCTGTGCTCATACATTACATTTAGTAATTTCCAGAGAATCTACTTTTCTACAAAGAGCAATAAACTATCCCTTTGATCCTGATCCAAGTAGACTTTCTTACTAAAAAACTGGGAGAGAAAGAAATTAATAGAAATCAAAACTTACTTTGAATGTGTCTAAGAAAATAATACATTCTTAATCCTGTGCATGGTGCACTAGATACTCTTGCATAAATAGACATTTCATGAAATGTACTGGCAGAACGAGTTCAGGAATTTAAAATAAGAAGGTTTAGCTGCTAATAGGGAATGAGGTCTTGCATTTTCCTGGTGATATTGGCTAGAAAGCAATCCTTAGTCCCAGTTTTCGTGGCTCCCGAAGTCACCATTGTTTTGGAGAATCCTGAGATACAGCACACAGTATCAAACTAAGCAGCACAACAAAGGTAGTCGTAAGGGGTTTTTTTGGAAATACTAGCTTAGGATCTAGATTTTCTTCCTCTATACTTATTTGCTTCTAATGATTCTCATCAACAATAAGAGTCAGCACATCCAAAACTATAACAGTGCTACTTATATATGGATGAGATTTTTCCAGAGACCCTTGGATAGCAGCATAGGAAGGTGTTTCATCTGCGGTATAGTGAGGACAAAGTTCACCCCAGTGCTCCAGGGTCCTCATATAAAGCCTGCATAGCACCAGTCTCCTCTCCTGTGGAGACAAAACTGCCATGGTATTGCTACTGCTCAACTCTGGTCACAGAGGCAGAGCTGCTGAGCCCCTAGGTGGTGAGTGGTCCACCATCCCCTTCCCTGCAGCCTGGGGTGTTGGCACCCACAGCCAGATGCAGCTTTTCTGCCAGCAGCCTCCTGATGTGGTCAGCCTGGAGCCCCTTGTGTCCCTCTGCAGTGTGTGAATGTCACCTTTTTGCAGAGATTATTAGTAGGCTTTGTCTGACTGACAAGCACTTGTGTTTCACCTCAAATCTTCAAAGGCAGCAGGCGAGGGGGCAAAGAGCACTAATAGAATTCTTCAATGTCATTTTAATAGGATCACTGCTTTGTGCTAGCTATTTTCTCTCCTCTTTATCTTTTTCTGTCCTCTGCTAGGCTCTGTGTTAATGCCCTCTAGCGATATTGAATTCTTTCCAAGTTTCTGAAAAAAACCCCTCAAAAAACAAAAACAAAAAACCCCCATATCCCACCAGCATTAATTATTGTTCCAGAAGGATATCTTCCCTTAAAGATGCAAGGTTTCTCTGAAGCCATCTGTCTGGATTGTCTTCCCTTGAGACAGACAGAACAGTTAGCAACTCAGTATTTCCAAAAGGAAACTTGCAAGTCATGTAGATAATACAAATGACCCAGTTGCCCTGGGAAGGGAAGCACCATCTCATGTGTGGTGTGTTCCATATGCTAACCATCCACCTGCCTCAGTTAATGAGGCTCAGACTTCTTCATGCTGGTCAAGATAAATATAAAGCTCCCTAACCCTGAAATCACCATAGTGAGGTTGCCATGGTAAAAAAAAAAAAAAAAGTTCAATCCATCACAGGTTATGCTAAAACCTGATACAAAGAGAGACACTAGAATTGTACTGAGACATAGAAACATGCCTGCGATGTTCTCCAGATTACCATGATCTAGCTACTAAATTGTAGCTAGATTTTTTAAAACATCCTCTTCCATTCATTTTTCTAACAGGATACATTGGGATACTGCCTTACCAGAAGATGTTTTGAGAACAAGGCTGGGATATTGGAGTGTCCTGAACAACTAATTTAAGTATTGATGCTGAACCATGACAGAAGCAGAAATCTTTCTCCATAGCATTTGAATTCATGTTTTGTGACCTGACCTGAAAAAAAAAAAAAGGATATCTCATCCAAAATCTAGATCCAAACTCTATATTTCAGTTCCGCTGTTGATAACCAGGCAGCTTAATTACCTCCCAGAGTGATTACGAGGTTGGGTTATTTAAGGTTTGAAAAGCTCTATGGAGGAACTAATAACAGAATGCCAGTCACACACAGGAATAGAGATATATAGGGTGCTCTGCCACAGACACAGGCAGTAGGCTTATATGGGCACTGCATGTACATGAACCCACAAATTTAGTGGCCCTCGTGCACACCTATGCTTTTAATGAGTCCTTGGAGAGACTTTCTGCTCCACGTAAACAGCATAAATTGTGGATTGTGCCTACTCCAGATTAGAAAACTAAGTTTAGAAACCTAAACTGCAGAATCCCACCTAGGCAGGGCTCTGAAGGAGAGGGCAAACTGCCCAGTGGCCAGTCCACCTCAAGGAACTTCACTTATTGTTTGGTAATTTTTTTTTAGTTTTGTTCTAAATTACTATCCAAATTCCAAGCAATAAACAACCAACCAAGAGACAGAACACTGAAATCTCACAGAACAACACTACAGCTTTACAAAGCACAGCATTAGATGTTAGCATTTGAAAGACCACATATATTCCTTGACTAAAAGGAGAGACTATAAATCCATCCTGTAACTCTCATTATTAATGGATACTATTGGATGCTGTGTGCTCCAGCAGTTCTAGGTTGGTTCTCTTGGGCCACTTCTTAAAGTCCATCCAGAGTCCAGCTATGACTTGAAAACTGTCCATGTCTTATTGCTTCCCTTATCATCATACCTGATGAAGGACTATTGGCCGGGGGGGGTCAACGTGGGCATTTTCTTCCTTTGTAAACAAAGTTTCAAATCAGTATTTTATGCACAAATGTGTCTTCAGGAAGAACAGAGGAAGGTGAACCCATGAAGATAAGCTGGATCACCACCTGTGGATCACTACCAACTCAGCAGAGTTGGGACAAGAGCCCTATAAGAAGGATCACATTAGGACTAGAACCCCTCCTGGTCTGCACATGAGTGATAGACACTGAAAAGGTCTTCAAATGATTATGCACTACTGTTCATGCAGGTGGGGGATGCTCAACTCTCAGTTACTGAGCAACGCACAGGACTGTGCCTCAATGTGCCCTCACCAAGTCTAGAAATTAGTTTTCACTAGTGGAGGTGGCAGGTTCTGCTGCCCTCCTGAAAAGCCCTCTCCAGTGTCTCTGCACAACTTCTCAAGGGAGCAGACCTGCAGAGGGATAGGCAGTGGTGGCAACTTTATGGCAATGTCCTCGCATGTGGCTCAGCTAAGAGGACTGAGTGCTGCTGATCTGCACTAGTGCCTGCCAAGGGGACAGAGGGACTGGGAAGAGGTAAACATGCCTCTTCCCAGGCTGTCTCTTCATTGGGGTTGCAGCCACACATGCTGATCAGAAAATCAAAGATCTGTGAAGGGATTTACATGTATATGCATAATCAGTTTGGATTGCTATTTATCAATATTCTTTCAAACCAAAACAGTATCCAAACAGTATACAAACTTTTCTGGTTTTGTTTTTAAGTTTCTGGGTCTTTTTTAACATCTCTGACAGATATTAGTTTACAGATTCTTCACTCAAGAGAGTTTTCTCAGTCTAGAGGTGTCCACTCCTAGTCCACAGTGCTCTCTACTCTCTAAATCAGGTGAGTCCTAATGTGTAACCTATGTAGCTCACCCAGTGAAAGTTATCTATTATGCAGGCACTTCTCCAGAGAGATGTAAACAATTCTAGAGAAAGACACAGAAATTATCTTACCTCTTACCAGACAAAAACAGCAACAAGGAAGTGGCACATTTCAGGTCTGTGAAGACTTTCACATATCTCATACACTAGGATGGGACTGCCTTACTACGGACAGTCTAAGCCCATTCCCCAGTCTTCTGGATTGGGATCCAAGTTCTCTCTGGAGATTGATGTAGATGTGATGTTTTTGTGGACAAGATGTCTGGAGCTGTGGTGATGGGTGAATCAGAAGCGTGTACAGTCAGTTATTGTGACTAAAATGGTGCGGATTTATTCTTCCTAAAAAAAACAGTCTTGCAAAGTTAATACTATAGAGATCATGTTTGAGTGCAATAATAGTAAGGTGAGAATGCAGAAAAAAACAAGGTGCTGTCTGGTGCATTCACTGAAGCTGTTAGAAACCTGTGGGACAGGTTTACACGTCCCTGCAGTGAGACACATTTGAATGTGCAGATGGTGTGCATATTTCACTCTGTGTATTCACAGAGACTTCAATCCCACACACAGCAGAACTGAACATCTCAGCTGCCATTGATATTTCACTGAAGCCAGCCCTGAGACTAAAAGTACACAGAAACACTGTAGCAAGGAAGGAAGGAAAGGCCTCTTTCACGGAGAACATTGCCATCTTGTGTGCAATTGCATTTACTTTGTGCCCAGCATGCTTGTGAGAGATGATACTGCAGAAGTTGCCTTCTTGCCTCTCTTGAGAATTCCAGGGTGCCTGAAGCACAGTTCAAGCCCTCGAATGAAGAAGTCTCCCTAAATAGCATCAGCTTGTTCCAGTCCTCAAGCAACGATAATAAAATCAGAACTGCTTTCTCAGTTAGCACATATTTCCTTTTTATCTTGCAAGGCACTTCATTAAGTATATCTGATGGAGAAAACCAGCTGTATCACAATGAAATAAATAAAATAGTGGAAAATCAGAGCTGAAAAAGTACTATAAACCTTTTTTCACAAGTAGAATAGCAGCATTTACTCTCAGACTATCTGCAAGTGCTGGCAGCCATGCAGACACGCACTAATTACGGCAACAATAGAGAACTCCTATGCAGGAATATCAGATACAGATGGATGAATAGACAAACCTATAACTACCCTTGTGTAGCAGTTGCCCTCACATAGTGCTTCATAGTTCACTGCAGATGTAAATTACAAAAAACCTTGAAACACCAATATATATATGGTCAGTAAACACAAATATGAACTCTTCTGGTAAGGAATATGAGACTCAGAGAAGCTATACTGTTCATGTGAGGAAGGACTACCACAGCTATAGAGGGAGAAGACTATCCCATTTCTATTCCTCATCCATGACCATGTCCTCCCTAAAACACAGAGCAATGTATATCACAGCAGCCTGGGAGTCCTCCTGCAGGGGTATGTGAAAGATCTGGCATCCCAGCTACCATGAGATACAGACCATTCTCAAGATTTCCACACTATGCTGCCTCCATCCATTTTTAATCATCATCTGCATGTGGGAAGCTCTGTTCCAGGTAAGTTTTGTCTTGCTGCCAGAAAGCTGGAGGGTGAGCCAGTGATTCCAAACACTCCCTGTGTCCTGTTAGCCTAAGCATTCATCCTGTGTGGTCCCATCAGTTGCTCTCTCTCAGCCAGGATCCCATCCTCATTTTGGCTTCCATATGCTCTCCCGTTGCTGGGGTAATGGAGTGAAATCCACTGACACTCACAGGGACAACACAACTCCTGTGTCACTGCACACAGGTGCCCTGTTCCAAAGGGTCCTTTGCACCAGAGGAAAACTGCTTGGCCTTTTGAGGGGACTTCTTCTGCTGAGACTGCAGAAAGCTCTCACTTTGCCTCTGCCCACTTTTCAAGCACTGTAATGCCTGTATCCAGCTGAGCCCTAAATCTCCAGGCTACTATCTGCATTTGAGAACTCGGTGCATGAGGCGTAACCCAGGGGATGCACCAGGGTTTGGTTTCTTGGGTAACTCCATAAGGAAGTGTGCCCACACAGATTTGGAGTGACAGTTACAGCTAGTGTGGATTTGATGGTGAAGATTTTTCCCCTGGTTGAAGCCCAGAGCAATGGAAGCATGCCAGTATTTTAGCTGGGAGAATGTTCACATGCTTGCTGGTTATCCTATCACCAAGAGAGGAGGAGAACAGGGGTTTGTGTGTTTTGCAGAGGTGCCACCAAAGCTCTTGGTCACCATTTTCTCACCAGGGGCAGTCTGAGGTTGCAAAAGCCTGAAGTGTCAGCAACTAGTCAGCAAAAAAGAGAGAAAATGTGTCATTGTCTTTCTCCCTTTTCTGTATCTGCATTCAATGTGGGACAGCTACTGATAAGCCAGCAATGACTTAACTCTTTTTTAAAATTGCCCTGATGCCACTTTATAATACAACATCAATGCATAGGGCAGTAGCTAACTTTGAAAATCACTGTGTAGTAGTACTCTTAAATTGAAAGTGCCATTTGACATATTAATGTAGAGAGAAAGCCTATCTTACCCACTGGGCTGGATCTGTAACATATGACAGATGACACGATGCCACTAGTGCTTAATGTGTCTTGTAAAACTGCATATAAACAGCTCCTCTCACCTGAAAGATCCATAGCTTTTTCTGAGCTAATGCTAAAGACAGCTTATTAGTATGCAAATAATACAGCAGTATCTTTTCCTAGCTTGAATTGTACAAGATTTTTTTTTTTTAACCAGTTGATTTTACTTATGGAAAACCTGCTCAATTACTGCTCTTAGTGGTGTTTACTTGCAGTCTACCCCCCAACATCTCTCCATGGATCAGAGCATCAATGTTTACCTGACCTTTTTTCTTCTTGTACACTGAAGTGTCCTGGTTTTGGACAGTAGGGGCCGATAACAATGGACAAGAGATGTATAGAGAAGTCAGGGATGTTTTCATCAGTCTGCACCAAAATTCTCATCTTGGTCTGTGATTTAATGCTGTCATCCACCCTGCTCTCCTCAGTGCACACACAAAGTGCATTCTTTGAGAAGAACAGTGCTTCTCCTAGTGTATCCCAACACCAAACATCCCTGAATCTTCATCATAATGCAAGCTCTCAGATTTTTCTTTGTTATCTTCCTCACCTTTACCCTATTCTCTAGAAAAGGCTTCTCTTTTAAGCCTCTCATCCATGAGCTCCTTTCATCCTGCCTGCACCTGTTGCCCTTCAGCTCTTCCATTGTCCCTAGGGCTCTTTCCCTCCCCTTCTTCTCAGGAGGAGAAATAATTCAAGAAGAAACTTCTTCAAGCAATTCTTCCAGGATCACACCTTTGATCTAGACTTGGTTCACCCCACAGAATTTGGTTCACATCCCACTTCTCAGCACTATTAAGTTTGCTAGATAGACATAATCAGAGGGAATGCACCTCAACTGAAGAAGTTTGGGGACGTTAACCAGACAGAAAACCCAATTCCACATTTTGCATATTCTCCTGTTTTTGTTACCTCCCACCAAACTTTGCACCCTTTTACCACCAGGACTTTCTTGTTAAAGAATATAGTCAATGCCTTAATGCTGTGGCAGAGATCAATCTTTGCAAGTGTCTACTGCTGGGCTTCTCTGCCATGGAGGCAGCCCTTGCTACTGTTCTTTTAATCACCTGAAGCCAGGAACAGCTGAACTACAACTACAGTTGACTATAGTCAACTTGAAGGGTCCAGGACATCCCTACTTTCAGCTTTACATAACAGAAACCATCTACATATGGACAGATAATTAATGATAATCAACATCCCCAGAGAGTCTACTCATTCAGAAGGATAAAGTGCAATCGGGCAAGAAGAGTTCAGTATCTGGCTCGGCTGCTTTCCTTGTAAATGAAAGTATTCCCATGGGTGTCAAGAGGAGTGGGATCAGGATGACACATGCAATAGCAGGAGTCATTGTCACTGTAGGGGTAGGCAATGGCTGTCCAAAGAATCAAAACTTGCTTTTGCTAGTAAATGCTGTAACTTTTGTCTCTACAAGAAGCATCTTTGTGTTTGAATTGTTCAATATACTGGAAGAAATAGGACTTCTTATAGTAGACATATCGAACCAGAGGCTTACAAATATGCATAATTACATTCATCTCATTAATTGTCCATTAATACCTGTTACATGGACTCTTCTGCCTTAGATTATCTAATTCCTTCCTTATTTAATATCTGAAGTGCTAAATAGAAAAAAATCTCAAAATTATTTTATATTCTCCCTGCCATTTTTATCAGACCTCATTTTCTTCAGTCAGCTCAGTAAATTAAAATTAATTTGGTGAAGTCATGAAAAATTTGGCATGGTGTCAAGAGATGAAATTTTTAACATGGTATATGAAAACAAGTCAGATCATTCATCAGTCTCCCACACAAGCCTGGAGAGTCTCTGGCTATTTGGATTTTAATTTTTTAATGGTTCTGCCTTCTGCAGAAGGGAATGAAATCTTTCCCTGCATCACAAGAGCCATCTGTAAGTAGAGAGACTTAAGAAGTTCAATACTTCTTTTTAATTCTGTTAAGAGCTAAATACATCAATAAAATACTTTATGCCTTCCACAATCCTTTCATGACTGAATTAACTAAATGAGATTGAAATGAGGAGTGATTTATAACAGGCTGTAATGAAAAATAAGTTCAACTGCCTTCCAAAAAATTGACAGGGAGTATATTAGTTTTAGCAATGAAGGGGTTTAAAAGAAGAAAGAAGGGAAAGCATTCCCCTTTGATCTCTGTGACAGCAAAGTTTCTTTACACATGATCTGATCCCAACAAATATGCTGCAAATGGTTCATATAATGGTAGGGGGTTTTATGCTCTTAGCAAAACAAGAGCTAGTCCAGACTAAGTTACTGAGGTTTCTATTAGAAGTCTCATTTCTCATTGCTATACAGCCTGTGAAAAGATAACTTCCCTAGATTTCCAGAGGATCATGACAAATTACTGTGAACTTGAGTTTATAATAAAAAGTACACCTTAACTTTCATGAGAATTGCTATAGATCTGAGCTACTTTCTTCTTAAACTGTATAAAGACAAATACTAATGTTCAGATGTCATAGTAAGTTACAGCTTAGCATCGTGTGCCTGTCTTGTACACTATTCCAGCAGAGCTGGAAACACACACCCAGCTTTCTCATAGTGAATCATCTCATCCAAGTTAAATTACTCCTGACAGTAACATCAACCAAATACCCACCTGCCGCAGTGCTTTCCCAGATGGCTGCTCCTCAAACCCTGCTCGAGCCCAGGCTAGCTGGCAGCCACCTTCGAGGGCCACAAGGCAGATGTCTGGGCACCAGAGCACCAAACGTCTCTCCACGGGAGAGATCGGGCACCCCGGCGACTCTGGAGCCACTAGCCAGGCGGACGCCCTGCCACACACCCCGCAAGAGGTTTCTTGAGTGTGGCCAGTTTGCCAGTCCCTAACCAGCGCTCCAGGATGAAGGACCTTTGGCTACTGCCTACTGAAGGAAGCAGAAAATGACTCTGAGTAGGGTGAAACAGAGCTCAGTTTATTGGGGGTCCTACCCCAAGGAGATCCAACTCCAGAGAGCGCTCGGGACCCTTGGGCTTGACCTTATCAAGGGGGTGCAACTGAGGGGAGGGGAGAGGAAAAGGACCAACCAGGGATAAGGGAAGGTGGGGTTTGGGGGTGACAGACAGGAGTAGAAGCCAGAGGCCTTCNAGGGGAGGGAGACCGGAGCAGTCCATTTACAGATAATATAACTGGGGGTTAACAGAACTGTACATTAAACCTTTATAGATGTATAAAACCATAGAAAGCACCGTCACACCCACCTGAGCATATTTGGGAAGGGAGGTGATAAGACAGCTGTAAAGAGGAGGCAGGAGAGGCTGAGCTGGGTCCTGGGGAAGTAGGACCTGGTCAAAACAGGTACAGGACAGCTCAGGTATCCAAAGAATAGTCCTTCGTTTCACCTCCTGCAGTCACAGTCCTGTGGACACTTCTGCCTATGTACAGGTTCCTGACCATGACCAAAGTATCTGCAGAAATGTCAGCTTAACTATGGCCTTGCCCTGCTTGCACGACACCTGGCTCTCCCTCTGCAGGTAATTGATGTAAAACACTAGTCTCCAGGTTTGGCAGGGTTTTCTTGACTGCACATGATGAATACAAGCAGGTCTGAGGGAGACAAAATCAGAGTGCTGACTTATCCAGATCTGGGCAACCTGCCATGAACCTAATGATTGCTCACATAACCTGGATAAGCAGCAGATTTCAGACTTGCACCCTGAAGAAAACTCTTTTTATCATTAGTGGTGCACTTACATTTCACACAAAAAAATCCAGAGTGACTGTCCACAAACGGTCCCATCCATGGCCCAGGATTAATTTCCCCCTCATCTGTTGGCATCGCTGCAGTGTGGCATGAATCAGGATGCTCTCACAGCAGTACATAGGACCATAACTGGTACAATCCTCAGCATTTACAGGATTGCTGCCTCTGATTTCTCCCATGACAGTTGACAGAAAGACCCTTCTCACACGGGTAAAAAGTGAGCACTGATCTGGCACTAACTGTTGACAGACTGCAAAAATATTGATAGTGCACTCAGCAAGTGCCCCAAGCCTTGGCAAACGAGAGTTCATGCTCTCCAGTTATTTTCTGTCATTATATTGCCCCATTCTGCAACATACATTAATTGGCTGTTTTGGTTTGCTATTTAGCAGGCAGCTTCCTTTTAAGCTAAAGCTGATTCCCCTTAACTATGTATTTTCATAGCTTCTGCTCTGCCAAAAGGTTAAATAGACCTCATTATCCATCTCCTGCAGAGACCTAATTTCTACAAAAGGCCTTGAGCAAGGCAATATGATTGACAGGGAAAAGAATAAGGTTACATGAAACTGTTTTCACACTTAGCCAAATACTGAGAAGCACAGACACCATTTGAAATGATGTTTCACATGGGTCTCATGAATTGGGCAGGACATTCAGCCTCTTCTGGTTTGTGACAGCTCCTGCACCTGCCCCTTTCAGCGTGACATCCCCCAACATGTCAACAGATTAAGCAGTATCAAGTCAAACTGTCTCCATTTCTCCTGAATTGCTGTACCAACATACAGCTTATTAAACAGCAAGGCACCGCTGCTGTAGCCCTGACTGCCTCCTCTTCTAGCCTGCTCCCTGCTATCTCCCCCTCTCCTACCAAGTCTCCTGAGTAAATCCCCCAGGCAGACCTGGTCCATTCCTTGTAGAGCAAAGACTGATCTACTGCCTCAGGGTGTCATAGGTATCATTCCCAGGGACGACAGCCAAGAATGAGGCAACCACACACCTGTATGCAGCCCTGGTCCTCCTCGGAAGCCGGGTCCTCCTGGTGGTCCTAGAGCTCACAAAACCCATTAGATCACATACAAAAGGGGAAGGCAGCATTGAGAGTTTAAGGCCCTGCTGGAAGACAAGGTTGTGATAGAGACAACCAAAAGTCCCAACTCCCACTTTTATTTATCCAAGTGTTTAGCACACCACATGCCAAGGGCATCAGCAACTCAGTTTGAGTCTCACTTGTGAGGGCTCAAACATGCACCATGTCAGCCACTCATTCACTAGGCATGAGCCCTTCTGGTGAGGGGACACCAACCCCTCTAAGATGGCTTACTCTGCAGACTAGGGAAAAAGATTCACTGTCAGTGTAGACAGGAGCAAGCAGGAAGCTTTTGAGGAAGACTCAGTTTTTGGAGTAGAGCACTTAAGCAACATACTCGAAGCTAGAGCCACAGACTAAAGCCCTCACAAGTTGGCATGACCTGGTCACAAGATGCACTCTATCCTTCAGCTTTCTCAGTTGCTTAGCTCTAGCAGATCTATGGTTAGTATCCTAAGGATAGATGCCTGTCTCCAAAACACCAGTTCTCCTGATTGAACAAGCTTTGGATCAAGCTCTGGCCACCAATCCCTCTATCTATAGTTATTCTGCCTCAAGGTCTTGCTGCTTGTTCAAGATGCAAAGAACAGAGTGCTGCCCTAGAGCCAATCAAGCACTCCTCAACTCAAAGACATTTTGAGCAATCTTCATCCCTAGATGTTTCCAAGATGCCTCAGGACAGAGCCCACATTAACCCCATCCAACTGTAGCAATCATCCTGCTTTGAGCTCCTCTCCTACTGTGGTCCATTAATCATCAATGACCTAGGAGATAGTGAAAGGGCAGATGCAAGATTACGCCTACCTCCACAGAAGTCCTGAAATGGGAGACAGTAAAGGAGGGAATAATAGAAGTAGAAAAAAACTATCCAAAGCATTGCCTATTTTTTAATTAGATTTCAAACTGAAGTTGTCACAATAATGACACAAGATGAATTGCAGATTCCATCTCCCTTTCCTACAAGGTCTAACAAATTTTAAACAAAGAATGAGTTGAGAAGAGTATGGCAGCTGTGTCTGAATCAACAATCCAGACAGCTCAACTGCAGCAGATCTGGAAGGACAGACTGAGGATGTGACATGCTCGACACACATCACAGGATCTTATTTCAGTTTAGCTTTAGTTTACCTCTTCAGACCAATCTTCTCTTTGGGGATTGCTCCTCAAGTTTCCTTCAAAACCAGTGCAGTCTGTGTACTCGGGGGTCACCCCAAAGCACAGTTAAATGAGAAAAAGCAAAAGATAAGCAAAATATGCAGTGTAGGCTTCTATGGGGACGAGTTGCCCTCTTCCTACATTGTACAAAGTTGTAGGCAAGTACAGTAAAGCACCAAGTCAGATAGCATTTGGGATAGTCCAGGGTTATAAGAAGTGTCCTTACATAATAATATTCAGGAGCTATTAACTTGTATTCTGCTGCATTTGGTTCACTTGCACAATTACTGTTTTACCTATTTTGCAAAAAAAAAAAAAAAAGCAAAACAGGAAAGAAAGGAGGTAAGTGATACTCAGATCACCGTTCAAATCTCAAAGAGGAGGCTCTCCATCAGGATCCTAGAATTTCACCTGAAGTTCAAGGAACTTTAATTTGTTGTTTGGACTACACAGTGATTTGTCTCGAGAGACAGAGTGCAGAAAGTGTGCTTGAAAGTCCCTATGAACTAATACAGAACTAAAAAGATAAATAAATTTCACTGCTTACTGAGTATTGCATTCTTTACCATCCACCCACAGAATCCATCAGCAATATAACAAAATGTCCTTGGGGCAGCCTTGTTAGCAAAAGCTCTTGGAGCTTGTTAACCCAGGCATAGACAAATTGAAAGTGTAGGTGGACATTAAATCCAACTCAAAATAATCAAGCATCTCAAAGTTTCAGCAAATATATAATTAAGATGGTATTTCAGTTTATTCTCTTCTAAATTATTATTCTCTTCTCAATGGTGACTATGGTACCTAGGAGATGGAAGGCTTTCATATAGAAAGACATCATCTTCAGACATCACCTTCCCTCTCATCTGGCAATGGCACTACTGTAGTAACACATCAGAGTTCTGATGTTGTGGAAGAAATCAGCCGTTTCACACTTGAGCACCATCATCCTGAATTAGCAGATAAGATGGGGCAGAAAGTTCAGTCCTTGTGAAAAGCAAATACGGCCGCTAAATGAAAGAGCAGGTCTGGACTCAGCAGGTCCCAGGAGATGCTGGCCTCTCTCAAGATGTCTGGGGTCCCAGCTCACTGCCTTTTGTCATCTCTCCTGCCAGCACACCTCTGCAAAGGACCACAGACCACGTTCAGAAGCACCCACATCATGGGTCACCTCCCCTATCTCTCCATGAAGCCCAGGCTGTCAGAGGTCTACACATGACAAACTCATCTAAGTGCTATAACCAGTTATTTAAGACCAGCTATTTAGATTTGATTTGCACAACGCAAGCTTGTAAAAAACAGTATACTTAAGACCACTTCATATTTCAGATTTTTAAAGGAGTCAGTCATCTACTAAGAAAATAATAACAAGAGACCTCTGTTTCTACTGATGTCTATATTTTAAAAGTTTTGAGTAATATTTACTCAGGTTTCATAATACAAAATGTCTTGCAGCATCTTAAGTAAAGCTGCAATAATTTTTTTTTGAAAACAAAACCTTTTTTAGTTTCTAGAAGTTTCTAGATAAGTGACTGTCTCGAAATGCTACCCTTCTGGGGCTCAGCAAGGCCTTGATGAGTGTCTCCAGTGCTCAAGTGTCTGCAAGTGTACTGCATCAGTCGTGATGCAGTCACAGCAGTTAGTCATCCTCTGAGTCACTCTCTCCTCTGGCTGGGACACATGCTCTGATTGATGACATGAGCTGGTCCTGGATCTCCTTCCTGGGGTTCTCCTCGAGGTCTGTCTTGATGGCACCTGACTCTGAAATCTTCCACTCCAATTCTGTGCAGTGCAAAACAAGAGTAATGAATGTAGGAGAGCAAACTGGAAAAACCCATTTTTCATTCCCCAACTGACTTCTCTTATCACCCCACCATCACCACCACCAAACCAAGGCCCTGTTCTATTCTTCCCCTTCTTCCATGCCCAGGTCCCAGCTCCAGCCTTGCCTCCCACACCTGCTGCAGTCAAGCCCCCCCTTCCACAGTCCCTAGTGCTGGCATGAGTCTGAGGGTACTGCTCTGCAGCCCACCAGTGACATCCCCAGTGCCACGCTGCTCCCTTTAACCAGGAGGTGATGGATACAGAGCAGCAGCTTTAGAGGCAACTATCCCAATGAAAGTGAATTCTACCTCCTTCTAACCACATAAAGGCAGAAGACATGTTTGCACATCTATTGCTAGTGAAGTGATAATGCTCCTATATTACAGCTTTTCCCATCATATACCGAGTTCATCAGAATCAGAAGAGGCAGGGAATAAATTTACTGAGGGGCAAAAAAATAGTGGAAAATCCATTTACACATTTGAATTATAGGTATTTTTCAGGGATGTACCCTGTGAACAGAATTCACCCCTTTGCCTCTACATCACACAGTGATTACTAGTTTCTTAACAAGACAGTAAAGAGAGACTTCACCATCAGCAGTAGGCCCAAATTGGACTGGATTGCTTCCCAGAAATGGCAGAAAGTCAATACAACACACTCAGGCAAAACCTTTATCCTAGTCCTGCTGACAACCCTATAATTAACCTAATTTCCTTCAGACATTACAGAATAATGAATACAACATCAGACTTTCTTTAATCCCAGTGGAAGTCACATCGGCTTAGTGGAGAAGGAAGGAAAAAATAAAAAAGTGCAGAATTCCAGTATGCAGCTTTCTGTGATGACTGAATTAAGCTGACTCGATCAGAAACAACAGGCAAACATATGCCATTGTTTTAAAATTGAAACAAGAAGCCCTGCAATGCAATAGGCAAGCACTAGTTCACAAGTGCACATTATCATCATGTCACTGCGGGCAAGGTCAGTCACTCATGTACAAGAGCCCTGGACAACATGTGCGGGGACTGTTTACCCTTTAATATATTCAGCAAAATTTATTTCACCCACCACAGGGCATGAATACTTGCACACACATAAGTATCTATACATTGGCTTACTAGCAACTCGCTGCTTTTACAAGACATGTTTGATCACATGTGGTCAAGCCATAAAGGTGAGAAAAAAAAAAAATCTAATATCATTTTTAGTACCTCCCTTCTCCTAAGCCTCACTTCTCTCATTGCCAGCAAAACAGCTTTTCTTTTCCTTTAGAAGACACTCACCATCCCTTGTCAGGTTCATGCCACCAAACACCAAAGGCCCAATGAACTGAGCTTTGATGTCTCCCTCCAGGTAGACAAATATTGTAGGCAGGTTCTTATCAGGATAATTGGGAATGCAGGTGGTAGAGATAGCCTTGATGAACTTCACATCTCTGAACTTTTTTGCAAGCCCGTTCAGATGTTGATTTATTAAGGCACAGAGTGGAATTCTGTGAAGGACAGCAACAGACACGCATAAGAAAAAATAAAAGACAAATTAAACAGCAAATTGCTTCAGAAGAAAGGTCAGAAATATCAGTCTGATGAGTAGCACTTCTGAAAAGAAATGTACCAGAAGCAACTTCTGAATACTTTTGTTGCATGCTATTCCAGCATTCAAAGGAGATAAGCATCCCTAGAGATTTTCGTAGGTTGTGGGTTTTTTGTTTTAATATATTACTAATGCAGCTTTCCCCTCTATCATGCAAAGAAATTTGTTTATGAATTTAAGATATTTAGAAATTCCATAAGCAAGGACAAAATATAAAGAAAAAGAGCTCCTGGAAGAAAGTAATCAAATGATGATCAACACCTGTGAGGCAATTAGAGACAATGAACAACAGCAAGTATTTATAACTCTTGCCAAAAAGCTCTAGCAACTTAACAGGCCATTTTTTACAAGCTTTTCCATCACAATGGCAGAAGTAGAAGCCTTGTTCGCTCCATCTTTATTCCACTAGAAACCAGGCTAAATACACATAGTGATGCTTCCCATTTACAGTCCCTTGCACTTTATCTAAAATAATCTCCAAAGCTTGGGTATTTCAGTGGCAGTGTCTACCATTATAGCAGCTGGCTGGTACACACCATGCTGTGTTACATAGATGTGTAAAAAAGCTACTTCGTGGTAACATTGTTCTAGAGCTAAGTTAAGCAGCATAAGTTAACAGTATAGAAATTACTAATTTTTTTTATTCCTTAGAACACCAGAATCAGTTCCTTAATTCCACAATAACTACATGTTTATCATAGAGAGTATATTCAGCTATTGACAGTGAAAGGTTTCTTACCCTTGTTTGTAGAGATGCAAGACTACCCATATATCTTTTCCTGCTTTTGTAACTTCTTGAACATAATCTTTTCCCGAAATCTCCAAAACTTCCCCAAATTTATTCTTCATTTGAGCTGCTTTCATTTCTGCTAATCTTTGCTGCCTGAAAAGCAAGGAATGGAAAAGACATCTTGTGAATAGATGCATTTTTTGACAGAACAACACTAGAAGGAGTTGGTTGAAAACTAGACTTCAGAGGCACACTGCCAACATCTTCAAACTCCAGAGCAACAAAAGCAGAATGACATAGTAGATGTTCTTGTATTTGCATCATATATTAAAACCACCAACATGCATGAAGTACAACTATGTTTCACGATATGCTTTTTCCCCCCATTTCTGGCCTCACCAGAATTTATTCTGCAGATAATATATTAGGAAACTAAACGGCAAAAACCATAAGAGAGGTTAAGAGATGGAGGGAAACCAACACTGTAATTACGCAAATCTGCAGCACCTTCATCTCATTCACACGAAAATGAGGAAATCTTGGAGCTGATTTTCAAAGCTCTCAGAATCCCCAGCCATGCACTCAGCAAGTGCACATTACCTTTGCAAAACTAAGTTGTAGATAAGGAATTCAAATGCTGTTATCCTATTAAAGACACTTAGAAGCTCTACAAGAGACCAGATACATAACTCACTTTTTCCATCATCAGGCCTAAAAACATCCTTTGTCTCTCCAACAGTACCTCAAAAGCATATAAAAAGCATATAAAAAACCCTCCAGTTTTCACTAAAGCCAAATTCTGCATGCTGGTCTGACCTGTACATTTCAATAGCTTTCTCGTCTTCCTCATTAAACTCATCTTCATTCTCTTCTAGCTCTTCCAGAGTCATGTCCTCATAAGTTTTCACTAGAATTGGAAGAAACATCAAATCAGCAAAAACTTCATTCCAGGATTAAAACTCAGCTTTTATCAGTCCAATAGAATTTATTTACTTTAAGGATAGATTAATGAGAAACACAGGGTTGTTTTTTGAACTATTATCTTAGAATCATAGAATGGTTTGGATTGGAAGGGACCTTAAAGACCATCTAGCCCCAATGCCCCCTGCCATGGGCAGGGACACTTTCCACTACACCAGGTTGCTCATCCCCCTATCCAGCTTGGCCTTGAACACTTCCAGGGATAGGGCATCCACAGTTTCTCTGGGCAACCTGTTCCAGTGTCTCTTACCACCCTTGGAGTAAAGAATTTCTTCCTAATATCTAATCTAAATCTACTATCCTTCAACTTCAGGCCATTGTCCCTTGTCCTATCACTACATGCCCTTGAAAAGTTGGAGTTGCCCTTAGGAATGATCCGTGTGTGTCCCTTCTAACTCAAAATATTCTATGGTTCTATTCTGTGATTCTAAAAATTCCCTCTCCAGCTCTTTTTGGTCCTTTTTGGGTACTGGAAGGTGTCCCAAGGTCTTCTTGAAGGTTTTTCTTCTCCAGACTGAAGAGCCCCAACTCTCCCAGCCTCCCCCTGTCATTAACGACTCTCCCTGTCATTATTGTTGCTACAGGATTTTTAGAAAATGTTATGCACTTTAGCCATACAGATGGAAAGACAACGATGTAAAGGCCTCTGAGCTGAAGGCTGGCTAGACTAGCACACAAGTACCTGCATGAGCTTTCAAGTTTGGCAGCTGCAGCAAAGACGTACCACACACACACATTGTTCACTGGCCCGAACGACGGAGGAAACATACAACAGGAAATGTCCTGAGATAGTTTCATTTGCACATTCACCTGGCAGACTACCTTCACACTGTTCTTATTTCAGCTTTCAAGCACTCATTTCTATTAAAATACAGAGCTAACACCAAGAACAAAGCTTTCCTTGCTGGAAGAATCCATGTGTTCAGGAATGTATTTGTTTGATACCATTAACAGGTGATCACCCTGCAAGGATAAATCTTTAGTATCCCTACAGACTTAGAAAATGACACATTGCTTTATAGGCATCTAAACATTGCTGCTGGCCATTTCTTTGTACAAGCTTCCCCAAGGAGCCATTCCATGGCTTGTCCTACTGCCTCTGGTGCCTGAGTTGGCTGATCACTCACCTAGAGACTTCTGAAGGATAGCAAACTGCTCCTCTTCTTTTGCACGCTCCTGTTCCTCCAGGTTTTCCTTTGGAGGAAGGATACCTTTCTTACGCAGGATGTCATTCCACTCCGTGTCTTTATTTGGGTCCTAGAACAACAACAAATGGATGCTATCTGTTCAAGGAGAACTTTGTCACTTCCAGAACTTAACACAGGCAGGCCTTCCAAGAGACACAACTCATTGGAAAACTGGTAACTGGATGGATGGTACCAGAAAGGCACAGTGTGCACCCTCCTGATCCTGAGGCTTTTTTGCAGCCCCAGATCAGCACCCTGAAGAGTGACTTGATTTTATTCCACCCCACTCACAGCACGTAACAGAGGCTTTGGTAGGGTATCAAAATTTGAAACATAACCATCGTTGCATGTCTCACAAAATGAAATGGGAGGAAATCAGCTGGGTGACAGGGAAGTACATTGGCCAGAGGGCTCACTTAGAGAGCCTCAGCAGAACAAGCCATCAAATCAATGGTCACTGAGCTGGGAAGCACTAGTGACAAGACATAGGTACCAGCTTTCCAGACCTAACTCTCAGTATATGGGAAATCTCCTTGGCAGATTCAAGCCAGCGTGATTACCTAAGTGCTTGGAGAGAAGCGACCACAGTCTCTGCCCATCAAGTCCATTGCTAGGGAAATGGATCTAAGTCTATGGCTATGCTACTTCTGAAAATTAAAGAGAGACTACAGCGTAAAATAGTTGAAATAATCCTGCAGAACAAGGCCAATAGGCAACCACATATTGTTGAAAAGCTCAGTAGATTTTTCAAGTTGACTAGCAATTTTACTTTTTTCAATAGATGAAGTCTCAACAGTAAGCATCCACAGACTGATTGTGCTTCCTTACTGTCTTGGCCTAAGTTCACTTCGAAAACTGAACACACTTACTGCTTTGCTACGGCTTGTATCATTATAGCTTACACTAGGTCTGTTCACAGCTGTGTAACCACAGTTCTGCTCAGACCAAACCCCAGTACTTACGGACTACAGGGGGCGGGGAAAAGAGATGAGGGGAAAAAAAAAAAAAAAGGAAAGAAAACAAAGTAACGCAACAAACAAAACACCAGGTTATTTTAATAGTTTATTTCTGTCTCCGACTATGGTCATTTTTCCCCCAACACGGCATTTCACTGCATCTACTATCGTTTATCAACACACTGATGCACTGTCTGAAACGCCCACCCGCTCATCAGCGGCGAAATAGATACAGCACTTGCAAAAAAGCAAGAAACAACCACAAAACCAGCCATGGAGCTTCCGAGCAANGGCGCTGCTGCTTCCCGGACCGCCTAATAAGGGTGGTGTGGGACTGCGTGGGAGTGGTATGTGGCGTTGGGAAGAGTCGCCCAATGGTTTGCGTTGAAAGGGACTTTAAAGATCATAAATTCCCCTGCCATGAGGAGGACGCCTTCCACTAGACCAGGTTGCTCAGACCCTTTCCAGCCTGATCTTGAACGCTTTCAGGGATGGGGCATCCACAACTTCTCTGGGCAACCAGAGAAGTTCCAGTGCCTCACAACCCTCTCAGCAAAGAATTTCGTCCTAACATCTAATGTGAAGCTCTCCTAGTTTAAAACCGTTCCCCCTCGTGTCACTATCAGTCTGTGTAAAAATCACTGTCTTTTTCATAAGCTGCCTTTAAGTACGGAGAAGTCCAGGTCCTGCTCCTAATGGGGATCTCACCCCATTTCCTCTCTGGGGACCCCTGGCGTGCTCACTGTGAAGAGCAGCTGGATTTAGAGACTNTGTCCGACCCCTCCGCCCCGAGAAAGTGGGACGACACCAGGCCGCGCCCACCCCGGCACACCCCGGCACACCCCGTCGGTGAGGGCGGCCCGCGGCTGTCAGAGGGCCCGAGCCCAAAACGCCGTCCCAGCCCTTCGCCCGGCCATGCCCTCCCCGCAGCACCGGCCGCACACAGTCCGGGTGTTCGGGGCACCCCCGCTGNTCCAGTGCCTCACAACCCTCTCAGCAAAGAATTTCGTCCTAACATCTAATGTGAAGCTCTCCTAGTTTAAAACCGTTCCCCCTCGTGTCACTATCAGTCTGTGTAAAAATCACTGTCTTTTTCATAAGCTGCCTTTAAGTACGGAGAAGTCCAGGTCCTGCTCCTAATGGGGATCTCACCCCATTTCCTCTTTGGGGACCCCTGGCGTGCTCACTGTGAAGAGCAGCTGGATTTAGAGACTCTCCATGCCCCTCCGCCCGGCCTCCGCCTGCGCGGGACCTCGCTGCTCCCCGTCCCTGCTGTGCAGGCAGAAAGGCGCGGGTGCCCGACGGAGCAGCCCGGGGCTCACCGATACCGGTCCCTCCAGAAGCCGTGGTGGGCACTCCCTTGTTCCTGGGCCTGTGAGCAGCCATCCCTACGTGCCATCCCGCGAGTGGCACCAGCGTTATCCCAGAGGGCTGTGCTGCCATTCAAAAGGACCTTGAGAGGCTGCAGGGATGGGCAGGAAGGAACCTTCTGAAATGCAGCAAAGGCAAATGCAGGGTCCTGCACCTGGGGAAGAATAACCCCAGGCGCAGGCTGGGGGCTGACTGCTGGAAAGCAGCTCTGCGGAGAAGGTACTGGGGATCCTGGTGAATAACCAATTGTCCATGACCCAACAGTGTGCCCCTGTGGCCAAGAAGGCCAATGGTATCCTGGGGTGCATCAGGAAGAGCATTGCCGGCAGGTTGAGTGAGGTGATCCTGCCCCTCTACTCAGCCGTAGTAAGGCCACATCTGGAGCGCGTTCAGTTCTGGACTCCTCAGGACAAGAGAGACATGGAGCTCCTGGAGCAGACCCAGGAGGGCTATGAAGATGATTAGAGTACTGAAACATCTCTCATACGAGGAAATGCTGAGGAAGCTGTGCCTGTTCAGCCTTGAGAAGAAATGACTGAGAGGGGACCTCATCAACATCTGTAGGTATCTGAAGGCAGGGTGTCAAAAGGATGGAGCCAGGTTCTTCTCAGTGGTGCCAAGCAATAGGATGAGAGGCAATGGATAAGAACTGGAATATGGGAAGTTCCACCTAAACATGAGAAATAACATTACTGTGTGGGTGACCAAGCATTGGAACAGGTTGCCCAGAGAGTTGTAGTTTTCTTCACTGGAGATATTCAACAACTGTCTGGATGCAATCCTGTGCCATGTGCTCTAGGACGACCCTGCTTGAGCAGGGAGGTTGTATGAAATGACTCACTGTGGTCCCTTCCAACCTGATCATTCTGTGATTCTCTGTATCTCTTCTCTTTCCACTTCGTTGTAACTCTTTTTATCTGTTTGCATGTTATACCCTGCTTTATTTCTCCATCGGCTTGTCTCCTATTTTTCTTTCCCTGGTCTGTTAAAAAATTAAAATAAAATAAAATAAAATAAGCAATCAAGCCTGTATTACATATTCTTAACAGGCGTAATTAGCAGTACTTCAAATATTGTTAGGATTGTGTCATAGCAAATTAACATTACAAGAAATTTGTCTCTAGATAGTTACTTATATTTTATTTTGAGCCTGTATAAAGTATCACTCAGAAAATACTGAGGAGTGCATTGAGTGTGGTGACCACAATCCACTTGAGATCAACACCCCACTCCATAAAAATCAGTACCTCTTCCCTTTCAAAGAATTGAGCCGACCTTTTGAGCTTCTCAAAAACATGCAGCAGAAGAGAGAAGGGAAGAGACCTGCTCCCACCTGCCTCCCCTCTTTTTATGCTCAAGCCCAACTGACAGCATGCTCACCCAGAAAGAAGGAGCCCAACTCTGAGTCCCAGAAAAGAACCCCACATAATCTGCCAGCAGGCATACTTGTGTGTGTTTGCTCCGGGCATGTGAAGAAATGAGTGTGACAAGGACCTAAAATGAAAATTCAGAAGCACTACAGCACATCATAACTTCACAGACATCCCATTGACATCCAGATATCATGAAGTGTGCTGGGGCACTTACCCTGTGCTAAGTCTGGATTACTGAAGAGAAGGCACAGCCAACCTTTATGCTTCTGAATTAGAAGACACAAACAGCTGTGTTTTGAGGGGACATCAGTCCTTATGGCGAGTATTTGGATGTGCAGAGACTGCCTCTTACCGGTTGTTCAGTGCCCTGAGGCAGTGGGAAACAACCTCAGTTAGCTTGGACTAGATGCTCATCCTTTTGGGAAAAGTGGATGAGTGATAGATGGAGCCACAAATACAGATGCTGTGAGGCTCTGACCCACAGTTAGTACCTGCCGTGCAGAAACAAAGGCTGAGCTGTTGGTGCCAGTTTTGCTGTCTGAATGTTTTCCCAGAGCCTGGGCTTTCAGGAGGACCTGCTGGTTTAAATAGTTGTCTTCTGTGGTTGAAATACTGCTCACACCTATCGCTGTTGTATGTTGCTGGTTGGAATCTATTTTGAATGCCACAAAACAAACACCATAAAAGCATGAGCAGAAAGTGAGCATTAACTTTTTAAAAGGTGCTCAAAAATATCACTTTGCATTTGATGAGGTTTTTGTCCAGGCGAACTGAGAGGAACTAGCCAAGCATCCTCAGCACATGAACCCCCCTGTTCCCACAGTAAACTGTGAGCCCCATCTGGGACAGAGAGTTACCAGAAGATGGGGGCAAAGCCTAAATCTTAGGAGCAGCCCCATATCATCACTTGGTGGGGCTCAGACACAATGTGAACCAAGCATCACTCTTCCCTAGACACACATAAAGCAATACACAGTTTCCCCCTCCAACACAACTAAAAATATATTGTATTTATAAAGCCCATTGTCCCTATATACTTTTTTTATCAAGCTTCAGCAGGAAGGAGAAGACTGTTTTTACACATGGTGTACTGACAGAAATACTCCAGCCAGAGTGGGTGAAAGCTGGCAGTATCACAGTGAGACTGAAACATAGCTGTGGATCAGCCCTTGGAAACAACCTGCCTTCTTCCCCCTCACTCCAGAGAATTTGCTTCTGTAATGTATTTCTTCCTTTTCCCCAAAGTCAGGGATTAGGTAAAGAAAGATGAAGCACATGTGCAAATGATTCATTAATTATCCAGGTGACCCACTGATTAGGAGAAAAAGTTATTTATGAGAAAGTTCTGCCCCAGGTGTTGGGGGAGAGTGATGTCCTGTGACTTGTTTGTGGTTGAGTGCAACAAGATAAAGACTAGGCAAAAATAAGAATTTTTTAAGATAGTGGGATGTATTGTTCATTCATAATGCATTGTGAGAGATTTGGGGTTATTATGGACTTTATGCTGTTTTCTAAGTTAGTTGCTTTTATAGCACAATACATCTGTACTGTGAGTAATCCAAGTGCAAAAATTGTTGTCTGGTAATGGGCATAAGGAGTTGTGGCTCCTGGGGCTGTTTTTCGGCTTGGTTTTTTTTCCCCACCCAAAGCTTTTTCTGATTTTTCTGAAAAACTTCTCCATAAAAACCACCCAAAGAAATCCCATGTAATAATTTAGTGATGTTCTTGTGTATTGCAAATAGCAATGTCCTGTTTACTTATAGATTAGACATGTTATTTCAATGAGTATTTTTCTCCTCCTATCATAAGACTATTCCAAATGGTATGAATTTCATCTTGAGGATGTGGATGGTAATTTCTATTCTTCAGTCCACATTGTGCTGTCCAAGTCAATTTGTCCTCTTCCTGGTGCAGAACACCTCCAATAGTACTCTCATAGCTGCCAGAGAATACCACTTAGGGAATTAATTTAGAACTATGTCTAAAAATGTCTCAGAGTATTTGAGGTATAAGATGCTGTGGGCTGCAGGAATTTTTCAATTGTTAATTTAAAATGAAAAAAAGATGTAACTTGATAACAGAAAAAGTTACAATACAGATGATTTTTGGAAGAAGAGGCAGGCTTGGCCTCAAGTTAGCTTTGAGGTAAGAGTTATAGTGTATAAAAAGATCTTAACTGAAGCAGACCCCCTGTGCTTCAGTCCCAAATACATTCCAAGTAGCAGGGTAAAGCCTCTCTTCTTTTGAGCTCTTCATATCTAAGCCTTTCTTGACAGGTCTGGCAATGAGGTCCTTCTCCTAAAAGGCAGGCTGTAAAAGAGTAGTAGTAGTTAAAATTTTGGCTCTGCTATTGATGAACTGTGATGTGCTTTTTTCCTCAAAAAAAAAAAAAAGATCTATCTCCTTGATGCAGAAGAGCAGAAAGGGCAACTGACCTTGCTGTTGTCTTCTCTTGCTATCCATTAGCTGTAGCCCAAGCACCCAAGCATTTTGAAGACCTCTGACCCTCTGTGTCTCCTTGCCTGTCAGAATGTCTGGATGTGGAAAGAAACAAGCAGTGGCTAACAAACCTGGAAAAGCATAAAGGAAAAGCCGATCAGCCAAGGCAGGTCTGCAGTTTCCTGTGGGTTGTGTCTACAGACTCGTCCGAAGAGGGAATTATGCTGACAGGATTGGTTCTGGTGCTGCCATCTACCTGACTGCAGTAATGGAGTACATGATGATGGAGGTGCTGGAGGCAGCAGGGATTGCTGCACATGCAAACAAGAAAAAAGGGATCCTGCCCAGGCATGTTATGCTGGCTGTGAGAAATGATAATGAGCTGGACAAGTTCTGTGCCTGTGTGACCATTGCTCAAGGTGGGATTATCCCAAAAATCCTTCCCCAGCTCCTCCCCAAGAAAACTAGCAGAAAT
This sequence comes from Calyptomena viridis, assembly GCA_013390005.1. Lineage (NCBI taxonomy): Eukaryota > Metazoa > Chordata > Aves > Passeriformes > Eurylaimidae > Calyptomena > Calyptomena viridis. The sequence continues at coordinate 220,494 of WEIV01003148.1, forward strand.
TTTCCTTCTCAGGAGCAAGGTGATGGACAGTGAAACTTGCTTTTCCTGGTCTTGTCTCTGCGCTTATGGATGGTGGGACTCAGTAGCACTAATTTGTATGTGTCTGCTTATTTTCAAGTCTTTTTCCTGCTAATGTTAAGGTATTTTTAAAGCTTGTAATAAAGTTTCTAGAATGCAACACTGGTCTCCTTTTTTTCTCAGGGATGAACTGAAAAAATACTAAAAAAAAAAGCCTAGATAGCACCTCAGTAACTTTTTTATTGAAAAAGTCAAATACATGATTAATTTGGAAAACATGTTACAGGTAAATAGTTGTGAAGCAAGCAGAGAACTCAAGACATACTCTGCTGTTACTGTGAACTTTTCTTCCATCACAGGTTCATAGTGCAGTTAGTTACATGACTTAAAGGTTGTTTAACTCTGCTTTTTAAAGCCTTATTGTTCATAAAACTGTAGTGAACATCTGCCTCTCTTTAGACTGTTCTATCATGACACTAAGTCTCTATTGTGGCAAAGGATGCAGAAACAGATGAATCCATGCCTTCTCTCAACACAGATTACAAATTAATTTTTTGGCCAATTTACAAATGAGTGTGCAAGTTATCAAGAACCTAACAAGGGGTCTGCTTCCCCTTCTCCCCATAACCCATCTTTTTTCCCCTATGGTGTGAGAATGCAGATGAAAATCCTGTAAAAACAGAATGAGGGGTATGGACTGCGCAGGAAGGATCAGCATAAATATCAGCAGGAAGTGAATTTAAAATTTATTGTGTGAGGTAGCATTTCACAATAGAATAAGGCAAAGAATAAATTTCCTTTGTGGCAGGAATTACTGGGTGATAAAACTTGTTAAGCAAAAGGAATGTCAGGATACTTTCTGGCTGTGCATTTATACCTGCTGTCACTTTACTTACACAACAGGACCACTGATATTTTCTACACGTTCTTTCTTCCCCAGCTCTTGTTAAAAGTGAATGAAGCTCACAAAGCTTCAAACCAGTCCTGGAAGGGACCACCAACAGATCAAATGTTCTGCTGCTGAAGTGGAAACAAACACTTGTTATGGCATTTCACTGCTGCCTTACAACACATCAGCAGAGAAAGTATAGATACCCAGAAACCTGGGGATAGAACAATGAGAACTTTTTAATTTATTTTTTTTTTTAATTAGAAGTGTTGCCAGTCTGAAAGGGAAAAATGCAGAACTTGATTTTGGCACCCAGTTTTGCAAAACATACACTGATGAGTACTTAAACGTTTACTAGAACAGTACTAGTTGCACTGATAAATAATGATGTATTAAGGTAATCAGAAAACAAGATTTATTTGAGGATAAATTCTCTTATTTGAGCAAATATTGCTAGTCTACTATGGTAATCAATGTTGTTATTTATTCTAAACATAGGAATTGGGAACAAATTCAAACAAATATCTAGATCATCAACATTTGGCTTCCTTGGAAAGCTGGAGTTGTATCCAGGCTGATTAATAGGCACTCTGAATGATTTTGAAGCTATTTATGAACAGAAATGCACAGTGTTGTAGCAAAATTTTGAGGATAAGTAACCATGGCCTTTTTTCACAAAGAGGGAGGGTGGGAAGGTAGAATGATGCCATCTTAGTAGTGTATATGCTTAGCTTCATACCCACATGTAAGCCCTTGTTCAGTAAAACACTTGGTAAGTATGGAGATCATATCCTTAGGTGATTCACTGTTATATATGAAGAGAGCCAGAACTAGAGCTCAGAAATCCTATTTCCCATTTTACGCATTCTCTACTCAGCTCCCTTACTCCCTTCAGTTTTTGGTCTTCCTCCTAGGAGAACAGTATTTGTGTCAGAACACCACTTTTTTGCTTATAAACCTCATCTATTAACTTCTGAATCTGCTAAGCTGTTCTAGGCAAGTAGGAAGGAGAGCTGAAACCCTGAAACTGGTTACATAGAAATAGGTAGTTCTGTAAAAGAAAGAGCTCTGACATATGCCCTGACTGAAATAAAGACCACAGCATGAAATTATACTAATGAAATTGTAAGAAAAACTTTCTCTCATTTAATACAACATAGGAGATCCTCCTTGAAGAACGAATCTAACAGAAACAATTTTGCTTGTTCTGTTGATCAACAAAATTCTCATTTACTTTGGTAAAACAAAATATTAATTGCATAATATTTTTGCATGTGACTAGTTAGCTCGTATCTCCTGCTACAGGTTTCAACTTAGCTCAGTCACCTGTAGCTGAGGATGGCATGCGACTTAGTGCAAATTAAAGCGAAAAAAATTCAAAACACAGCTCTTCTGGCATCTCTCCTGTTACTGCTGCTGCAAAACACATTTATCTTGATGTAGCGTTACTTTCCTAACTCAGTTATGGCATGATGCAATTGTCTGTCAAGGAAAATAGATGTTTTCAATAACACCCATTAGAAAATGCGTGTACATGGTGCTCCACAATTCAGTGAAGTGGTGGGCAGATGGAAGCATGGAGGTGAAATGGTGCCAGGAAAAGCTGTTCTTCTTTTACCTGTCTAGAGGACTGGATGCTGCTGCTGGATGTCTCAGTTGTGCAAAGTGCTTGTAGTTCACTCCGAGTTGAAATTTGTGTTTATAAACTTGCTGTCTTCTGTCACCTTCACTTTTTTTGTAAGGAGAGGAAAGATCCCAAGTTATGGGATCCTCGGAGAGTCTTGTCCTGTTGAGCGCGAGGGATGTGCAAGGTCTGAACTCATTCATTACCCAAGATGGGAGGAGGTCAAGCCCACGGCACAGTGGAGTAGGGCCAGGAGTGCCTCTGCTTTGATCATCCCAAATCTGATTTTAGTGTTGCCCTCTGCTGACCGGTCCCCATATTACAATTCCTAAACAGTCTTGTCCTCTTGGAAGTCAAGTGCATGCTCTATTGCCAGTCACAAAATAGTGAATATGGGTTATAATCCGAGATTATACATAGTTTATAGAACTCTGCAGACTATACAGAGCTGTGAAAATGAAGGAAAAGACGTGGTATAAGACTAGCAAGATATAATCAAAGGTTATTTTTGGTATTTATTCACATAGCAGAGTCTGGTGTAGTCCCTGAAGAGGTCACACTGCCCAGAAGTGTGAGTGGCTGTGGCATGTCAGTTCACTCCGTGGTCATGAGAGAAAATATGACCTTGGTGCTACATTATATGAGGTTCCTGGATTTGGCTTCTTTTCTGATGGGTCACACATGTTTTCTTGTCTGTGCTCTGAGGTCTGTTCATTCTGCAATTCTGCCTTTTCTGTTGGAAGTTGTAGTCCATGTTTAGGTATTTTTCTGGTTGATGTTTAGATAGCTATACTCCAGAAGTATATATTTGTGTGTACACATCTCCTCCATGCAGTAATCCAGCAGGTACTATCTGAACTGCTGTGTAGAAGCCCCTGGGTGCAGAAGCAAAGTAAAGATGGGTAAAGATATGCAAAATACTTTTTTTTTCAAGTTTACCATACCTTCACATTCAGACTTCCTGTATTGATCTCTCGGCAGGTTGCAGGCTAATAAATAGATGGTGTTTGGTGTATGAGGTTTTTTCCACAAGAGAAATTTCAAAATTTTAGGTGGTGAATCATAACCTGCTATGAGATCAGTCACCTTTTTGTTTCTGCACTGTGGAAAACTAGATCCAGAAATTATTGGCATAGGAAACTTAGCAGCTCCTTCTAGTTGTTTGGTGCAGAAATCTATCAGGGTGATAGATGTATAGATTAAGACAGTTTATGCAGTCCAGCCCAGTCAAAGATATGTTTTTTACTCTGTTTAATAGGGTAGAGTGGTGGTAATTGCAATGTGTGCGTTGTCTGGAAGGTAAGACAGACAAGTCTTCAGAGTGACCTCCACATAAGCATCCAGTAGATACTCTGGGATCACTACTTGACTCTAAGATTCCAGCAAATAAATAAACATTTCGTTGCTATGTTTAGAATAATTAGCATATCCATCTTGTAGCTGGATTTCATTTGGCAGCCTAACGTGCATTAGGAAAACTGGAACGGGATGCTGGCAGCTTTTGGCCAATCTGTCAAGCAGTTACCTATCTTCTGCCCGGATGACTATGGTTTTTAATCTCCAACAGATAGACTTTCAATTTCTGCAGCTACTTCTGTCTCATTACCTGCTGAGAATTGTGAAAATGAGACAAGCAGTCAGCTGATGTGGTTTTAGTTCCTAGATAGAACTTCCTGTCATGTGTACATGGCAGTTACCTCACTGGCCATCAGTCAGCCCTCATCACCAGTCACTTGAATCCTCTCCATGTGTTTTCAAAGACTCCAGTTTGTGTGCAGTCTGAGTTCACAAGTCACAAATGGACTTTTCCATTTATCCTGTAATCCATATACTTCCTTTTCCATGCCGGTATGTTTTCTCTCGTTTTACACAAGCATTTCAGAAGCAGACACTATCCTTTCCTGGACTGCCCTGCAGCTCTGGGAGTGACTTCTCACACCTCTTAATGTGACAGCTGTTAATCTCTCAAAGATTGAAACTTCCTCTTCTCCAGAAGCAGCCAGAGCCATTTCTATCTGAAGTATGCTAGACATTAGGAAAAAATTTCTTCATCAAAAAGGTTGTCAAGCATTGGAACAGGCTGCTCAAAGGAATGGTTGAGTCACCATTGCAGAAGATATTTATAAGACATGTAGATGTGGCACTTTGGGACATGATTTAGTGGTGAACATGGTGGTGCTAGGTTAACAGCTGAACTTGATGATCTTAAAGATCTTTTCCAACATAAATGATTCTATTATTCTATATTCAACAATACAATGGTACTAATTGTTCATTAAATGAAACATAGGAATAAACATTGCACCATGATATAACACTAAAGAGAGAAAATGCCACTTGCAGTTATTTTAGAGCTGGTACTTTTGTAACTTTTAACCAAGTGAGGTGTCGGTTCCCCTGAAAAATTTTTATGATCAAGAAAAGGTAACTCTGCCTATCAGTCAGTGCCTATCAGTCAGTTAAATCTGATTGTCAGATTTAATATGAACCTGCCTGCATTTTAAGCTGGCCTCCTCAGCAGTATTCATCGTTGGCCATGGATAGATGCTGCCAGGAGTGGTAAGCTTAAAATGAAGCATTTTATCATTCCCCTCCTCACACTTTCCTTCTTGCAAAGCAACCCCACTTGATTCAGGATACCAACTTTTCTTGATCTCTGCCTTTCCTCTCTGCTGTTGGTTCCTCTCTTTCTTCTCTTGTATTACTATTTAGCTATAGTCATCAGTGCAACGCCTCCCATGTGATAGCTTCTACAGCTTCTTACTCATTCCACATTGTATTTTTGTATTCTCCTCAACACTATGATATTTTACTGTCTGTAGTTACCCTTTCTCTTTGCTTCAAAGCTGCCATTGATTATTCTTCAGTATGTGTAATAAATTCCTTTCACCCTCAGTGAGCTATACATTTTTTTTTCCATATGTATGTTAGCCATGACCATTCAGAATGCTGATTCTGTCCTCCAGCGCTTGCCATCCCTCCAAGCTTGCCTTCCCACCTGAAGATTTAGTAAGTGAGCTCTTCCCTGTGGGAGCTGAGAAGTGAGTGAGGCTGTCGAGGCACAAGATCATAAAGGGACCAGAGAGACTGAAGTAAAACTAAGAAGGTTTTCCTCTTGTGCTTCGTGCTCTGGCTCTTTGGTGAGTGGCATGTTGTGAGGCTGGGCAGCACTTCCTCTCCCACAGGCAAGTGCATTTCCAGCTCCCTCGCTGTGCACTGAGCAATGCCTCTCTGAGCCCAGCTCCACCAGGCCAGGCTTTTAAAGTCCTGGGCCAGCATGACATGATTTTCAAGTCAAGTTAAGCGACACAAAGATGTGCACTCCTGAACATGCCTGCCTTCCTAGGAGCCAACAGAGCTGTTTCTAACCATATGCTCTAAGCTGTGGCACCTGGTTTCAAGAGTTGATTGTTGGAAAAAAAAATTCCCCTATGCAGCTGAAATGTGTTGTCTCTCAGTGTAATTGAGTGTCCCTCCTTGCTGCTTTTTATTACCAGAGGATGGGTAAGCGCTCAATCTACTCTTCTAAATAGACTCATTACTTTGTATACCTTGTTGCTCTTGATTTGTCTCTTTCTTCTCTGGCTGACAATGGAAACTGAGCTTTCACCTCTTCTTCCAGCAGAAATATTTCTGTGCTTCTAATTGTTGTTACCTGTGTCTGCGCTCCTCAATTTCTGCTATGGGTTTTGCAGTGGGATGTCCAGAAAGAGTTTCAGGCCAGAGATGACCTTTACACTTTAATATTGTTAATCTCTCCTGTTTCACAGGTGATATTTGTATTGCTCCAGGGAGCAAAGATTTCCACTGAACAGTGAACAAGAGCTGTTCTGTGCTTTTTACAGAGGAGCCACAGTTACTACAGGAATATGACTGAGGAACCTAAGCTAGGTTCTCACCTGCAAATTACCACCTATTTGTCAGTTTTATTTAACCAGTTTCAAGGCTCAGATAGATGTTATTCTTGAAACCTGTTGTGGGTGGAGGAAGCCACTGCTGAATGTGAGAGCACAAAGTTAGTTGCCTATGGCACAATGCTGCTGTGATTTAACCCCAGTTGGCTTGATCACTTACCCCAGCAGGATGGGGGAGAGGATTTGAAGGGTAAAAGTGAGAAAAGGGGTGGGTTGAGGTAAAGACAATTCAATAGGTAAACCAAAGCAGAGCACACAATTCATCACTGCTTCACATCAGTAGGCAGGTGTTCAGTCATGTCCAGGAAAGCCAGCCTGCATCAGACCTAACTGTGACAAACATACCATCATTCTGAATGTATGTGTGTGTGTGTGTCCCTTTCTCCTTCTTCCAAATTCTATTGCAGAGCATGACACCATATGGTCTAGGATGTTTCTTTGGCAGTCAGGGTCAGCTGTCTCATCTGTGTCACACACCAACTCCTGGTGCACGCCCAGCCTCCTGGATGATGGGGTGAGAAACAGGTCTTGAGATTGTGAAAACACTGCTAGGCAATAGCTAAAACATCACTGTGTTATCAGCACTGCTTTTGTCACAGATCCAAAACAGCACCATAAAAGCTACTGTGAAAAAAATTAACTCTATCACAACCAAAACCAGTACAAATATTTATGCAGAACTGAGAAAAATTTTATACTCTTCAGTTTTGGCCTCTGAGATGAAACAAACTGGAAATGCCATTGCCGTGCTTTTGTATCATTATCTCAGATTTATTTGCATTACCACAGTGCATACCCACCACTTGCATTTGGCTTGTTTCTTCCAGAGGGATGCCCTAGCTGTTTCCGAATATTTGAGAAGTCACGAGGAGCCAGCATCCCTCTGGTAGTCTTTCCAAGGGCTAATAATTTCCAACAGAATTTGCCAACACACTAAACAACAGCAACAGGGTGCTGTGAGGGCACAAATAGGCCTTCATGGGAAGCCCCAGCCCACCAGTACCCTCTGCTCAGGTGGAGGCACAGGAGCTATAATGTACCCACGTCTCGACTCTGTTAGAGGCTGAAATCACAGAATCGGTTAGGTTGGAAAAGACCTCTGAGATCATCAAGTCCAACCTGTGACCCAACACCACCTTGTCAACTAGATCATGGCACTAAGTGCCACATCCAGTCTCTTCTTAAATACTGCCAGGGACAGTGACTTCACCACCTCCCTGGGCAGCCCACTCCAATGCCCAATCACTCTCTCTGTAAAGAACTTCTTCCTGATGTCCAACCTAAACCTCCCCTGGTGCAGTTTAAAACTGTGCCCTACTGTTTGTTGCCTAGGAAAAGAGACCAATACCCACCCAGCTACAACCTCCTTTCAGGTAGTTACGTCTTCTGTGACCCTCCTCTTCT
>WEIV01003148.1:228406-238997 GCA_013390005.1 Calyptomena viridis
GGCCATCCAGCCAGTTCTTAACCCAGCACAGAGTGCACCTGTCCAAGCCATGGGCTGTCAGCTTTTCCAGGAGTATGCTGTGGGAGGTGGTGTCAAAGGCTTTGCTGAAGTCCACATAGACTACACGCACAGCCTTCCCCTCATCCATCAGGCAGGTCACCTGGTCATAAAAAGAGATCAGGTTGGTCAGGCAGGACCTGCCCCTCCTAAATCCATGCTGGCTGGGTCTGATCCCTTGGCCATCCTGTAGGTGCTGTGTGATCGCACTCAAGATGATCTGTTCCATAATCTTGCCTGGCACTGAGGTCAGGCTGACAGATCTTCCTTCTGGCCCTTCTTGTGGATAGGTGTCATACTGGACAACTTCCAGTCATCTGGGACCTCCCTGGTGAGCCAGGACTGGTGATAAATGATAGAGAGCAGCTTAGCGAGCTCTTCCATCAGCTCCCTCATCACCCTAGGATGGATCCCATCTGGCCCCATAGACTTGTAAGGATCCACATGGCTCAGCAGGTCACTAACTGCTTCCTCCTGGATTACATCAGCACTCCATCCCTCTCTACCAGCTCAGGAGGCCAGTTGTCCTGAGGACAACCTGTATTATTGTTGAAAACTGAAGCAAAGAAGGTGTTAAGTACCTCAGCCTTTTCTTTATCTTAGGTAACTATGTTCCCCCACATGTCCAACAAAAAATTGAGGTTTTCGTTGCCCTTCCTTTCACTATTGATGTATTTATAAAAACACTTCTTGTTATCCTTAACAGAAGTGGCCAGATTAAGTTCAAATTGTGCTTTCACCTCTCTAATTTTCTTGCTACATGCCCTAATGACATTCTTAAACACTTCATGAGTTGCTTGCCCTTTTTTCCAAAGGCAATAAACTCTCCTTTTTCCCCTAAGTTTCTGCAAAAGCTCCCTGTCCAGCCAGGCCAGTCATCTTTCCCACCAGCTCACCTTTCAACATATTGGGACAACCTGCTCTTGCACCTTCAAGATTTCCTTCTTGAAGTATGTTCATTCCTTTGTTTTTAAGGGAAATGCACAGCATGAAATTGCATTCATGTCACGGAATAACTGATGCTGGCAGGGACCTCAGGAGGTCTCTAGTCTGGTCCCAAGCAGGAATTCAGAACAGGTTTTTTCTGCTCTGTTCTTGAAAATCTCCAAGGACTGGAGACTGCACAACCTCTCTGGAAAACTGGTTGTACTGCCTGAACATTTCAACCTCTCTTGCTTCAACCTGTTGCTACTTGTCCTCCCACCCCACACTGTGGTGAGCCCAACTGTCTCCTTGTTGATCCTCATAGGCACTGGCAAGTGTATCAGGTATCCCTGAAGGCATCCATCCTCCAGCTGAACCAGCTAAGTTGCCCCTGCATCTCCTCAGGGACAAGTGATACAGCCCTCACTGCCTTGGAGGCTCTCCGTGAGCTCCGTCCAGTTTGTCCTTACCCATCCTGTATTGTGGGTCCCAAAACTGAATACTCCACCCTAGATGTGGTCTAACAATAGCCAAGTAACTCATCACTTCCCTCTACCTACCAGCCAAACTTGTGTTAATACAGCCCAAATTGGGAACTTATCCAGTTAAAAACCCCTAAGCAAACCTCCACAAACAACAAAACACAGGTTTCTCAGGGTTTGTTTCTAAAGACAAAGGTATCTCCAAATCCATTTCACATGTGGCTGTGCCAGCATAACTGAGACAGTACTGTGCCATGGTACTATAAGTCTCCAAAGAGGAGAAAGAAGGATAAACAAAGGGCTTGAAGTCAATGATGTGTTCAGGAATTGCAGCCTTATTTTTACCCCCAGAGTCTGGCTTTTACTATGTTCTTTTCTTCCTAAGGAAGCAACTGCTTAGTACTTTATGTTTTGTGCCCATAAATGTCTCCACCTACGAAAACACTACATGCAGTGCAAGCACAATTGGCTGCACCACAGGTTTAAATGCATGATTTCAGAAAAAAAAAGGGCAGATGTTCAGAATATCTCTCAAAAGTGCCACATTTGTGCTTTACAACAGCAAATAAGGCAAGGCTGATAAAACACATCTTCGTCAAATAATGTTGGTGTGTAACAGCAGTATTTGTTCCCCTTCTTTCAAAGTCCTTTGGATTCATCAGTCATCACACTCAAGCTCTTAGTTATTCAGCATAAGAAATAAATCATTAAAATGTCCATGATGATTTTCATATTGTCTTGTTCAGGATGAATATTCTGAAATTCTGGGGAAATATATTATCTAGTCAAAAGGACAAGCTTATCATTTATGACCCTATTAAAGAAGATGTTATGAAATGCACTGTTGGATTTGAAAATTGTCAATATTGAGATGGCTTGATTACAGCTGGCACCAGGCAATGCTACACTACAGCCCAAGGAAGTCTAGTACAGGCTTCGATAAGAAAAGGACAACAAGAAGCATTAATGATTGCAAATTTATTACATGGAACAGCAAATTTCAGACAACTGAGTCACATAATAGACAACCAGTGCAATTTGAAGTCTTTCTTTATGTAAACCAAGTCATCAAGCTGGTAAATCAATGAACTTCATATTCCATGGTGTTCTGAAACAAATTAACAGAGTGTCATATTTTATGTTGAGTTGTTGGTCTGAATTAGTACTCAGTTCTGAACATCTGCTCCTTCTCAAAGTTAGAAATTAAATAGCTTCAAATTCTAATACTAGAAGATTAAGATGTTTCCAAGTTCAGATAAATGACCAATTCTTTTATTTGTACTTAAGCATGAATCCTCTCCCCCCCCACTCACACAGTTCTCCTCTCCCCATCATGTCCTAATTCTACTGACCTCCTTTTAGAGTATGGAAGTGTGGAGTGCATCTTGCAGCCAGGTGGGCTCAGGGAGCTGAGCTGTGGATAAAATTTACTGTTGTATATAAGGCTAGGGCATGAGTATAGAGTAGTGGCTTCTACACCAGCATTTTAATGAGATGTGTCTGATAGCCTATCAATCCTACTAACACTAGAGTACTCTGCAGAGAGTACTTTCATTCAAGTTTAATTGTTTTTGTACTGTTTTGACTAAAGTCTACCAGGACTCTGTCTGTTTGGCTTATCTTAGTGGTTGTCAGATCATGCTTCCAGTTACTATGAACGGATCTTGACAGCACTACCTGCCCCTACAAGTTTCATAGTTATATATTTCCCATACACACGTGGACCTAACAAAAAGGACAGCTGCACCAGCTCAAACCAGAGATCCATCTAGTTCCTTATCTTTCTTTCGTTTGTGAGAAGCCTAGGGCAGTGCCTAGGACCACAGCCAATAAGCAGCGATGTTGCTCTACAACACCCTCCTGAATATTTGGTTCCTTTCTTTCCAGAGTGGTTTCATCCTGAATATACAGCAAGGGTAGTCTTTACTTGTGGGTTTGTTTGGGGTTTTTTTGGAGGCTTTTTTCTATCCTTCTGTCCTATCATAAAAAAACCCCATAACTCTTTCAGTCAATAGCTGGAAATAATTCATAGATTGCAAATAGAAAATGGTGATCATTTATTGTGAGATAAAAGATTGAAAGAAAAGAGACTGAAGGAGGGGACACGTGTATATTGACTATATTGTCCATTTTCCATTAAAGCTCACTTAAACCTTTAATAGACAATTTCAAAGACAGATATGCAAGTGCTAGGTGGTATTATTAGATCTCATTTTCTTCCTTCCTTACATCTCCAGCCCTACTCTTTCTAAGTAGTGTTTCCCCCTGAAAAAAATCCTAATTGTGAGTTGAGGATGACTCCCGTCTACATGTACAGATTCAGCGTTAGTGGGTTCTCATGTAGGATTAGGTGATTGAGGGCATTTTTGAACAAAGAGGAGTCCAGCTTTTGTGTTCCAAGTACGATTTACACCCTCTGTTTTTAAACTTTACACTCTAAGTCTCTGAGCATGAAATAACACATGCTCACATTTCTGTCCAGACATCTCCTAGTGACCATATGAAACATCAATGTATGTATCTAGGTTTGTGTTAGGTTTGTAATGCTTCACAGTAACTCCTGCTATTATGGGGATCATCATAACTGAAAAAATCATAACAAATTCTTGTCACTTTTGGATGCCCACTTACCACTGCCTTCAATAGTTCTTCCATTTCGGGGCTGAAAAATATAATAATTAGATGATTGTGCAGAAGTATTAGATGCCAGGTTTATAAGCACACCAAAATACATCCCCATCATGCAGAGTACTGTATAAGAAGGCTGCAAAAAAAGTAAGATTTCCTTTAAAGCAATAACACATCAAATACCAGGGGATCCATGCAAGGTGGGTTGTGCCTTTGAATCTGAGAAATATTCATTCAGCCACTGTCCAAACAGCTAAACATTCTGGCTTTAATTATTCTCATTCAGGGTTTTGGTCTCAATTCATTGAGGTATTCTATGCACATGTCTAAGAAAGAACATATAAATACCAGCACTGAAAGAACAGTGGACACACATGAAGTAAGCTAAAATATAAATGACAGCTGAATTATAACTCTGGTTACCAGATATGACCTACTTTATAATACTTTTAATTTTTTTAAATGTGTTGAAGATATTGCTAGAAGTTAGTTTTATGTTAATCAGAGTGTGTCTAAACCAACACATTCAGCATTAGACCATGTCATAGCTCAGCAAGCCAATGGGTGAAAAACATGAGAGAAATTATGATAATCTTCCTTTGGCTTTTCACTGTTATGCAGTGTGACATCGCTTACTGACCAGACCTTTCAAACCAAGTGGACATTCAGCTCAGGCATGTTTCATCTAATGCATTTAGCATCAGTGCACCTCCACAGTCTCAGAGATACAAGCCACATGGATGATTTGGCTCGAGATAAAACATTTGCAAAGGCATATCTTCAAACAAACAAACAAAATAAAGCGTTTAATCCATTACTACTCCAGATCTCATTATCTTGTTGTCTTTTAGTTAAATTAGAGCTTTTTAAGCAAATGGTTCCCTAAGCTTTCAAGCAAGGGATATTTGGCCTCTACTCAAAACAACTGCAGCAACAATTTGTGAAGGAAAACAGCTGCTTGTCTGCGGGCATGGAACACTGTCTGAGATTCAGGATCTTTAACAAATAAGAGGTTCAGATACCCTGAAAAGGAAAAAAGGCCGGCCCAGAGTCCCATGACTGTCCTGTAAAATAAAACACAAAAATAATAAAACCAATAATAAATAATTAACACAAACAATAATAAAATTCTTTTAACTCAATTCAATATATGTATCGACAAATTTTGGTATCATTCTTTGAGAATATCAGTCATTCACAGCCTTTTTCAGCAGCATGCAAACAAGATGTTGATAGTCCGTAATGCTAATTAAAAATTAATGCCCAAAGGGAATTGTCAAGAATGATCCATTCTGTTGAGTGTAAATATAATAAAATCACCACAATTAAAGATTCACAGGGTTTAGAAAAGGTATAAAAGAAAGCTTTACACATAGGGTAGGTATAAGCAGGGTCAGCACAGATCACTTCCTAATCACTGAAAAAAGACTCAGGCTGACTTTAGAAAAGCAGCAAAAGCAACAAGGAAAGGGACATACTTCCCTGCCCACTGCTATTTGCTTGTCTTCACATTTACATACCTTCTTTGTAAACTTTGCAGAAGCAATCTGTGATTCCTGCAAGCAGACAGTGTCAGTTAATCAAGATGCCAGCAGTCCTTTGGTTCGTTACAGACCCTCAATTACTGATGAAGCTGGTGCATCCACGTGAGAAGAGAGAGAACTTTACACTTACCACAGATATAGGAGCAGCAGCAAACAGATCTTTTTAAAGACTGATTTGAAGCCTTGCCTTAATCAATGTTACTCCATTTGTTACCATCATTCAACGTGCTTCCCTCAGTGTACAGCAAAGCACAGCTGTGCTCTGGGAGGGGAAACAGAGCTCACCCTGGAGCAAATGCAGCAGCTCTACTCCTCAGGCTTGAATTGTACTGATAGGTCTTACCTTGTAAGAACGTGGCTGCTCTCCACCTTTCAGACTACCCTTGATTTTAACCCAGGAATGATTGCTGGTTTTAAGCCTTCCCCTGCACAATTTATTCTTCAGAAAATTGCTCATTTTTCTCCTCAGCCTTACATCAAGGAATAGAAACTTCACCCATTACTTCAGGTGAGCAGACTAAGCTCAGCATCTAACGCAGCCCTGAACTTGCAGCCTGGTTTGGGAGCACTCCTGCTCCCAGCCAGCCAGGAATGGGATGGCTCTGTGTGCCACAGCCACAGCTGTATCAGTGAATGGGTTGAGTTACCTGAGGTGGGCTTGAAAAACAAGCACATATCATGAGCAAGGATGTAAAAACAGGTGCTGAGAAAGCATGTGGATGGGAAATTGGAGAGAAGGGATTTTAAAAGACGAAATATATAAGCCAGAAGGAGGGAATCACAGTTCACAGAATATGCTGAGTTGGAAGGAACCCACAAGGATCATTGAGTCAAGATATGAGAAGAGGATTTCTTTGGTTCAAGCCTCAAAACAATAATTTATAGGGCAACTGGCATCAGCTTACAGGGCTATGAAATACTATGGAAGGAAAAAGTGCTTGCTCGGTCAAGATGCTTTAGAGGATGCAAAGGAGGAGACTACAGCAGAGACAGTGTGAATGCTACCTTTGTTCTGATATAATTATTATATACCAAGCAAAGATAGAGACTGATCATGACTTAGCCTGCAGTTTCAACTATCCTAGCCACTTGTAACAGGTGACAGATTACTACATGGAAGAAACATGGTAAAAACTGAGCTTCTAAACAGTGTGTTGCCTTGACTTTAGGATGAACATTTCAAACACTCAGTGAGGTGATTGTGATGTAGCTGGGTTTAGATAGCTCTTTTTGCTTTCTTTGAAAGTGCCATCTGCAAGGTTTACCTGAAGATTAGACATTGATGTTAAACAATTGTCACAAAATGTTTTAAGTTCCCCAGGTGGAGTTCAAGTCTCATTAATGCCCAAATTGCCATTTCATAGTGCTTAGACCTCATTCCTTCCCTTGAAACACCATCTACCTTGTCTACATAATCAATAACTCTGACTGATTTTTTTTTTTAATTCACAGCAATATGGGATAATGTAGAAAGTAGAAGTTCAGCTGAAATCAGTAAGATTTCATAACTGTTTCATTGGGTGCATTACATATAGACTCATGTTTGTAGTGTTGTCTCAAGATTCCTTGTGGGCTAAGGAAGTACAACTTCATGTAATGGATTTGATCAGCTGGGTAAAACTTTGCCTAGTCCTTTTTTCATATTTCACGTTTATATTCAATCTGTTACTTTACTTAGACCACACCTAGAAATCATATTGCAGATATATAACTGATATTAGTAATAATTTTTGAAACTGCAGCGGGCAATGGATTCACAGACACTCATCTTTGTGGAAGAATTTTGAGAATCTTGAATCCTTTATTGTGTAATCTTAATCTTATGACAAAGCATCATTTTTTATACTGTAAAATGGTTTATGTTTTCTAAATGTTTATTCCTGTCATATATGTATAAGTCTAGCTATAGGTTCCCCTAAGATCAGTCTCAAACCAATCATTTGAGGGTTAAAGTGTCCACAGGTTTCCACAAAACTTCTGGTCCAATCAGGAATCTGGTCACTCGGTGTTCACATGTGTTTCCCAAACATGGTGTGTTTCCGTTGTCCTGTCCTGGTGAAGGCCTTTGTCCAAATATGGATTTCCTTTTCCTGCATCTCCGTTAGTTACAAGCTGCCAATAGCTTAAGCATTGGCATAAATTTTCCTAAGTCATCCTATCCTAAACTGCCACATTCTGATCATAGGCTGCCACAGGATATTGTATGAGATTCAGCTCCCAATCTTGAAGACACATAACAGAGTGTGAATTCCTTGCAAGATAGTAACTGAAATAGTTAACAGGAATAGGACTCTGTTCAAAGTTACCGGATGATTATAGATGTTCCCTCATTAGCTAAACTGGAGAAGCACAGGAGTCAATAGTGAAATCAAAAAAAGTTATTAGACATTTATGACTGAAATGCTAGAATTTTTTATACAAAAAGTTCAATATTGTAGACTTTTATGGTTGCTTTAGGAAAGTATGCTTGGAATTATAACAAGCTAAAGGCGCTGGCAAGAAGAGATATTGAAATGCATGTCAAAATACTTTCTATTATTTTCTTAAAGGATCTACTCCTGTTTTGAAACAGCAGAGAAATCAAACTCCACAAGTAAATTGTCCTTTTTAACATACCCAGGGCTGAGTGAATTTTGTAAGAAAGGTTCTTAATAGAGTGGTGATACTAAAAAAGTGATATAAAGCAGATCTGACATTGAGCTGGGTCTCAGGATGACTGCACCAACAAAAAAGAGCTATAGTCAATAACTCCTCCATTTAATCTGAGCCAGAAACACAAAAAAACCCCACCAAAATCAAATAGTATACTAAAATCAGTAAAGCAACTCATACATCTTCATGTTCAGCATGATCTAAGTTATGCTACTGATCTAATGTTATGTACATTTTTAGCATATATAACCCTATATTAACCAAAATTGAGGGTCAGGTTAAAATACTGACTCTGGCTATAAGAGAATATTTTGGGTTTTGAGCTCTGAATTGGTGAAAAACATGAATTTCATATATAGTTTAATGTAATTAAAGATTACATGCAAACTACTAACACAAAGAAATATTCTTTTATATACTATCCTACGTCTCTTAAACCATGACAATATCAGATTATACATTTGTTTGGAGAGAAATGTCAAAAAGATGGTTTTGGAGAGGTTGCTTTGAAACAAAAAAGGCAAATACCTCATTTTTATGCATGCTGTTGAATATGGAATAACAGAGATCCAAAACAGTGCTGGAGATCTGAAAAGAAACAGTACTTTAATACATTTACTGGGAGGATGTGGTGTATATGGTTTGATAGAGAACAGGCTTGATTCTGATCCCAACACAATTTAGATTGAACACAGTTCACTAAAAGCACTCAGAGCAGGGCAAGACTTGCTGACGCTATTATGAGCTGAAAAACTAGTATTTTGTATGAGGAAAATACATACAATGCTACTGTTGTCAATATAGTCTTGTGCTATAAAGAAGTCTAAATCAACCTGTTATATTTAAAATACCTTTCCCTATGCTAGTTCTAGGAATAGCTTTGGGTTTTGGCATATTTAATCTATGCTCATTTTCATCTACAAGCATTTCAACCTATCAATACTGTAATCTTTAGCCATATACTGAAATACACTGTCCCATACTCACTGCCACAGGACAGTGATTTGCGTATGCATGCAATCACGTGAAATAACTACAGCTCTAAAGGAAATGAAGTGTAAGACACCTGAATAATGGGCTTTGGGAACTGTTTTCCACAGGTTTGGTTTACAAAACTGAAAGATTTCAGAAAGAAAAAAATCAGCACAAAACGCTTAAGGTTTCCAGATACTTCCAGATCCTGCAAATATTTTCTGTCTCCTTTGAAAATGACCCTTGGGCTTGGTATCGAATGCAGTGGGACTGATCTTTCAGATACCGATTTTCTTTTTTTTTTCAAACTGTTTGCAACTTCTGGGCCAGAGGCACCACAGCAGAAACGAGCTGTGAAAACTTCCTCTGGCTCCCTTCTCTGAGCACCTCAGAGAAAACCCATCAAGCTGGGACGAGGCAAGACATGCAGCACTGTCCAGCGCTTCTTGCTTCAGTGTTAGCTGCTACTGGCATGGCAAGAAAAGCACATTTTTTTCTTTCTCTAGGTCTGTGTTAGCACCGCAGGGAGGAGAGCACATACACTAGCAAATTCGCTCTGCTCTCCAGAGCTGCTGGCTCTCTGGTAGAGGCTCTGCCGCCTGCAGACATCGGTGCTACGGAATATAGAGGACAATTACCATGTCTGGAAGAGAGATCAAACACATCGCCAGAGTCAATTTACCTGAGGTTTATTGGACATTTCCATCCACTGACTGAAACACAGGGCCAGTTGCTTAAAAAGGAAAGATTAGACATTAGCAGTGTCTGTCATACTTTAAGACCTGTGTTTTCGCTCAGGGTGTCAGAACTGGCCGGTTATTAGCCTGCCCGGCTTTTGCTTGCCCGGATACCGTATTCTGCACCCCGCTGCACATCACACCCGTGCCCATACCTCTCCCACCTGCCCCTGCGGGCAGCAAAGGGCGCCAGCCTCCCTCCTCTCTTTATCACCTGCCCTTCATAAGGTATCGCCAGTCCGTTGCCGATTTCCTATCTCATTTCCTTGACGCGGGCGAGTCTCGTTTCCCACCTTCCCCGGACAGCCCATCCGGGCTGGACCGTCTCTGCCCTACCCCTGCACCGCGCATCGCTGTCAGACGGCAATGACAGACATACCTGGTTTTGGGGGAGCTCCACACCGTCCCGGTAGCTCGAGAAAGGCTGCGGGAACCCTGCGGGGACATGGCTATGTTGGGATGCCGCGGACCTCAGTCCCGGCGGCGCCCCTTTCAGCGTTTCAGGGTTCCGTCGTGTTCCCCCCTCTCCGCCCGCGCCTCCCGTTGCCGGGACGTACCTGAGCCCCGCGGGAGGGCACAGAGGCAGCAGGCGGCC
>WEIV01003148.1:240395-256498 GCA_013390005.1 Calyptomena viridis
CGAGGGCATGGCGGGGCGGGGACAGACGGGCAGCCGGGCGGACGGGCTGCCTTTATGGGGCCGCGCCGAGCCCCATATGGAGCCGCCGAGCCAATGGGCGCCGGGGCGGTCCCAAGCATCGCTCCCACTGTCGCTCCCGCTGCCGGACATGGAGCTGCCACTCCCACGCCATTCTCCTGGACCGGCCCGCCGTGACCGAGAAACCCCCGCCTGGGAAGGTCCAGCATTAGCATCCCATTTTCCGCCCTCTGGAACCCTCCGTCAAAGCTGCTTTTCTAGAAGACGTGACACAGAGGGAGGAAGGAGGGAAGAAAAGAAGCCGCTATGCATGATCAATTGACGGGGCTCATGGGATTTCACTTTAAGCGGAAAATTCGGTTTTGTAGTAGGGCTTGCTGAGTGCTTGGAAATTATTTCTCCTCGTAACAACTTGGAAAATAAAGTTTGCCTTCTAATTAGAAGGAATGTGAACTTCCATATTGAGCAAGTCCTGGCCAAACTTACTACATTTACCTTCATGTGGAATAAGGAAAGCCATCTACCTCTTATTTCATTTGATAGTGGGTATGGTTGTAGACAAGACATAGGTCTGCTCACAACAGAAAGTGATTTTCTCTTCTTCCTAATTTAATCATTGGGTTTCGCTATGGAAAACTCTTCCTAGTTTTCTCCGTGAAGAGCTCTAAGGGCAATACTTTCTAATCAGAGCACAGCTTGAGAAAGACAGAATTCACCCACCTTATTTTTTTGAAGACTTTGGCTATGCTAAAGCAAATATGTAGTCAGTTCTCCCGCTTCTAACATTGGGCGGTTTGAATTTGATGATCTTTAAGGCCCCTTCCAAACCCCTAACCATTCTGTGATTCTATGTACTAGAGATGCTTGGGAGGCAATGGCTCCAGTGTGGGATATAAGATGTAAAAAGCTTCAGAGAGTATGATTGTCACAGCATCCCACCTCATCTCATAATGTCCCTCAGTGGCTGTGCTGCACACTAAAAGGATGACGGCAGGACTGTTCCTGGTGGGAGCATCTCAGAGCAGTCAGAGAGGAGATACATCTGCTTTCTTACAAAGGTAAGGGGAGCCAGACTTCATGGGACCTCATCAGCTGCACAGCTGAGGGTAGGAGCACCTGAGTGACCCCAGTATCATTAGTTAACCATTTGTTCCTTCCCCTGGGAGCGATGGCCGCCCTCACCTCCTCAGAGCCCTCTGGGAGCAATATAGCAGATACTCAGCTGTCAGCTTCTCACCATTTTAAATGGAAGGGACTTTCAAGACAGGATAGTATTCAAAGAGATTATTCTCTCTGACTGTATAATTTTTATCCTCTGTGGGAGCTAAAGCAGATTGCAGCAAGTTTTGTGATGATGATTTCTCACAGCAAATCCTCCCAGGCTTTCAGTAACAAGGAGATGCAGGGTTCCAGGAAGCCCATAGCTCCTTTCTGCAATGACCCTGCTTTCTCTAAGCCCATGAAATCCTGGAGTGAAACGACTCTGTGTGTTTGTTAAATTTTCTCAGAAAAGGAGGATGATGTTTTATTTTTGATGGCAGCAAGAAGCAGGTTCATGTTTGGTGTAATTTCATTTAAGCCAGTGCAGTCACAGAAATGTGAAAGCAGAGCCCCAGTACTGTGAGCTGAGCCCATCAGAGGTAGGCAGTAAAATGAGAGAAGATAAAGATACTCTGGGGGATTGTACATTTTTGTATTAATTATCTTCTTTCTGTCTTTTGACACTTTAACCAAACTGAAAATTATTGTTCACCAGCAGTGTTTCTCTTGATATGCGTATCACAGATTTTCATCCAAATCACTCTCATGCTGCAGAAACACGGCATCTTAGAGAGTCATTATAGATTCACTGTTTTTCAGTATTAGCATATGAGATACTAATACTTTTAAATCCTAATTATTTTCTACCTTTTTCAAGAGAATACTGTTACATTATTACCAGATTGCTACTGATTATTGACTGTAATGGGATGTGGTTCTCTGGCTTTCTTTATCTGGTAAGAAATTCTACCGCTTTGTTTCTCAGGTGACTCATTACCTGCCTAAATTCCCATTTCTTTCCCACACAGTTATATAGTCGCCCCTTTCAAAGTATTTAAATATAACTGAGTTTAGGAGTGGGATTTTTTTGTAATAGCATAGGAGAAGAGATGTGTAATCATGTTGGGTGGGTATAATCTGCCTCTTCCTGACATAAAATACTGGATGCTGCCTGAACCTTTCCTTCCTCCTTCTCATGTACAATAAACAATCTGCTGTTTTAATTCACTCTTTCCCAGGCATTCCCCTACATGTACTCTGTGTCTTCTTTCAGCAAATTTTGCGTACGTGTTGGTCCAGAAAAGCCTGTGAAGGTATTCATTTGCAGCAAGCAAGGCTTATATGTAAAGATGAAAAAAAAAAACCAAACCTCATTCAAGTTCCATTAAAAAAAAATCAGTACAACTTATCAACAAAATTAGTGATGACTTTTATCATAGAGTGTGCAGTATGAGAGAAGAATGGGAAAAGTGTTTGAAACTAAAATTTCAAACAGATGAGGATGTCATATTATGAACGCCTTCAGCTTCCTTAAATCAGAACTTCCTTTGCTGCTGTACATTTCACTTCAGAGGTGTTAGCTAAGGTGCAGCTCTGACAATGGGTATATCAACACCAAGCTACATTAATGAGCCATGCTACTTCTACACAAATAAAATTTCTGCTTTAAGGTCCTGGCTTCCCTGACTGAAGAGAGAGAAATAGGGTGAGTTTCAGTGCCTATAGTGATTCACAAATGAGTTAAAAATGAAGTTTGGGGGGTGGATCAATGAAGGATTTTTATGGTAAGTAAGAAGGCTTGGCATGTATCTAGCGATAGCAATATTATAACACCCATACGTTTAGTATAAAACATGCTGTTATTGATAAATGAATAATAAGAAAATTTGGCTTCAATGGGCAAAAAGGGTGAAGGCTTGCCTTCCTTTTTGTAAATGGACTCTGCAATGAAATCAGCAGTTATGTCAGACAGCAAGGACAGAGTCTGCAAAATGTCACCATCGTGCCATTCCTAAGTGCATCCCAACTCTCTGCTTCTGCTTGTGCATGTTTCTCCCCCTGCACAGCTCAGCAGTGCTTGCTACAAAGCCTGAGAGCTTTTTATACCTCACCCACGACCTGAAAGATGAAAGATGAGGAAAGCTGAAGAAATTGGAAGGTATTTATTAGGCAAACCTGCCACAAAGCCTGTAGTGATCTCGCACTACTCATCTGCTATTAAATATGACAGTGCCTACTAATGCTGAATACAAGACTGTGTTTAATGTGACTTTAGTTAACATTTCCAGCACAGACAAGTGGTCCAAACAGTGAGAGATTGTCTCATCTTAGTTTTTACGTGGACAAGGCTCCACTCAGCACTCAGAGCTTTGTGCCCAAACTTTGCTTTATCAGCAAACATCACACTTTTGTAAAATTGACATCTACTGTAGGTGCTGATATGGTTGTCAGAATGTCAAATAAGTAGAGAATAGTTAGTTTTATACCTTTGCATAGCTGAATTTCTATACTTTACAGATATAAAGCCACAGTCTTAAATTTGAGTAGGCCAACAAGTAAATATTTCAAGGAGATCAGTCAAAGTATGTCTCATAGGGTAGGAGTTCAAAGACAAGAAGTTAACCAGGAGCATCAAAATGGAGGATGGATGCTAATGGGGAAGCTAGGAAACTAGATCAGGCATCTGAACATTTACATTCTTTTGGATAGTTTCTTGGCTAATTTCTTGGAGAAACATGATTTTGTGTCTGCTACATTCAGCCAGAGAGGTATAAATTCCTCTGAAATGAAACAATTTGCACCTACAAGGTTGTGTTATATGGAGATAGTACTGTAGCAATGGGCTTTATTGGGGTACAGTGAGCTGAAAGATCAGTATAATTAGTACGTGTTGAGACATTTGAAAATATCTTCAATGTGGAACTCTGATTTGGGTTAATTTTATTCGTTGTTGCCCCAGGTGGACAGGTTCTGTTTGGGCAACCCATGGGATAACCCAATAAATACCTGCAGTTGAGCTTTCATCAAGGATTTGTCCAGAATGATTTATTCCTGGCTTCTTAGCCCTACCAGAAATTTTCAGGTGGTCTCCCAGTCAAATGCTGGAGTAGCTGAAACATACTTTGAACCACCAGCTGAACAAATCTGATTTTAATAGCTGAATTATAATGCTGACACTCATTCATCCATGTCTTCTAAATCTGAATTATTGAATTCATAGCTTTAATTTTCTTTCAGTTATACATAAATCGTAATTTTGTGTTTATAGAGAGATCACCACAGTCTGTGGATAGTTTAAACTGATTACTGGAGTAAAGGATATAGGTTATACCATACAACTCAGGTTTCTGGCAAATACTGCATCTCCATTAGTATATGAGAATAGCTTAAAATAAATGTTTGTTTCACCAAGAGCTGGCTATAGGGAGAAACAATCCATCCCACTGTTACTAGCCAATTTTCCTCAAATATCACTCATTCTAAACCCACCAGCCAGAGAGAAGAAACCACCAGACTACTTTAATCCATTTCAGTATCATATGACCCATTAACCCTGTGCTGGTGATATCACTCATCGTCTGCCTGACTTTAAGATGATACACAAAAAACAATCCATCTAGGAAGCTGAGTGCTTAAATAACTGGGAGCTCAGGCTGCCAGACACACCAAGTTACAGGTCTTCCACTGAATGAGGAGCAAGTTTAACCCAAAGCTCTGCTTCCCTTAGCCATACTTGTCAGCACTTAGTCCTGTCAGAGATCTGAGTTGAGTGCCAGTCAAGTAAGTACTCAAATACTGTTAGTTGAAATTATTGATGAAGATATCTGTATTTTTCTTCTCGAGTAATTTGACTCCCTTAATATGGAAGCAATTTTCTCATACTGTCTTAAGTCAACTGTATTTATATAGAATATTGCTGGCATTGAAAATTAAGTGATTGCTTCCCTGACACAATAAATGTAATTTATATGAACTCCTGTATGTCTTCTGATTCCTGACAGCTGTAAGACTGAAGCTAATTTTTATTCTGTCCTTCGGCCAGGATGGTTATACCTTGACACTTATTAGCCTGAGTATTTTTTTATCTCATTTGATTTTATCACCCCACAAAGTCTTTACCGTAGCAAAAAGCAAAAGCTTTTCAGCTTTTAAAGCGTTTTATTGGCCTGAAAATATTGTGATTGTAAGTTTCATGGAAATGGCCACTCCTGAGTCTAGCAATTAGACCAGACCAGCAAACAACAAAAACTAAGAGTAGTTAATACTCAAGTCTGCTTGTACTATTTGGATTAGGGTCCAAAACTGCCTATGGGTAGTGATGCTTGCCCCATAACTTCTACTGAGGATTGCATCTCATCCTCAGAAGCTGTTTCCCTACGCATCTGAATTCTAGAGCCCTTTGTGCACAGAGGACATAAATCTTTCCTATGGCAGATCACAAAAGATTTACCTGGTCTGCCTGAAAACTGCTGTCCAGAAACTGGCAAGCAAAAGGCAGGTTTTCCCTTGAAGGAGACTTTCTGTTTCACAGTTGAATGTCTTTTTAAAACTTTTAGTCTCCTCCTCAAATAAATTTGAATGCAAGAGTTTTTTTAATTGTTGTCCTTTCCCAAAGGTCTGTTTTCAAGAGCACAGTGGCTTTTGTTATAGGCATAGAACTAATTTGGATCCATTAACATGCTATTTACACAGAATTACCTTGAATCAAGAAAGCTTTCCCTGTTTCAGAAAGGACTCCAGGAACTAGTCCTTATACTCACTTGATCTCTGCTCCAAGATCTGTGTGTTGCCAAGCCCTTTCTGAGCTGAACAGAGACCAAAGTTGCAGACAAAGATGTAGACACAGCATTAGACCTAAATGTCTAAAAGATATCCCATAATATGGTGCAGTCACTAGACAAGACCAATGTTGGAGAACAATAGTGTGGTGGCAGGAATACAGATATTTTGGAGCTCCTATCCTCCATCTACATTTACTTTCTCTTATTGATAAGTATTTCTTGACAGCATAAGGGGTTGCTTTTGTGAACCAGCCCTGCCAAAATAGCCTGGTAAGAAATGAAGTTGAATGTCAACAGCACATGAGTGGAGCACTAGAAACTGTCTGAGATGTCAGATTCTCTGACTACCAGAGAATTGAAGTCTTTTGAAACAAAGAAGAATGAGCTTGAAAGAAGCACAAAAGATGCACCAAAATTTGCAACAGAGGTTATTGCTCTGGTGATAGGAACAGAGCATGGTTTGGCAGTGCCAGGGGGAAAGCCCAGCACCAGCAGTGCAGTCTCCATGTGGAATGGGGGACACAGCCAGCACCCAGCAAGGGTGACCCAGTGAGTACAGTGCAAAGGGACACTGCATCTCTGGTCCAAGGGGACTGTCTTGGGGTGACTTTATATGCCATATTTGTCTTCCCTATGCCAGAAAAAAAAATGAATCTTGTGCTTTTAAAACTGAGCCCCAAGAGCGGAGAGAAAAAAACTAGCTAGAGAAATCTTTTCAAAACAATTCTACTGTTTCAAGGTCAATTTTGCTNAAGGAAATATTTCTTTCCTCGAACCTGGTGGGAGAGGGTGATTGCGGCCTGTTTTTATCAGAGAATATTTATCCCTCTGAATACATTTGTTCCAAACCAGGACAGGGACTAACTTAGAGACACGAGGGTTCAAGGCGTGTTTGGAACAGTGGGGGATCACACACAGCCAGAGAAGACACATCCTTCAAAGGAGAAGAGGGCAGGAGGGGAGCCCCTCACCCTGGGGAGAGGTGTAGGCACTTGTTCTCCCTGTGCAGAATTTGAATTTTGGGGATCAGTTATACAAGGGTGTTCAAAAATCTGTAGGAGTTAAGTAATAATTTTTGAATGTCTAGTGTTGTGGTTTATCTGCTGGTATAAATCTTGAACATATTATTCAACAATATATGATTAACTATGTTCTGTTAATAATTTGATAAACAACTTCAATCTTTAGTTGGTTTAAACTATGAGCAGTTTTTCCGCTATGATAGTGATATGCACCTGAATGTCCCTCAGTGCTAGCAACATTTTGCATGAAATGCAATAAGGTGAGCTTTCTTTTCCTGTTTATAGTAACACATCTCGAGAATGCACCTTGTCTGTCTCAAATGGCAACTGCTGCACTTTCTGCTGGGTCTGAAGGCTCCAAAATAAAGGAGAAACTACTCCAAAGCCAAAAAAAGAAGGGGAAAAAATTAGAGAGAATAAGCATGACTTGAGGGAAATAATGACAAAGAACAGAGCAGAAAGTTAGGTCTCTCAGGTTAACTATCCATAGGGAAAAGTAAATTGTGACTCAGCAGAGAAGCACTCCATCCCACATGTTCTGTTAAATGCAGTACCTGCCTCTCTCAGTCCTATTACCAGGAACATGTGGAGGCTGGAGGCTATCTTGCATCTAAGTGGAGAAGACGAATTTTCTTCCATGGTATAGTTTGCTGTAAGACACCCCACTTAAAAATGAACAGAGAACTCAGGGGGATTACCTGGAAAGAGTTGCTAAAGAAGGAGGAAAAGCCAAAAATCAGAAAGAAAACAGGCAGCCACATCAATGTTTGTGACAACCACCTTCTCCTAAGTGCATCTCACTGGGGGAGAAGTTTAGCAGACATGACACATTAGGACTGGATCCTATTGTTTGTTAATGTAAAAAGACACAGTTCAATAACTGATTAATCCAGTTTGGTTTATCACTGCTAACCTCAGAGATCTGAGATGGCCAGAGGTATGTGATTGTCTGTGAAACTGGAGATCATGTTGTTTTTATTTCGTTGGATGAATAGTCCTGAGACAGGAGAATTAATTGCATGCAATTTCAATTTTCTTTTTCTTTCTGTTGACAGAGTTATTGTATTATCAGCCACCAATACAGTGTCTAAAGAAGATAGTGTTTAATGGAATAGTGGAGAGTGATGAAAACTAAAAACCAATTCATCTACAATGAAATACAGTAAGATATATGAGTACAGCATTAAAGAAGTCAATAAAGACTATATTAAAGTTTCATGAGGCATAATAAAATTTCAAAAACACTTTCTAGAGAGTATATTGGATATATTTCCAAAATCAAAGCTATGGTTTGAAAAATATTTTAAAGTATTTTTTAAATATTTTTGTATCCAATTTCTGCTGGTTTTACATTAAAAAAATTGACATTCACTTTACAGTGTAGCCTAACAGGTTCCAAAAAACCTGAGATTTTTGGCATATAACAAGGATGCTGCTACAGTTCCTGATCTTCCTTGCAGCTCTGAAAGGCAATCTTGAAATAACGTCAGTATCAAACTACCATTGTCAAGCATTTTTTAAAGCAGCTTTATTTTTGCCATTCAATCAATAGTGAACTTCACTTACCAGGTTGTAAAATCCTACTGAAGAAAAGAGATTTTTCTGGGGAGAAGGAGTTGTATAATATGAAACCTGTGTGCAGTGTCTTCAGGATAACCTCATATTAACTATAGTATGACAATAAAACAAAAAAAGGAGCAATCAAGGAGAGGTCCTCACCTCCTGTTCAGAGAAAACATAGCCAAAATGATTTTTCCCTATTCTAATTGCAGCAACACCGAGAAAACAGCAGAAGTGGATACAACCTAATAACTTCTGTAACAGGAACACATTTAGACACCAATGCTAGGCACAATGTATCATCATAAGTGTCACAAAAACAGGATGGCTTTGCCCAACTTTTCGAAAGAGGAGAATCTCTTGACCCTTAATATTTTATTTTACTGTCAGAGCCCCCAGGAAATCAAAACCCTTTATGGCCTGACCAGTCTACAGGGGTCCCATGCGTGTGGGGATCTGCACCTATAGATTCACTGAATTGGAGGTTATGTTTGATATTCCTTTCTANATGTACTGATAGGTAGCTGGCATGGGTTAAAAGCTATCAAAGCTCCATTTGGGCCTGTGTTTATTGGAGCATGGTTTATTGCCTTCACATTTCCCCAGGCTTCCAGCCTAACAGGTCTTACTGGATCTATAGGAAACTTCTGTGAGACAGTGTAATTCTTGGTTATTCAGAGGTGGCAGCTGGGCTCTCCTCTTCTGCATCTCCTGTGTTACTTTAAATCCTGTCTTTTATCTATTCCACATTCCACAAGGAGTTAATCGAGAAAACGAGGCTCTGTGTGTTACTGTTGTTATTGTTCCTGGAGAACCAAACAATCTGCCCTCTTTGCAGTGGCTGCATCAATGAGTCACTGCTAAGTGACTTAATGAAGTGAGTGTTCAACAAAGATGTGAAAATTAAGAAATAAGGATGTTACAACAAAGTAAGTGCCAAGTGCTGTGGTGGTTTGTTTTTTGTTTGTTTTTTGTTTGTTTGTTTGCTTGGGGTTTGGTTTTTTTGTTTTGCTTTGTTTCGTTTTGGGTTTTTTTCCAAACAGGAAAAGCCCACTAGTCAAGTGATATAAAATACAAAAGGACAGAATGTCTAGAGGGAGTTGGCAAGTGGGTGGATGGATGGCAGCCTCCTTCATTTCTGGTGATACAATTTAAAATAAAGACAGTGTTGCTGTGGAAACATGCCTAAATGGTGTGATGCTTCCAAATGCAGGGTTGGGGTGTCCCTTTTTCTAAAAAAAAGAAATAGTTGTGGTTCTCAGAGATTCTTGTGAGCAGAGCCTGAAGATGAGCAGAGGACCTAGTGCTCTGTAGCAAGAGCTAACAGGCTAAGAAAAGGAAAGGTTTGCTCCAAATGGTCAAAAAGATTGTATTTAATAAGAATTTATGATGTTTGATGGCAAGAGCAGAATACAGCTGATATGGGATACCCACAATATTTATAAAGAAACTGAAAAAAGAGTCCTGTCAGTAGGATCTCTGCTACAAGACAGCATCATGAACCACCAAAAAAACCTTCTTTCTGTGATAATATTTATTTCACATTTGAAACCCATGGCTTGGCCTGGCTTACTCATTTTTTATTTAATTTTGTCATTTTGACCTCAGTTGTAGATTTTGCAATTTAGAGCAACATCACATGAAAAAAACATATCATGATACTATCTTGAATATTACAGTGATGAATACAAAGCATTAAACAATAATGACTTTTTTGTTTGTTTGAAGTATAAAGCTAGCACCTTCAGTATTGCCATTTATCAAATATCAATTGCAATAGCAACAGTGACTTATTTATTTAACTGTGTGTTTTGTACCTGAGTACCTTATAATTCTTGTCAGAGATTATCTGTGAACATAGATTTGATCTTGTTAATCTTCTTTCCCTTAAGTTGAATACATAGCAAGAAGATGAAAAATCACTATCCCTCTTTTTAGATGAAGAAATTCCTGGGGATAAGCCATAATGCTTCTCATGGTTCAGCTATCCTGGCCAGTCCTGACATAAGGTTTGATGAATGGCTAGTGGTCATGCAGTTCCAAAACACCAACTGCTCTTCAGGTGAGCTGAATAAATGGAGAAGGTGGTTGATAACCATCAGTTATACTTTGGGAGATGTCAAAGCTTTGCATTAAATGTTGAAATAATCTTACACTCTCAAGCCTTTTCCTTGTAGTGAGGCTGAAAGCTGTGTCAATAAAACTCTCTATTTACCAAACTCCTCATGTTTTCAGGGGTCTTCTTTGTGGTGGTTACCATAGCTGGTTAAAATACACTCATTTTAGAAATGGGAATTTTCAAATAGACAATCTTCTGTGTGTTCTCATCTTAGTGGGAACAAAACTTTATTGTTGCAGCCTGAGGTTGGCTATGCGCTAATATCTTGGGAAATATTAAGCTGAACAAAATAAAATTTGCCCCAGAGAATCAAGGCAAAGCTAGATCTTGTGTTCCTGATATCTTTTTTTCAAGGGCAAGAAACTTCAACTTAAGTTTCAGTGACTGAAGAATTCTGTTGACCTCAGTGTTACAACTACAAAGACCCTGTTCTAAACTATCCAACTTCTCCCTCTTAATTCTTCTTCCTATCCCTATTTCTGTCTACATGTTGACTGGGGAAGTTCCTTGTCCCTTTTATTGTTTTTAATATTGTATCAAGTGAGTGTGCATGGTGACTTCAAAGACACATGGTAACATCATTAATAGTTCACATCCTGGAAGGTGGCAAAATGATCTCCTAAAAACATAGGAAATTTTCACTTTGTGTTTCTCTTCTTCTTTCTAAGAGTCAAGCAAAATATGGACTAGGCTCCAGATTCTGTAAAATTATAGACTTTTAATTTCCACTGGAAACAATCAGACATAAATAGCTCCAAAATTATTCTTGATTGAGGAGCATGCTCCCACACTCAGGGGTATGGCACAAAGGCTGCACCATGCAGGAGGACATGGGCCCTCCCTGGGGAGTGACTCCATGTGGCCAGAGCACAGTCTGCCTTTGCACTGCCTTGGCCAGGAGGACATGCCAAGAGCTGTGAAGTCTCAGCTCTCACTGACTTGCCTTCTTGAGTTTGGACTGTAGAGCAATGTCTGTAATTTTAGGATAACCCTTCTAGACTTGCATCTCCTAGAATTTGTGGCACAAACATTTTTTTCTTCCTTGACAAGAGTGGTGCTGTTTCTAATTAATTATTGAGCTATTGATACATAGGAAACAAATGTTCAAATTCCTCCTAATACATATCATATCTGCCACCTCCCAAGAGCCAGCCCCAACCAGCGATTATATATTATTTGAACACTCAATGTCCCTGTGAAAGCTGTTCCACTTACTGTAAAACACTCTGATCCTAACGCATTCATTAGTTAATGGGTCCCAGGTTCTGTGCCTGCCTCTACCTCTTTTTTTTTCCCTCACACTCCCATGACCCAAGCCACCTCTCAGCTTCCTTCAGATGTTTTTGCTTACTCCAAGACTGGTCAGTTTTCTAAGGCAGTGATAATTGAGCAGAAGACAACAGCTCTCCCAATCTTTGCTACGGCAGCACTACTGGTATTAGATTGGTCAGGAATGGTGTCTTCTGCTTACCGTGTTACTCATATGCTTTTTCAACATTTGAGAGTGTGATCTCAAACACTGGCAAAGAAAAGTATTGGCTCAGAGTAGCACAGCTGCCTCCACCCAATACTCCATTTTGAGAAATTGACAAAAAAAACCCTTAAAAACCTGTTGTACGTCTTTACCTGAGCCCAGAGCAGCTCTGGTGCTCTCTGTCTTTGCAATGCCAATCTTGCAACTCCTGTTGAGCTGCAGCACAGTGCATGGGTACATGCAGCTTGCCCTGCCTGGAGCCTAAATCACAGATGGAACAGTGTGCACTGTACCTGCAGTATCACAGCAACTTTGTCAGATGGAAATTGTCCCCTGGTGAATGCAGCAGGTGAATATAAGCCTCAGCTGCTTGCCAGCCATAAAGAGAAATGAAAGTTGGTAAATCCAGCTGTCTGATTCAGGCCATGGGGAAAGGGAAGGGTTAAAAAATGGTAGCAGGTTACTTTGAAGCACAGTAACTTGTTTTGAATGCTAATTAATTCAGTCAATTGTTTTAATTTCTCTATTTTGGAAAACACCCATAACTGGGGCTTAAAACTCTATTGTTACTGTGGATTTTTATTTAAAGGATTGACTTACCTTGCTACATTGACATGATAATTTGCTTGTTGGCTGCACTCATTTTGTGACCTGTATAATTAATTTTGAATTATTGAGTTCAATTTTAATTGACATTGATTTGATAATTAAATGCAGTTCTTAGCTACTCTAACCCAGTCCTAGCAGCACAGTTGGTTCATTGCTATCAATAAACCCCACAAAGCTGTTTTCCCCTTTCGAACTACCAGCTCAGAGTTAGTGTCTGAAGAACATAAGATGAACTAGATGATTCAGCTAATGACCTACTTACCTCAGTCTAAATGTTTTTGTCTCCTTCTCAAAGGGCAATCAAATCATGCAATGATAGGCAAAGATTTAATAATTCCAAGGCACTTATCATGAGGTAAAATTTGCTCCTACCCTGAGATAAAAAGTGAACTTAATCTTCAAATGAAGACATCTCATTTGCTGCTTATGGATCTAATCTTACCCCTACTGCAGTCAGTATGATTTTACTACAGATATCAGCCCTAAGATCCCCCACTCCCTCCACACACCTCAGTCATTTCTATGCATCAGCTATTTTTCACATGCACTTTATAGGTTATTCCTTGTTGAAGCTACTTTATATAAAAAATAATCCAGGAAATCCATACTACTATATTTAGGCCATACTAGTAAATCTTACATCTGTATGAGGCTGTACATCCTTGTATTCTTTTGCCTGATTTTTTTTTTTATTTCTGCAGTGTTTCTTAATGACTATAGAGGCCACAAGGTATTCTATATGTTCTATCTTGTATCGACCAGAACTACACTTAAATAAGCTCCCTTACAATCCAGAAAAAGACAAAATCTGGTGGTGAACATCACATTCTAGTAAATGTATTACATACCAAAGGTGTCACGTCTGACCATCTGCAAAGCAAGGTATTTGTACACCTTTGATCTCCTTTGATGATCGGTCGTGCCTCAGAAATGCGGTCATGAAGCAGATTGGTGATTTCACTAATAGTGGCACTGCTCTAGGAAAAGCATGTCTTCTTGAGGATTTAAATAAGATTTGTTCTTCCTGAGTACTTCATGCTGAACCAGGTGACTTGTCTTAAGGTCAGCTTTTAAGGAAATAAAGCATGACTAAAAGGTCTATGCTACCAAGACTATTCCTAGTATTTGGCATGGGATTTAAACCTGAAATAACAGCAAAGGGCAAATGCTAAACATAGCATAAGTTTAACAGTATGGATAAGCCTAGGCTTCTGCTGAATAGAATGATCTTGGAAGGTCAAAGAAAATGAGGGTTCTTTCAGTGTGATTAGGCTGCATATGTTCAAATGCAAACTACAGCACATATGATTACTTATCTTGTCCAAGACAGGGGCTCATTTAAACATTTTGGTATGCTTAACTGCTATTTGGAATTAACTCATATCAAGGGCAGTCAAGACAGCCTGCCACTGACAAATAACAAGTTCTTAAAATACTTGAATGTGCTCCTGCAGCTCAGGTGTCCAGTGCCACACCTGGTCCTCCCTGACTGGCCAAGCTGCAAATGCTGATCTCTTGCAAATAAAACTCTTCCAGGAGAAATGTCAAACCTGGAATAAAGATATGCAAGACATATTTTATTAGGACACAAAAATCTTTTTTAATGGCATAAACACTGAACATGTTATTAAGATGAATCTGTTAGGTTTAGGCCCATGTCCTTAAAGAAAAAATGGGTGCATCATTTCCATTGGCTTCAGAGGCATAACTCTCAAGAAGTCACTCTAGAATGTCCCAAAGAGGGGAGGGTGACTTTTCACCAACTCAATTATCCTTTGCATTGCTCTGGCAATGTAAAAGTTTTCTAATATTAAAAAGAACCCACACTCAAATGTTAATTTTGCTGCCTATTAAAAGCACTAAACTCCACTACAATTTAGCATTATTAGTAGCAAGAGTCATGTAGGTCTGAATAGCAACTGTATAATCCAACAGTACAGTTGCCTATGCAACACATTCTTCAACTTCACCAGGCACTTTCAGGCCCAATTACTGACAATAAAGCTTATTAACTATGCTTAATTTGGAAAATTGGTTTCTTTTGTACCAGATTAATTATTATACATGTCAGTAACAACATACTTGAGAGGTTAAAATTCTTGAGCTGCGCCTGATAATCTGGCAGGAATTGGTTCCACAGCTGGAGACACTTTATTAATATATCAGTGTGTGGCTGCAGTTGCAATCATCACTCTGAAGCCTGAAGAAAGGAGCAACTTTCTAGCCTGTGCAAGACGCAAAACAGCCACAGATTACCAAAGTGCTTTGCCAACAAAGTAATTATCACTTATCATTGTTTCTACTTCACAGGTAGAGGAGGGACAATAGCGAAGGGAGGCACAAGAATGTGGTATCCTAAGGTGCTGATACAAACAAACATGAAGTCAGGCAGAGAATTGGGTTTCTCATTACTGGCTTTCAGCCACTGGTTCCTAGTGAGATCTATGCTTCTGCTGCCTCACTGGGGGCTAGCAGCTGTCAGCATAACGTTGTACACATGGTTGCTAAGACATTTGCAAGACTGTTCTGCTCCGTAGGTTGGCCATAGCACCCACACCAACGACTTCTTCCTTGGACCTCCTTGGGTAGGCTTTAGCATGGCGCACCATGGGAGGCAAACCTGAAAAGGTGTGGATTAGAGGCTCTAAATCATCCTCTAGGGAGGAGTGCACTGTAAGACTGCAATACGTAATAAGACTTGTTTAAATAGGTGTTAAAAAGAGACCCATCCCCAGCACCCAGTTTTGATGGGATTTGTGGGTATCGGAGTCTTGCAGGGCAGCATCTCGCTTGTCCAGTGAGTGTACAACTGTTTGCAGTGACTGGGTGTGCACTATATAGTGCCTTCGGGGGGGAAAAAGAAGCCCGGGCAGGGCTACAGGCCGTGTACGGCAGCATTCAGACAACACCTGCCTTCACGCTTACAGCTGTTCTTCACAGGTTTTATGGCAGCTTTCCTCTCGTCTTCGAGCCTACACTCGCCCCGTGTCTGCCGTGCTGGGGCGAGGGGTCTTAAAGGTCTTTTCCAAACCTAAATGATTCTGTGATTTTCAGCCTTTTTTTTTTTTTTTTTTTTGAAACGAGGGTTAGGGATTAAAGGTATTTTTAACAGTAAAAAACCCAAACAAAAAACCCCAAACCAAACACGTATACACGTGCATTTGCATGAGTCCAGCTCGGACATCCCACTCGCGCCGGGCTGAGGCAAGGCAGAGAGGGGAAGCGAAAGGAAAGGGAGGGAGGGGAAAGGAAGAGAGGAGGGAAGAGGGAGGGGAGAGACACCCACCCCTCCCTCTATNGCCCTCCCTCTATCCCTCCCCGCCTGCGGGCGGCCGGGTGCGGCGCTGCATCTCCTCGCAGCCGAACCGAGGCGTACCCGCGGCGGCCTGCATCTTCCTCCCCCTTCCCAGGGACGGTGCTGGGGCCTGCCCGCGGCCTCCCGTCGGGAGGAAATGGAGGCGGCGGCGGCGGCGGCAGGG
>WEIV01003148.1:256539-296631 GCA_013390005.1 Calyptomena viridis
GGAGGGCCGGTAAGCCGGGGAGGGCCGGGAGGGCCGCGGGGGGAGCTTCCTCCGGCGCCCCGGGTCGGGCGAGGAAGGCGGCGGGCGCTGCGGGCGTGTGTTGTCTGTCCCTGCCGGGGATGGCGGGAAGCCCGCCCTGGTTCCTCCTCCTCCGTAATGGGAAA
This sequence comes from Calyptomena viridis, assembly GCA_013390005.1. NCBI lineage: Eukaryota > Metazoa > Chordata > Aves > Passeriformes > Eurylaimidae > Calyptomena > Calyptomena viridis. The sequence goes on from WEIV01003148.1 coordinate 256,704, forward strand.
AGTTTACGCGTCTTCATCTCATGTCCTTGCCCCCGGGGCTGGAAGTGGGCATTCCCTCTGCTCGTCCCCTGCCGGTCAGACCACGGCCGTATCCTGGCCTCCTGACTGGGACGCCTCTGTTTTTATGGAATGAATGGAGTCGCTAGGAAGCCCAGACGCTGGGGAAAGAGGAGCCGCTGCCGTTCCCGGCTGTGAAGAGCATGGGGTGCCCGCTGGAGTGGGAGCCGGTGTCCGTCAGGCGGGGCACGGCGCGCTGGGTGGGAGGCAGGGTCCCCTGCGCCGCTCCCGGAGTTGGTTCCCATCCCTGTGACAGGTGACCTGTGCGTGCGCGCGGGAGCCGCGCTCTCCAGCAGCAGCTGGAAGAGCGGAGACACAGGCCTGTGCGTGCCGGGAGGAGGAGAACCTTAGGAAAGTAGCAGCTTTCAGAAATGCCTGGCGTAATGTACGTTGTAACGTTTAGTAGCACCACACAACTTGCCAAAGGAGCGCGTGGGATGGTCTTTAGTCCAAAATTCTTTTAAGGTGTAATAAGTTGTGTTATCTTACCTCTAAGATAACACAACGGAGGCATTGATGAAAATGGATTAGGTGTCCCAGCTAGCTGTTGTTTGGCCTTCGTTACCAGTTCCATTTCAAATTACGTCATTAGTCACATGCTGTTGGGCAAGCAGTGGGGAGTTTGGGACTACTGGCATGCAGCTGCCATTCATAACGCGGGCAGGCACTGTCCTGCCGGGGAACCCCATCCAAGCAGCATAAGCTGCAGAGCAGAGACCGTGCGCTGAGTTTTAATGTACTTAAATCTTCTGCATTTTGTCCCATCATTCACATGAGGACAGCAGTCTCTGGCAAAGAACGAGTGTTTATTTGAGGTAGCGGGTTACTCGTGGGTCAGGCCTGCAACTTTGTGTCTTGATATTTGGTTCTTGTTTCTGTGTGTGTGTTTGTGATCCCGTTTTTTCTCATGCAAAACTGGCTTCTGGCTAATCTGAGGGTTATATGACAGTTTGTGGTAAGTAGCCTTGCCCCGAGAGGGAAGGTCAGAGGAATGGATGGAGAGAGGAGTTTGGGGGATCTCGTGCACCTGGAAAGTGTAGAATTATGATAGGCAGGAGAAGGAGTAACTGGAAAACTCCCTGTGTATTTCATTGTGAGAAAATGGACTACACCTTCAACATATTTCCCACTTTTTCTACTTGTAAAGGAAAAACAATGTTTTAGACAACAAGAAGTAAAAGACTTTTGAAAGCTGAAGGAAGCTATTCTAGAGAAAAAAACAGTAGCTAGTACATGTGTTCACTAGAAAATAAGTAACAAGAGAGGCAACAGAAATGCAGTAATATCAGAGATAAAGCAGGAAGTGGGATTACCCTATGTGAAAACAATAAAAATTAAAGAATGTAGAGAAAGAGAGATTATTTTTAAAAAAATACTGATCATTACATTTAAGTGAGCATAGTGGTTGGGGTATATCATTTTGAAAAGTCCTGCTTCTTGAGATCAATGATGAGCTGCTGATATAGATGTTGTTTAGGATGGTGGAAGAGAGTAACAGTGCCAGCCATTGTAGTTGCATTATGAGAGATCCTCTGACAAGACTCTTACATAGAGTGAGTATGGTGGCAGGATTGCTGTGCACATAAAAAAAAGAAAAAAGAAAAGGAGTAGACAAAACTGCTTAACATTTTCCTCTCAGCTTTTTGAAGTGTAATAGTGGTGGTTGTTATGGATGTGACTACAATTCTGCCTCCTTTCTGGTCTCTAGGGTCTAGTCCTTGAGGTCAGTACTGTACTCCTTGTAGGTGATTTTGGCTGAAATGTTCTCCTATCCCTACAGCATAGGACCTGTGTATGCTAACTGCTTTTCCCATGTCATTTAACACAGTTTCTTAGAAATCCAATACATAAATTATATAAGGGGATATAGATCAATAGTCCTTACTGAACAGTGTGGATCCATCACCATTATAAAAATGGACAAACTAGCAGGGATGCTGTGAATGTTGGAGGCCATTTCTGCCCTTCTTTATGTAGAACAAATATACTGAGTTGGACAAAAAAGTCTGGCCCAGACCTTTCGATTTATCTCTGAAAAGCCCATAGCTGATGGTTAGAAAGAAACATTCCTCCTTCAGTGTTCTCTTCAAGCTTCTGTCAGTCTGCTTGAACTGAGGTTCAGTTGTTTTTTGAATGTTGAATGGTTCTTGTGGTTTTAGCAGAGCTATGTAAAAAGCAAAAATGTTGTTGCTACATTTTTGTGTCATATCTGATCTAAATTTCTCTCATCTATGAGAGTTAGAAGGTTTTTCAGATGATCATGATGTCTGAAAGAAAATGTGATAAATGTCAGTATTTAAAGTGGGAGACGGTGGATGTCGTGGGAGACTGAAAAATGAGGACCTTTGAGACCTGGTAGTTTTCAGCATGAATCTTGGGGCAAGTTTTGCACTAGTGCAGTGGTAGGTAAAGAATAACATTTGAACTACTTAGCTGGAAAGAGTCCAGTCCTCTCGAATTCATGCTGTATTACTTGCCTTTCCTGGTCAACAGTTTTTAAGATCATGAAGAATAAATGTGTCTTGGACATTGGATGCTCAGCTGGCAGCTAGGGCATTGCATCAGAAAACAGGAGATGACAAACATGGAGGTCACAGCACCTATAATTGTCCAAAAGACAGTTGATGCGTCTTTTACCTAAATGTAGTGTTTTTAGGAGAACAAAATCATAAGAGGAAAAAAAGGACCTTTCAAAAACCAAACCGAAAAATATTACACTGAGAAAATAAAATTAGGCCAGAACACTGCCATATTGGCTAAAAATTATTTTTTTTTTTTTTAATTGGCGGTATTCCGTTCTTTTCCTCCTCTTGCCTATTTGGCATACATCCTTCGGGTCCTAAATCTGTTTTGATCTGCTTGTCTTACTGCACAGGCTTTCTGCATACCCTAAAGATGTTTCACTTCTGTCAGCTACAGTGAGAACCCTTCCTGGAAATACTTGCATTGCTGGAAGGCAAAAGTTAGTTGGAAAAGTGATTGGCATCTGTAGCAGTAGTACTGATGTTGCAGGTGGACCTGCTGAAACAACGTCAAAACCAGGCTTCCTTGTGTTATTGAGGCTTTGTGGGAGCAAAGAAGGTGGAATACTGGTATATGACTCAAAAACTTAATATAAATTTCCTTAGAAGTATTCAGTAGCATGTTTTTAGCATCTTAAATGGGAATGAGGGTATCTCTCTTATCCCCTGGCAATTCACTCAAGTGGCTGTTCAGAAATTGTGTTCACAAGCCGTGTAGATGTGACTCTCATTGGAGTTGTATGTGGCTACTTTAGGATTGAGTTTGATCCTATTGCTAGTTACACGCATGGGTTTGGTTTTTTGTTCTTCCTGAGGCTACAAACACAAACCTCATAGGGTTGCTGTGAGGATGTATTGTATGAGACTTTTTTATTAGATCCTCTTTGGGTAAGTATTCTGATGTTGTATCCTCAAAAGGAAGCATTCACTTACATTTGAATTTTCCAGCACCTGAGTTCAGGCCCTCAGGTGTCTATCTCTCCAGCAACAATAGAGACAATGGTGCTGTATTTCTGCAGGATAAATATTCAAGCCTGAGGAGTCTTAGGTTTCGATATGTAGGCTATGATGTTTGCTATTAGGATTTTGTTGTGAGTTTTGGGGGGGGGGTTTTTGCAGTGGAGCTTTCACAGATACTTGGTGTCAGCCCCTGTGTGTTACTGCTCATAAGAAGCTGGAAATTTAGCAAAAGATGTAGCTTAAAATTTTACATTTCCCTTAATGGTTGGGGACTTCAGTCTTTTTTGTGATTGATTTCCTTATATTTAATCTTAACTTTTAATAATAAAAATCATTTATTAGGATTACAGTTTTACAAATCAGGATAGAAGTGCTTAGACCACTCCAGCAAACTCTAAAAGTGCGAGATAGAGCAGATGCTATATTCATAATACTGTGAGGTATCCTCATTGTCACTGCTTGGATTCAGTCAGTTCCTGTGGGTAGTTTGCACCCTATATCTGCAGTCTCAATTGTCTGGATAATTCTTTCAGGTCTCTTGGGGAAGTTCTGTCATTTGAGGCTTACCTGCAGGAATGCGGCTACAGGTTGTAGTCTTTCCTGCTGTAAGGAAACCCTTTTTATTATTATTCATGCTTAGTGTGGTGGAAATAAAAAAATCTACCAAAAAGTATTGTTAATACTTTCTTGGCAATAAAAGTGACAAGATAAAAGGAGACATTAACATATTTAAATATTTGGTCGGGTTAAGCTTGGTGTTCTGGCTTGGTAACTTCCAGACTGTAATTTAAGTAGACTAAGCAGGGGAAGGGTCTGTATTACTTGTCCTCAGCTGAGTTGGGATAACCAAGTGTAGCGTTAACATTTAATCTACCGCCGAGATTGCAGCTTTCTTCATTCTCCCTTTCCTACAATGAGGCATCTTGCTAAGTTAAATTGAAAAATAACCTATGCTGTAAAAAAATCAGGAGCTTTGCTGATCTGTCTCTCCACACAGTCAGACAGTGCTATTGCCAGGACAAGGAAGTGGCTGGGAATGTGTACGAAGGGGTGAAGGAAGAGCAAAGGCTCCCTTGGATAGCAGTGGTGGTTACACTGCTCCAGCCTTAACATTGGTTCAAAACCCAGCTGAACAGGCAAAAAGTAAGAAGTGAAATCTACTGCTATGTTTTATGACACACATGCATATTGGAGTTTTTGTATTTTTGTTATGGAAAGTATTTTTCTAAACTGGAACAAAAATAATTAATGTGTCAATCTTTCTTCTTTCAAACAGGAAGTGCCAACTTTATATGGCTCACACCTGACAACATGTACCACCAGTGGCTGCTGCTAGCTGCATGCTTTTGGGTGATATTCATGTTCATGGTTGCTAGCAAGTTTATCACATTGACTTTTAAAGACCCAGATGGTAAGTTCAACTTTGATGTGAAACAGAAAATTGAGTAGTGCTTCACACAAATACTCTTTACTATGAAAAGTATTTCTCAGCATGTTACCACTTCTTCAGTAGGACTCAGAACAAAACAACTATATTTTAGAAGTGACAGTGGTGCTGGTCCAGTTCTGATAGTCAGTTCCTGCTTTTCTTGGTAGAATTCTGCAAAACGAACATCATGTCTCTTCGTTGGTGATTAAGAACTGAAGGGATCATGTTTGGCAGTACTGTCCTGGTAGGTCAGCTTTTTCAAATATATTTGGTTTCAGTAGCTTGATCTACTAGGGGTAGAAGTCATGTGCAAAACAACAGAGCACAATTACCTGTTTAAAGTCAAAGGAGACTCACAAGGTATTGAAGAGTTCATTTCACGTGATACTAGGTTCTGTCCTTCTGTGGCTGCTTGTCTTTTGACTGAGGAATTATGTAAAACTTGTGGAAAGCTTTATTTCATTTGCAGTGCACTTTGCTTAGCCATCTCTGCCCTGTTTCTTGCATTCAGTTTTATCCTCTGCTGTTTGACTTGCAAACAGCTTATAAGCTTTTGCTTAGCTTAAGTAGCCCAAATGTTATTAAGCTGATGAGGAATTTAAGCCATTTGATGACACTATACAGCACAGTTTTCTGTCTGCTCAGGAGCTGCTGTTACAAAGCCATCCTACAGAGAGTTTTGGATGAAGGTGATGATATGATTTACAGTCTTCAGAGATCTGTGTTTCTGCATCTTCCTAAGATATGTGAAAAAATGTGTGAAGCACTGACATCACTGGTGCCATATGTTTCAGTAACCTAATAGTGGCTATATATATTTGATGCACCTTTATAAATAGCATGCTTCTATTTGGAGATGTATTCAGTTAGCCTACAGAGGAGAACTATAGGCTAACTTAGCTTTCCTTGAACCCAGCTGTTTCTGAACCCTAGTACCTCTGCAAATCAGCTGGTCTTAGGTTAGGTAGTTGTATCTTCCAGTTTTTCATTCTATACCAAGTCTTGTTTCACAGCTTACTTATTCTTTGAGTGGTTCTTCGCACCAGAATTTGTCAGGAAGATTAAAATGTAGTTTAAAAAAAAATTATTAGAGTATAACCTCTGCGTTTACTTGCTTTCATTATCTTGGCTTGCCAATTTTTCTCTCTTTTTTCTCTATGCTGAATCATCCTTCTCTTTTGAATAGTTCTCTGAGCAGAAGATTGTAGAAATTCTTAAGCTTGTCCTGCAAAGGCATGACTGTGGTTAAGTGTATGTATGTATTGGAGATAACAGTGTTTGTAATAGAACTAATAAAGGGATGTACTTTGAATATACCAACAGAATTTTGGGGGAAGTCCAAACAAGATAGCAAATCCTGGAGAAACTCTTCTAGAATTGATAAAATATGGCTTCTCAGAAATTTTCCTTATTTGGATGTGGTTTTTTTAGCAGATAGAATAAAATCAGCAGATGCTCAAGGCATCGGTGTTCTTTTGTTTAAGCCTTTTAGTGATGTCTTGGGTAGCATGACCAACAGGAATTTCTTGATGAGAAGGAGAAAGTTTCCATCATCTCTAGTAGCGTCTGAATGCATGATAATGAAAAATACTTTAACTGCTCTTTCACTGAATCGGATTACTTTTATTTTACAAAAGAATACCATGAAGTAAGTCTGCGCACAACAATAAGTACAGTATCTGATTGCTTGGATGCTTACATTGCTTTCAGTTTTACCTTGCTTTTCCATGCATGCCCTTTGTTAAAATTCAGTGTAGGCAGAGTAGAGTACTCCCTTAAGTAGAGAACACAGGCAGTACACGCTTTCTCAACCATAAAGCAGTAAGCCCCTGTGGATGCAGGTGAAGAAACATTATTCATTGAAGAAGCTATTTGAAAGAAAATTAGTCCAATTTGGATGTACACAAATTTTAAGGGAGAAGTGGGGTTTTTTGCTTTGTAGTTGGAGAAAGCTGCTTCAAATTATTTCTGATCTTTCTGCACTGTGGATACTAAAACTACAGCCTTGTGTTACTTTTCAGTTTTTCTGTACCATACGAAATGCAAAATATGCCAAGAGTTCTTCCCCTGCATGCTTTAATTTGGTCTCAAACTATTAGCTGCCCTAAAGTCATTAAAAAAGAACAAGAGTATCAGCTAAGTTTGTTATTACAGGAGTCTCTAAGGAAGGCCATCAGTCCAATAATAAAGGAAGAGGGATTGTATATTTATTGCTGGTTAGAGATGTTTACTTAGAGCACTACCGAAATAAAAGGTGGTCCTTAATGACACTTCTCTTCTGGTATGTTTAGGAGTTTACAACAGAAGAAACCTATCTACTAATATAAGGGAAAGAAAAACGTTCTAGATTAAATTTTTTTATGCTTTGGAAAGTTTATTGAAAAATAAAAATCTCCTACACATAAGTCCATATATATACCAAATTGTCTATCAAATGCAATATTTGGATTCAAGATTTCTATGTCTCTTTGCACAGTTTGTTTAAAAAAATCCCAACAAAACAACAGAAAACCCCAAGTAAAAAATAGTGGGCATGTTTGATAAAACTCAACTGACGTTACATCCAAATTCCTACAGTGTACATCCTTTATAACATCCATAGTCTGTGTTGTGTCTCCTCTAGTACCTTACCATGTAGAAACAAATTATTAATGTTTTGTAAGCTTGATACAGAAAGTAATGTCCATTTGTGTTAGTTGTAAAGCAGAAATAGTTGCTTTCCCCTCACCTTCTGCAATGCTCTTCTCTCTTCCTTCTTTAGGCTACGGTGCCAAGCAAGAGCCATTGATCCTGACAGCTGTGACGAAAGTGGAGGAGGTACATGTTCCAGAGGAAAAACATTGGCCTGAAGAATTCCAGGTGCATACTGTTGAGATAAGGGTTACATGTATTAAAGAATAGGAGAAAATAAGAGATTAAATAAGGGCTTCCTGTTGCTAAAATGAATTGCTAGACATGAATTATTTTCAGACTGTTCTATTTAGATAGAGCTGACAGAATTAATTTTAACTTCACAAAGCTAGTTTGTTACTGTAAACTGCTGTCTTGTTTCATCTGAATGATTCAACTTAATGTGTTTCCATTTCTTGGAGAAAATCATTACAGTACTCCTTTATCAAGTCAGGAGAGTAATTTTTGTTGTCCTTTTTAATAAAATGTCCTAGTTTTGGATTACTTGTGCTCTGCCTTGCCATAGCCATTGGGTTTGTGGTTGTCGAGGGCAAGCCTGTGTCTTGTGTATTCTCTTAGTCCTCTGCCCAATCTGTCTTTTTCTTTTTATCAATCTCCATTTCTTTTTTGTGTTTTGTGCTCTTTGTGCTTTCCATTTCAGCATTTTTCTGAAGTAGAACATGAACACAATAGTAGTTAATACCAGTTGATCCTTTAGATGCATAGCTCTATGCTTTCAGCAATAAAAGTGGTACTTGCTAATTGACAAGGAAACTCTGAAAATCCCTTATGTGAATGTAAATTTGAGACCATTTGCACAGTGGGCAAAATCCAATTTTTTTTTTTTTTGCATTGGTACATAAGTCATCGTATGTTTAAAGTATTTTTGTGATGCAGCATGGAAGGTAGGTTAGCTATATAAACATGACACTTTTTGTTTTCATATGTAAAAACCCTGAAATTTAAGTTACTCTTAAAATACTTGGGAAAAACACTTTGTTCAGTTGAAGGCTGACAGATCCGTGTAGTGAGTTTTAATATCTTCCTTTAATTGTATGGAATAAGATAATAAGGTTTATGGATCTAAAACTATTCCCTCTTGACTTCCCGACAACATAAAATGTAGAATAAAACATCAGTTTGGTTGCATGAAAAGGAAATTGTTTTGGCAGATAAAGAGTCTGACAAACTGTTCAGATTACATTCCTGGAGAAGAGTAACAGAAAAAGTAGAATGAGATAATTTTTTCCTTTTGGAGTATTGGGACAAAAAGTAAAATCATTCCTTTTTTGTCTATAACTTGGACACTACCTAAAATCATAGATACACAGAATAATTTGAGTTGGAAGGGACCTTTGAAGATCATCTAGTTCCAATACCCCAGCAATGGACAGGGACACCTTCCACTAGACCAGGTTGCTCAAAGCCCCATCCAGCCTGTCCTTGAACGCTTCCACATGAGGCATCCACAGCTTCTCTGGGTGACCTGTTCCAGCGCTTCCCTCTGATAGGAAAAAACCCCTTAATGTCTAATCTAAACCTATCTTCTTTCAGTTGCAAACCATTACCCCTTCTCCTGTCACTACAGGCTCTGGTGAAAAGTTTCCCTCTGTCCTTGTAAGCATTGAAAGGCTGCAGTGAGGTTTCCCTGGGGCCTTCTTTCATCCAGGCTGAATGACTGCTGCTCTCTCAGCCATTCTTCATAGGAGAGGAGCTCCATCCCTCTAACCATCCCCATGGCCCTCCTCCAGACCTTCTCTGACAGGTCCATGTCTGTCCTGTGCCGGGGCCCAAGGGCAGGATGCAGTACTCCAGGTGGCCATAGAGCAGCGTAGACGGGGAGAATCACCTCCTTCAACTTGGTAGACAACACAGAACCTTTCATCCTAATTTTTTTCCCAGCCAGATGGGTCACAGAATCACAGAGTATTTTGAGTTGGAAGGGAACTTGCAAGGTTCATCAAGTCCAATTTGGCCCTGCACAGGACATCCCCGAGAATCACACCATGGGTCAGCCCCATTTTCTCAGAGTTTAAAGCATAAATTGTGTTGAAATTCCTTTTCCCAGCCCCTCAGAAGCTTTCTTACGGGCTGTTGAAGCTTTATGGGAGTTCCAGTGCTTGGTCAAGGCATGTTTTATTCACACAGATAAGACCCTGCTGCTCTGCAGCAGACAAATTGTTGTATGGAAAAGCTCCTACTACTGTATACTACTATGTAATGGCTTAAGAGTCGAACCAACAAGTACAGCAGCAGCACAGGAAGGAAGGAAGGAAACTGTGGGCTACTCCACTCACAATGTTTTAATTGTGAATCTGGGAGTCATTAGGGTGCACAGTTTAGAGATTTTTGTACTTTAGAATTTTATCTGAAAACTAAATTATTTCACTTTTTTTTTCTTTCCCCTCTGCATTTCATAAAGCCAACTGGAAAAGCTTTTTCTGGAAATCTGATCCGTCAACCCCTGGTTCATATGGAAAGACTTGAGCTTCTCAGAAACGTCTGCAGAGACACTGCATTGAGAGATCTCTCTCACACTGCAGTTTCCAAATTCGTCTTGGACCGAATATTTGTATGTGACAAGCACAAGATCCTGTTTTGTCAGACGCCAAAAGTGGGCAACACTCAGTGGAAAAAAGTCTTGATCGTTTTAAATGGTATCTACTCTGCTGTGGGGGTGTGGGTTTCTTTGAGGAGGAGAGAACAGAATTGGTCTAATTGTGGCATCACAAAAATGGATTCTTTCTGCATTTCTGTACACTGATACTTAATTTCAGCCTTTCATTCATCACAGTTGCTTCTAGTCCTTTCAAAACATCCCTTTAAAATAAGATAGACCTGTTCTTTCTATGAAAATAAATATTGTTATTACTTGTCTCAAAAGGGATTTGAGTCATGGTAGTGCATCCATATGCATGTGGTAGGTAGGTTTCTTACCTCTGAAGAGGTGGCACTAATTTATAGGATTCAAAAGTATATTACAAGGTATCATAATTCCTAAGTAACAATAATAAGGAATTTCTGCCTAAAGGCCACTGACTTTTAACTGGAGTTTTTTAGCCATGTGGAAAGCTAGTTAAAACTTGGCAGCTGCTGTTGGTCTGTACTGCTGAAATCTTGGGTATGTTCTATCAGTGAACCACCATAAGAGTTACAAAGATTCTGAAGTGCTTAAGGCAATAGTTTGGTCAAAAACGGCATGTTGTAACAGACTGTAAAAGAAGGAGTAAAGGGACTAGTGTGTTTGAAAAATTATCAACAAGGTGAAAACTGCCTGTCTATATGTAGCCTACCATCCTCTTCTAGTAGCCTGGTATGCCAGTAAAAATAACTCATTTCCTCAAGGTTTTCTGCTGTACCACTATCTGCATATGTAAACTTAACATGATGTGTTTAACATTACACACCCTTGACATGAGACCAGCTTGCCTGTCTGTGCACCAGGGCACTGAATTTGCTACAGGTACTCGGATCAGTTGATGTCCTTCTGTGATTTTGCAGGTGGCGTAATTCTCCAAGGTGTAGGCAAAACCTGAACACTGTAAACCCAGCTTTCTTGTTAGAAGCACCCTGCAAACAGCCAGCTCTGCACTTGAGTTTTTATGTTTTTTATACCTCATGTGAACTTGTTTGCACACCCAGGCAGAAGGAAGCGGTAAAAAATTGGCAAATTAACTCAGCAAGATTTTTGTAGCCAGGAGGACGTGTTTAAAAACTCTATTATTAGTTTCATCTTTGACATATGGATGGGAGGTAAAAAACCAGCAAAAATATGCCTATACCTGTGTGTGTGCATGTGTCATAGTACCTATGAAAGCCACACTCAAAGAAAGTACTAAATATGGAATTATATGTGTGCATTAGAAGTACCTGCTCTTACCAGCATTTAAGAGATAACATGCAAAGAATGCCTTGGGACCAGCAAGAATGTATTAGATGCACTGAGTGGAGGGTAACTCGCATCTTAACAGCAGGGAACTTTTCACCTTAGCTTCCTAGTTGTGTCATGTCAGATAATGACAGAAAAATTTTTCCACATAAACGCTGGTCTCTTCTGCCTTAAGGTGTCAGTGTACCAGTATCTGCTGAAGAAGGTTATTGTTGCAGTTGACCTAACTTTCTCCTCTTTGAGTGGTTTCAGCAGGCGGGACTGATAATTGGGAGGGAATAATTTACATCCAAATACATAAGTAGTATGCTTGGAGGTTCAGGTTGGGGAAATGCAGATGTGGTGCAGTGTGGGAGCTAACTCTGCTACTGCTTGTACTATATATGGGCTCTGGATGAAAGGCTGTCTAGTCTGACATCTGTTGTCCACATGCAATTTACCTAGGGTCCCAAAAAATGTAATTGAAAACCTGAACTTAATAAAATACAACCCCACTCCTTGTCTCCACCCCCCCCCCCCCCNTGAGCAGCTGAGTGCTGTGTATTATTCATTGCAGTTCTGGAAATGAGAATGCTGTAGAGGCTTTCACCTAAAAGGCTTGTTTTGTAGCACCCTGTGCTTGTTGCAGGTTGATACTCTGAAATGATGCTGTTGTGTAAAGGCTTATGCCTAAAGCCCAGGGGAGCCACATGAGATATTTCTCAAGGTCATAAAACCTTCCAGAATCAGCATCTTAAGATAAATACAGCAGAATTTAGTGACATTACTTTTCTTGTCACCTTATGTTCTTGCAGAAACAAATATTTGGAGACTTTGTGTTGTTAATTTTAGTGCTTTTTAATCTGTAGTATTGTATGATTGGGATTTTTGTTTCAGCACAGTTGTTAAAAGAACTTCGTGGGTCCTGACAGCCGAGTGCTTTTGTGTTGAAGCGGTTTCAAAAGCAGCCCACAGCATTTATTTTTTGTTGGTGGTTGAAACTCAGCCAAAAAGCTGGTTCCTTCTTCTGAGTTAATCCTTAAAGTCTTCTTCCATTTGTATGTACAGGCAGAGGGAAAGAGAATGGGGACACTGACATGAGGCGTTACAGGCTTAGACACAATTGCTGATGAAATTTGCATAATGTGCTTTTCTGAGAGTTTTGAGGCCGTGCGGTCTTGGACCTTGATGTCACATACCCTTAGGAATTTTAACAGTTTTCAGCTTTGCAGTCAGAATCGCTCATAATTTAACATATTTAATTTAAACATAGGAACTGTAAATGATAGAAATACAGAAAAGAGAAAGACATAAACCTGTCAGCCAAAGGCACACATGCTTGATTTACTCACTTTTTTCTCCCTTGAAAGAATCACTTGCTCTCTCGCTTTGATTTGTCTAGGAGCATTTTCTTCCATAGAAGAGATTCCAGAAAATATTGTACATGACCATGAGAAGAATGGCCTTCCACGCTTGTCCTCTTTCAGTGACTCTGAAATTAAAAAGCGGTGAGTGGGGCTTCTGACTGTTGTGGAAAGGGTTTGGAGTCAGTGGTGTTATGAGCAATGGAGAGTACAGCTCAAGCCTACATCTGTAATTGAGGACAGCAGGGTTTCTGCTCTACCACTTGTATCATGGCACTATTCTGTTATCCTCACAAGTGTTGCTGTGTCTACTTTTCTACTGGCTTTGAAGGAGAACACCAATGTCATTTGTGACAGATGAACCAACCAACTCTCTCTGGATACAGGATTTCAATGCATATGTAGTTGCTAGATAGCTGGGCTTCAGAAGGGAAAGTTTAGTTGGAAGGTCCATCCTGATGCCTTGTATGGTAAACTTTACTGCTTACAGGTAAGATTGTCATTGCAGGCAGACTTACTGGGATTGAACTGATCAGATTTTGTTCCTTAGCCTGAGAGTATTGTCCATTCAGGTGAACCACTTTGTCTTCCTGTTTGGGTGCTTCTGTTTATTTTCAGAGCCAAAAAATACTCTGCAGTAGAGAACCTTCTACATTACTTGGGCTATATTTTCTAACTCTGTGTGCTCTCATCTCTACTAGAGCCTATGCCATATATAACCTCTGTGAGGGGTGGCAACATGGAGAAAACAGGACCTAAGATGGCAGTGGACTCTTGTAAGCGTGCTTGACACAGAGTTTGTGTGTATTAAGCCATTCTGAAGGTTCAGCCCTTTATACATGTGCCAGCTGCCAGTAGAGCTCAATGCAAGGTTCATTGCATGCAGTGGCACAAACAGATTTATCAAAGCTGTATCTGTATAATTGAGGTCACTTGATTGTGTTGATACTAGAGAAAATATTGTCACTAAGTTCTTGAGAACGTGGATCTGTTCTCCCTCCCTGTGCACTGCCCTGCGTAGAAAGTAACGGTTCACCTGTGGGATGTTTTGAAGTTGAATGCCATTATGGTTTGAGTTGTTGCATTCAGCTCACCACAGAAGCTGTACTGGAGATGCATAACGTGGGATTGTTTGGGAATTCTGAAATTATCAGAGAATTTAAGTGTAGATAAGGGAATGGCGTGGATTTGCTGATCTAGTTTGCTGAGCTCTAGCCCTGCCTGGCTAGGAGTAAGTCAGGAGAACCTGAAAACTGATTAAATTGCCTGTAGAGGCTGGAAAGAGTCCATCCACTTATTTCAGTGAGGGTTGGGCTCTCGATCTCCTTTCTCAGCTATTTAGTGAAATAAACTTTGTCTTAAATTTATTCCAGATAATATGTAATATATGTAGTCAGAGATTACAGTATCACAATAATGACATGAAATTCTCTTGAAAACTGTAGTCTCATGCTTCAGTGATGTTCTCAGCCCTTACTGAAAGCATGAGAAAACAGCAAATAAAATACCAGATTTTTTTTTCGTTTAAGACAAATTGCTGCTACCTGCCTGCCAGTGAAAAATGCAGCTTTCCGTATGCATTTAGCTGCACCAAGGCACTTTTCCTCATGTCTGTGTATTTTGTTTTTTGAGCTTAATCACATGGCATTAAAAGTATCTTTTGACTTAGAGCTTTCAGCATCTTTAATCTCCTGTTTATGTTTTGAGATAAACTAATCTCCTCCAGTTTGAATAAAATATGAAAACTACGATAAACTCTTTCCTCTTTGTACTGTATGCAAAAACTGTTAGTAAGAAGATAGAAATTGTATTTCTAGTCCTATTGATTATAATACTGGTAGAATATGCAAGTGGTGTAGGATTCATGTTGCCGTGTGTGTGGTCAGAGTTTATGTACGTTTTTTAAGTACATGCTGAACAGAATTTAAACACTTTGCTAAACACTTTCCTTAATTATTTACTTTCTTTTTTTTTTATTCCTCTGTTTAGATTGAATTTATACTTCAAGTTTTTTATTGTTAGAGATCCATTTGAAAGACTTATTTCTGCGTTTAAAGACAAGTTTGTGCACAATCCTCGGTTTGAGCCTTGGTACCGGCATGAAATCGCTCCTGGCATCATTCGTAAATATAGAAAGAATCGCACAGAGACCAAAGGGCTGCAGTTTGAGGATTTTGTGCGCTATCTGGGTGACCCTAATCACCGATGGCTGGATGTTCAGTTTGGTGACCATATCATTCACTGGGTGACATATGTGGAACTCTGTGCTCCCTGTGAAATCACGTACAGTGTGATTGGACACCACGAAACCCTGGAGGACGATGCTCCGTATATCTTGAAAGCAGCTGGCATAGACCACCTGGTATCATACCCCACAATTCCGCCAGGCATAACAGTGTACAACAAAACAAAAGTAGAGCGGTATTTTTCAGGAATTAGCAAGAGAGATATAAGACGCCTCTATGCACGATTTGAAGGTGATTTTAAACTCTTTGGTTATCGGGAGCCAGATTTCTTACTTACCTGACACCTGGGAAGGCTCTGAAGAAGTGTCTCATGGATTAATCTAAACCTGCGTGAATACCATCTGCCACGTTGACAGAGCTGAGAATGACCATTTGTTTTCTAGCTTTTTGATGTTGCTCCATTTTTCAGTGAAATATTTGTCATATGAACAAGTAGGGGCTTGCAGTTGTTGTTTACCAACCATGTTTTCAGTACATGATACTGCAATCTGTTAGGAATGGTGTCTCTGTTATCTGAAATACAGAATTCCACCTCTCACTTTTCTCTTCTCCCCGCTAGAAAGAAGGTCGAGAATAAATGGGCTATGATCTTCCTCTCCTTCTCACAGACAGAATGCCATTTTTTAAATGTTGCAAAGTATTTATAAAGATGGCAATTTCACTGTAGGTTAACTGACGTGTGGGTAAATATGATGATTCATGCTCATGAGAAAGTTGTGTAGTCTCCCATGAGCTTTGTAAGTGAGACCAGTACAGGACTAAAAATTGATTAAATGCTTGACAAATAAAATTGTCTAGGTTCTGTAATGTGGCTGCTATAATAACTATAATGGTGATCTAATCCCATTTTTGTATGTCAAAAAATGAACCTAATTAGACAGAAGCTTTAGAGGTGTTAAAAATGGGACTGGTTCCAGACCCCAGTTGTCTCTGTATTTTTGTCGAGTGTTTACTGTACTTACTACTGATCTATTGAGCCTCATAATTCTCCCTTTGATTTTCAAGATTGTTTAACTCATGGCTATGTAAGTTACCTGAGAACATCAAATGCAAATGGAACATGGAGGAAATGTGAAACTGCTAGGGGAACTTCAAGGAAAAATAAAGTATCAATTGTATTTGTGGGAGCACATATAGTAATCACGAGATGCTCTCACACAATTTATCTTGTTTTTTCTTCTAACAGTTAAGATTAATAAAGAAGTCACAAAAGCAAGATGTCATATTAAAGCAAAGCACTGCTAGAGTTACTTGGATTAATCATCTACCTTTTTCTTATATCCAGCCTTGCTTAATGTTCAGTACCTCAGAGAACAGAAAGTTTATCCCCCTTGAGAAGTCATCTCTCTACTGATAAAGGAGACAGGATGAATCTGATTTTTTTCAATGATTCACTGCCATGGTATCCCAACTCAAAAATGCCCAACATTTATGTTACCCATAGGGCAAGGTGGCTAGTTGCCATTGTCACTTAAATGTGTATACCCATTTTATGCATTAAAAAAAAAAAAGACCAGAACTGTGTGGATGCAGCCATCACATTTGCCTGTGCCTGCATTGTGTCTCATAAAGAGCAGTCTCTTGTTTGAGTTCACCAGCAATAAAAATTGGTGTTCTGTTCCCTTATCCCATAGGCCGTGGGAGAGAGAGGGACCATATAGGTGAAATGCAATTTTTTAAATCATGGTCCCAATAGATTTATTTTCAGATCAGCATAATGTTGCTGACTAGAAATGCTAATGATGGCCAGTGCTAGGGAATCTGCATTTAAATGCAGCCACAGTATGTTTTTGATAGCTTCCTGTATTAACACAAGGAAACATCTTGCACTTGTGTAAAAGGAAAGCTGTGCCAAGCTGACATGTGCTGCTACCCACAAAAAGGAAGCCCTGTTGTAGCTGGAAATGATTTCAGAAAGATCTCAGAAGACAAATTGAAGTAAGAGGGAATCATTAACTGGGCATCGTTAGCATGAAAATAGTCCAGGGTGGCAAAACTGGAAGGTGGCAAAGCTGGGAGGTAGGAATTTTTTTCAGGTTTGGGTGTTTTGGTTTATTTTTTTTTAAACAACAATTACAGTTCCATAACTTGTTAGTTCTTAACCAATGATAAAAAGATGTTAACAGCTTCAGGTTTTTTTGTGGTTTTCTTTATATGGGAATTTAGCAAAATGCACTGTTAAGTGCATTTAGAAGCTAATGACCTGATGGATTACCTCGCTGCTGATTTAAAATGTAACAGTGAATAATGTATAGTAAATTCAGGCCTTAAAGTTTAATTCTAATAAAGATAAAATGGAATTGTTTTCCTCTGAAAGTATAAGCTACTGGTCACACAGAATGCCAATGTATGTTTTTATTTTTCTGGGTAAATTACTTAGTGTATTGATTGCTTAAAAATTGCCAGGTGGAAAGTGCTACATAAATATTAAGTAATAATATTTTTTACTAATACCTTTCTCTGCATTGAGTTCTCTTGGACACCTGTGAACAGAGCTATGGACTGATCTAGGCAGGGGTGTGTACTGCTCTCCTATCTTTGTGTTCCCACGCTTTTTAGGCTAGAACAGGAATGCTTGTTATAATTTCTTCAATTCATATGCAGAGTTTGTCCTTTCAGTGATACATTCCTGAGCTGTATTTTCTTTTGAGAAATATGGGGTTTTTTCCCCTCACATGGCTGAAGTAACAATGGTCATATTTGGTGTGACTCAAGGAAACTTGAATACCATGAAGGTCCTTGGCAAGGTGCAAGGTATGGTAGGGTTCTCCTTAAGTCAGTTCAGCACAGGTAGGGTGGTCAGAGCATATTGTTGGGGAAGACGTTCTTTCCCTGATAGTTATGATGAATTAGGTGCTTGTGGTTTGTTTTAACTTGATTGTATTTTACACATGGCTGTTACAAATGTAGTCTCAGTGGCATGCATGAATGTCATTTGGCTGTTCAGATGCCATTTGCATACCACTTTCAAACTGCAGATGATATTTATGTCATATTCTTGGAACTGCTGGCCCAGATTGTTCCTTCTCTTTTTTATTGTTACAGCTTCGGAAAACAAATTCACCTCCTTACTTTATGCATTTCGGTCTCTTCTTGTTGTCTCTCCCAAGGGGCTTTTTAATCCTTTGGCCCATTTTAACCACATTTTACAGAGAAAAGTCAGGGGATAGTGAGTTGCAATAATTTTCTCGAAAATAGGATTGAAAACATTCTTCGTGCATCAGAGAGTCCATGCTGTATGTTAGCTTTAGGTAAAGTACAGACAGGAAACCCTTTTACAGTGTGTGTTCATACGGAGCTCTTTGTTTCTAATGGACTCTCTACTGCTTAGTTTGGCCTCTTTTCTCCGCTAACAAAGACAAAAATTAAATTAAAATGTATTCCATGGGTCTGTTATCTTCACATTCCTAATAAAATTGAGCCGACTGGTGGTTTTTTTGAGATCTTGGGGGTGGGAGGTTGTCTTCCTTGTGAAAATGGATCCAGAAGTCACTTGCTTGTGAAACAACTTTAAGCAATGCCTGTCCCCTTTTAACTTCAGCATACAGTGCATTACCACCAGTGTGCTTTCGAATTGCATGCTATGAACATGTTTTTCTGTAGTTAAAAATATATGTGATTTTTTTTTATTTTGGGAACTGTTCTGTCAAAGAAATAGCAATTCAAAAATGTCCTGAAAATACATCTTTTTCACAAAAAACCGTGTTGTTTCCCAATTCATGCAGAGATGCTGCCCTCTTCTTACAGGGTTAATGGCTCCCTGCTGTGCCATGTGTCTCTGTCCTCAGATCAAGGAAGCCATCAGGCAGCCCTGGATTTTTTCCTTGAGGTGGTAATAACTGTTGTTTGGGAAAAGTGCCTTTGATCTTATCTTCGCTTCAGAAAGTTTGCTGAGAAAAAGAGTGATTGTATAGGGATTGCTTAAGCTTATTTTCTCAGATGAAAAAGGATGTCTTATCAGTGAATCTGCCTGTATCTGATATCCCTTAATTGACAGAGAGAGGGTGAATGATCTTTCTGCTTAATGGCCCTGTAGTGAGTTGTGCTAAGCTCCCATCCTGTTATTGCAGCAATGGGAAAGGACCTGCAAGGAGGTGTAAATTCAACGTGTGCTTATTTTAAATATAAGTGTGTAAAGGAAACTTGACATGGGAGTTGGTTCCTGAAGATTTATTGTGTCCCATTACTTGTTACATGTCATCTGCAGAGGCTGGTGTGGATTCTTTGTGGCCTGTGCTTGAGGAGATTTATGCAAGGTAGAAAGAGGCTTGTGGGTGGTGGAAAATTCCTTTTCAGCCTAAGTTAGCTGTTCGTGTTCCTGGGCTGCTGCCTTGGGGAAGGTTTTAGAAGGAAATGATCCTATTAGCAGCAGGACTGCTAGAGGAGGACTGAGTTTGGCTCATGCTGATGTGTGCAGCCAGCTTTGGTGCTGCCTTGTATAAATTTCTATTTTTGTGCTTTTAATGCAATTGTCTGCAGCTGAGCTGTCAGCTTGGTTTCCTGTGTGTGGCAGTAGCCTGAGGTGCCTCATCTCGATGCCAGCCGAGCAGCTTTGAAAGGCCTGCAGCCTGTTTTGCTATGCAGCAGGAGACGTTTTCCTTATGAAGCGAGCAGCATTAAGCCTGCAGCCATGCAGCTGGTGACAACTGGCTGCTGTAAGCACAAAATGGTGTTGTTTGGGGCTTCCTGCTGTAAAATTATCATTTTTCCTTTTAATCCGGCAGAAGTGAAAGAGGAAAAAAGATGTGTGTTTGCTTTGAGTCATAAAAAGGAGCCATGCTGATAGAAATTCCAGACTGGTAAACCCAGGCAGGGCAATGTCTAGAGAGCAGTGCTGAAAAAAAGTCATGGGCAGTTGTTTTAAAGCCCACGGAGATGCTGGACTGCATGTTGAAGGAAGGTTGCTGAAACTTTATGGGAGGTGTCAGAGGAGCAAGTGTGCTCTCCCATATGATATGTGTGCATGCCAGAGGAACAGATGCTGAGGGAACAGCATGCACATGGCAGGCTGAAAGCAAGAAGCATCTGCTATGGGTGTCTGAAAATACAGAAAGGAGGAAAAAAAAAACAAAACAGAAAGGTGGGAAGGAAGTAATGAAAAAATTATCCTGAAGGTTGTAGCCCTGGAAATGCAGTACCCACTCCTGACTGCCAGAAATATGCTGACTGCCCTGGATATGTACAAATAATTTCTGAGCAGTTTGTGGGACAAAAGCAAATCTGCAAATGGAAGACTAAACACGGATCACAGGGCATCTGTACATGCTCTGGAGAGCATGACAACCTAGCCAAGGCTCCCAATTGCGCCTAAGTAAATGGATCTCATCTGGGAAAAATGTATAGCTATGCTGGAAGCCTACAAGGAGAGAAGAAAAAGCTCTTGTGGGATAACTGGCTCTCTCAACAAGTAAGTGTTATGCACCTGCTGTGATTTAGGAAATAGGAACATTTTGTCCGGCACATCTTTTTTTCTTCTTGTCTACAGACTTTTGTTTTACTCAGTTTTCTTTCCCAGAGAGGTCTTTGGATGATACAACACAGTATGACACATAATTTTTCTCTTGTCAGAAAGGTGGAAAAGGCTGTAGGAAATACAAAATGTTCTCCATAATTTTGCTGAACACAAAGAGAAAATTCAGGCAGTTGTTATCAATCATGAATGACTTGAGGTGAATGTGAAATATCAAAATTGCATGACCTACTTAGATATTTCATGTGTTGGGCAGGAGTTCACTTATGGAAAAATTACCACTGTTTTGTTATGTATTTGGCATCTTTGATCTTTTGTTTTGAATAGCTCCCCGTAAAGATTTACAGCAAGTAAAATTTTAAGTCTGCCATACTACAAAGCTTCACTTTGGAACCACTTATTTTGGTCTCATTCTACTTTAAACATTTTGTAGAGTAAGAGTTGACTCTTTGCACTTACTCTGTTTCCTTGATTTCTGACTGTTCTTTGCAATGCTGTAGCATTTGTACTTGTGAAAAGGTGGTGAGCAAGAAGACTCAGCAAATTCTCTGGAGAGGAGGACTCCAAAGTGGATCTTTATTTGTATGCTGCTTTCATCTGCCAGCATTTGCTTTCTTTTCATTATCTTTTCAGTCTAGCTCCTTGCTGTAAAACCCATTGGGGAATATATTTGTGGTTAAAATTACAGATTTAGAAATGTGTGAGAAGAAAGGGATTAGGAACAGAGTTATAGCAGGAAAAGCAGCACAAGGAAGGGGCTTCTACACCCCCTTTCACGGTTCCATACCTTTTGGAATGTATACTCTTGTTTGACTGCTTTTAGGACCTAGGTTCTTGGCTTTATGGTCAAGTGTAGTGTGTAGTGTAGGTGAGTTTCCCATTGGTGCATTAGTTGCACACATGCACACACTTGCTCTTCTCTGGTAGAAGCAGGATAGGTTCTCTTAGGTGAAACCTTTCTGCCATCAAGCATTACAGCACTGCATAGCAAATATGGAGCAAAGGTGTTATCTCCTCACTTTTTAAGCCATAGTGGTGTGTTGCTTTACTTCTCTTGACTACTAGACAGCATAAACATAATTTCACTTTTCTGAAAGATGACCAGTGATGATAACAGTGTCTTAATCAGGTTTTAATCTCAGCACACTGTTTAAATACATCTATCTCTGTGTGACAGCAAGGTACTGCAGTAAATTGCATTTGGTTTTTGTGGGTTGTTGACTTAATAGATCATTGGAAATGCCATTCTGATGGAAAATAACTTAGGTGCGTTCCTATTACCTCCATGTAAGGGTCTGTCATATGATTGCTTGCCAGTCAGGAAAAAATTACTTCATTAGAGAGTGATACTTTTTGATTGTAATCCTCTTACTTGTGGATTTGGGTCTTAAAATGCAGCATGGTAGATTTGTCTTGTGCATTCCTCTCCAGTTCTAAAGTAGTATTGGCAGAGACTTCATACCTCTGTTATTTTGGAGTCTCTTTTCTGCAGCTTCTAGTTGGAGTTGTTTCAGGTTTCTCCTTCATCTTCATCTTGGCTAAACTTTGCAAACGAAGATATGGGAAGGGCTCTACCCATGCTTGCTACAGGCGCGCTGGAAAGGCCAATATGGGATAGACAAGTCCGGGAACAAAAGGCACGGCTAAAAGTCTCCTTAGGTGGAATTGACGAGGCGTGGGTCTGTATGTAATTGGACTGTAGGTTCACCAGAAGGGCTGTGTGAAGGCTTTCATGAAGAACTACAAGCAAGCAGCATAAGATGGCTGTGTGAAAGCTACCACCTGATTCCACAGGTATCCAGATAAATATTTCCAGAAGTGGCCAATAACTGTGAATATGGTGACTAAGGTTGTGGAGAGGCCTCGCCTTGACCCCATTTCCAGTTCTCATCAGCTGTGACCAGGGGAAACTAGCAGAGAGCTACTGGTGTTTGAGCAGAACAACCAGAACTTATTTAGTCTAGGAAAGGAGGAAGGGTATAATTGCTGTCTAAACCTGTACTGGGACAAATGAAGCAGTGGGAGAAACTTCAGTATCTGTAGAAGGAGGGGAGCCAGAAGACAATGCAGTCACAAAGACAAACCAGTCAGAGTTGGCCAGGAGCCATCTGAGGCTGGAAAATGGAAGGAGGTTTCCTACCCTGAGGCTCTGTGTTGTCATTTTGGTGTATACAAAGAAAGCAAAATAATAACAGGCTGCTGTGCCACTGTGTTCAAGCAGCAGAGGTATTGACTTTGTAGAATCATAGAATCATTGGAAAAGACCTCTAAGGTCAAGTCCGACTGTTAACCTAACACTGCCAGGTCATCACTAAACCAGGCCTATGAGTGTTGTGTCTACACGGCTTTTAAATACCTCCAGGGATGGTAACTCCACTACTTCCTTGGGCAGTCTGTTCCCATGCTTGACAACCCTTCCAGTGAGGAATCTTTTTCCTAGTATTCATTCCAAACCTCCCCTGGCACAACTTGAGGCCATTTCCTCTTGTCCTGTTACTTGGAAGAAGAGACCAATATCTCGCTACAACTTCTTTTCAGGTAGTTGTAGACAGCAAGAAGGTCTCTCCTGATAATCCCAGCTCCCACCTGATCTTTCAGGTCCTATCTCTTCTCAGCCCAGTGAACTGTGGCTGCAAGAGAATAGCAGAGTAGGGCTGGTGTGTGAGTACTGGATAATCCATCTGGGAGAAAAAGGATCGGCAGAGGCAAGTGGGGCCAATCTCACACAGCCATGTGTATTCAGTTCAGTATGCCAAGTGATGGGTTATATATCTGGAGATACATATATATCTGGAGAGATGTTACCATGTCTTGCCTCATCATCCTTTAATCACATTTGGAGATAATTAAAGAAATGTCAAATTTTGAAAGAAGCCAGGAGCATGGAGTCAATCCCCCAACTTTGTTTCTTTAGTGAAAAGTTTATGGTTCTTGTGGAAAGCTTACAGTGCTTCCCCCGTCCATGTTTGAGTTAATATCTTACACAAACAGTGGTGACTTGGTGGGAAACAAGAAGGAAGGTAAGAGTCTCATGAGGTAACTTCTTCATTTAGAGTTTTTGAGATCATCAGTCTCTCTCCCTTCCTAATCCAAGGAAGAGGCTGGACAGTGTGCTAAAATGAGACTTCAAAGTCCAGATATCCCAGCTCTAGCTGGCCAGAGTGACTTGACTGTCAGAATGGCACATGCAGACATCATTGCTTGGAAGGACTTCAACAAGGCATCACCACTGCAGACTCTGCTGATCCCACTCAAACAGGTATCACCTCCAGAAAATCAATCATGAAGCTTCAATCCACCTCCTCTTTCCCATCCCTGAAGGGGAGAATAAAGATCACTTTCTGCATAGTGGAACAGCCAGTGTGAGACATGAAGAAGCTGTTGCTGGGGGGACAGCATACTAAATAACCTTTATTGATGACTGAGCCCTATAAACAAAACTTTTGCTATGAGAGTAGGTGTACTGAAGGTATTTGTAACATGTTTAGAAAAGGTGAAAAGTTCCTGTAGGATACAGAGCGGGACTAAAATATTTATGGCTTTATTATCTGCAGATACCTTTAAAAGATAATTGTAACCTCTGGCTTCAATCATGCTCAGAGTGAACTTAGCATGTAGGCTGCCAGTGCTTACAGCTAACACAGGGTACACCGAATACTGTCAGGAGCTTAATTTGATGCATTGTTTTAATTTTTCCCTGATACAGAAACCATCAGAGGTGTATGTGTTTGCCATTGGTGCAGCAATATAACGCTCCAGACTGAGAGTGATACTTTCATTTGCCATCAGAAACTTTTAACAAGTAGTTGAGGGCTTTCTTTGTAAAGTATTATTCTGAAACACAACGAGTCTGCTAGGCACTTTACTTGAACTAAAGGCACAGAAAGATTTAGTGTAGTCTCTGTTCTACCTGAGAGGGCAGAGTCAGAAAACCTGGACGTCTGTGCAGTTACCTGAATTATGCTTTGTTTAACACCTATGTTAAACACACCTGTGTTACTTGAGGTGAGTTCTTCAAATGTGACTGGATCCTAGATCACACAATCTTCAACTTGGAGGAGCTTACAAGCAACTTAGGGCATTTGGCTGAGGTAGTTCCTTTTAAAGGCTATAGAGCTGATATTGACAGGTGCAATTGGGTTTCCAAAATACTCTCTTTATAAATCTGTGGCTTAGATTGGTTCTAATTTTGCTGACTATTTCTAAGAGCTAAAATGGAATACGTGAGTCTGTTATTACTTAGGTAGTGTTGTGCCCATGATGGGAAAAAAATCTTGGTGTGCTACCCTGGGCTCTTGCAAGGGATTAAGGACTTAAAACTCATTGAGAAGCTGAAGTCATTCTGGTGTTTGAAGTGTGCCCTTTGCTGTCCATGTGATAAAACCAGTGGGAAAATGACAATTCTTTTAAGAGTTCGTGCCACGCAACTTGGGAAATGTCCTAGAGCTTGGTGGCTAAATTCTTTATAGAGGGTATGTGCTGTCCCAGCCTGCACATGGTGAAGAGGACTCTTCCATCAATCACTGCTCCTCACTGCAGCAGCCTTCTGCAGCCTCAGGTTCTAGACCTACTGGGGTCTAGATGGGCGAGGATAATTCAGTGGAATTCCAGCATATAGGCGTGAATAAGGAGGCTGAATGCTTCCAGGAAGTTTGGGAGGGAAGGGTAATAGGACTGAAATTCCACAGAGTGGGAGGTGGAGGAGAAGCAAGGGATTGACCGTGCAAGAAGACTTGCACTAAGAACCTGTGAAGCTGATGGGACTTGTTTTGCTTTTTCTGCAGGGTTGTTTTTTGGTTTTGGTTGGTTTTTTTGGCCTACGTCTAGAAATTTACATTCAGGAATTGATGAGTTTGCAACAGATGGTACAAAAGGCTGGGAAATGCCAATATTAGGGGCTTCTCCCATGGTCTTCTTACCTACACTTCTTAGCATAGAAATTATTCTCATTACATTGTCACATTCTGTTTTTCGCAGAATTCATGTCTCATTCTTTGTACTGGAAAAATGAGACTTCTGGCTTGAGCAGGTCTTGAAGACAAGGAAAATGCCTGTAGTTCCACTTTGTTACCTCTTGCAGAAAACAGAAGGTGAGTTCTGAGAGAAGGGAGAACTGCATGAAGAACAAAATACAATCATAGTCTGCCAGCAGTTTCCACGAAAGTTTTGCATGATGCCAATTATGTCACCAAACCCTGACTCTCACAAATTATGTCACTGGTTACAGGTTCCTCATTCTTTAACCGCAAACCTTCAGATGTGACTTGTACAAGCCCCATTTGTTGACAGCTGCATCTGAAGTCAGGCAAGCCTGGAGTCTGAATAGAACATTTGGATTTAGGTACCTCAGCTGACACTCTGTGCAGCAGATCAGGCATTTTGGGGAAATAAATGAAGGATGCCAGGGCTGCCATTTATCTCAATCTGAGTTCCAGGAGGAATTTGTGTGAGTCTGTTATGGTACATATATTAATGCACTGCACAAGTCTTCATACACTGCATGAGTTTTCCTCACAAGTGCTTCAGGCTGGAGCATGGTATGAGTATAAGACTACTGTCAATCATTGGTAGAAAACCATGGAGACTTCCCTGATGATGGGGAAAAAGATAATACTAGTGAATGAGGATCCAGAGAATAACACGGTAGGCAGCCTCCCTCCATCCCTTGGGTGGCAAGAATTGCACGTCACATGCCCCAGAAATCCATTTTCAGACTCATGAAGTACCAGGTGGCCAGTTGGGACCAGTCAGCATGGCTTTACCTCAGGCATGTCACACCTGGTCAGCCTGGATGTGCAGGAACAGCTGGCTCTGGGAACAAGGGGATAGCAGTGAGTATCATTTATCTTGTCTCTAAAATGTTTTTTGATGTGGTCTCCCACAGGACTTTGCTGATGAAATGTAGGGTGGGTGAGGGAACAGGAAGAGTGACTAGAAGTTGGCCAAATTGCCAGACTCGAAGGTAATAATCAATGGCTCAATGTCCAGGTGGCAAAGCATAGCAAACAGAGTGTCCCAAGGTCAATACAAAGGGTCAGTACCATTTGATGTGTTCGTCATTGATCTCGGATGATGAGCCAGAACACACCTTCAGCCATTTTGTGGGTGGCATTAAATTGTGTGCTGTGCAGGAGAAGGCTATGCTGGATGGTACAACAGCGTTGAAAAAATTGAGGGCTGGGCCGGTGGAAATCACATGAAGCTCAACAAGAAGTGCAGGGTTCAGCACCTTGGGCAGAACAATCCCAGGCATCAGCAGAGGCTGGGGAACACACAGTCTATAAACTTACCCTCTCCTATCCCTTTTATACAGCGTATCTTCCTCAGCCGTACAGACTGTGTTCTGAAACTACCAAACGAGTAGATGGCTGCAAGGACACAAGTTTTGGCAACCTGTGTCCAGATATAAGAAAAGAGGCTCTTTACAGCAAGGGTGGGTGCTTTACAGCAGTGCTGGAGCAGGTGCCCAAAGCAGCTGGGAAATTGCCACCCTTGCAAAGTAGTGAAATTCAGTTGTATCCAGCAACCTTCTCCAGTCGGTGTCTTCATCTGTTTGGCCCTGAGTTGAACAGGCTTTGTAATAGATGATCTCCAAAGATCCTTCACAGCACATATTGTTCTGTCACTATGGTCTAGGGAGGCAGTAAGCATAGTTCTCCTTAACTTACTTCCTACCTTTATCTTTCTGTCCTTTTTCTCTTGAAAACAGAAGTCATATGGAGGAGGAACCCATGGAGCCTGTAGTTCCAAGAAGTGACCTATGCAGAAGGTGAAATGCTTGCCAAGTGCCACTCACTATAAGTGGTTTAGAAAGGGACATTTAATGATCCTATCTGCTTCTAGCCTTTTTTCTCCATCTGATTAAGATTACTTTATTCAACCCCTTGGCATGCAAGCAAGGCTCTTTGTAGAATTCCTTGCATTCAAAATCCCCTTTTTGAAACACAAACAAAGTAACATTTGCTTGGCGATACTCTTGACCTCCTTACCTTGTTTTCCATCAGCACCTTTGTACCCAGGCAATGTGATCTCCTGCTCACACGCTACTTTCCAAGTAACATAGACTGGGTGTGGCGTGCTGAGCGGAACACAAACAGCAATTTCACTTGTCAAAGAGTTCCTCTGGCTTGACAGCTCATGCTGTCACGGTGACTCACCGGGAGGGTTTTAACCTGGAACTCTACTGCTGTGGGACCCAGTTTTACTGGAGAACAGTACCTCTGGCACACCTGAATGGCACTGTGCATGTGCCATGCCTTTCAAAGACACACAGTAACTGTTTGGTGGCTGCTACTCATTGCCTTGATTGAAGACTGACACCCCCATAGAAACTGGGATGTTCAGTGTATGATAGGAAAGGAAACCACTGTTAGTAATCATTTTACAGCTGCAGAACCCATGAGGTATTTGTGTGAAGGTAATGAAATCTGCATGGAGAAAAATCCTTGTAAATGGGTAATGATTAGCTTACATCATTATTACTTATTTGGCCAATTGTGGAGAGGTTTGGTTGTTTTATGTGTTG
This sequence comes from Calyptomena viridis, assembly GCA_013390005.1. NCBI lineage: Eukaryota > Metazoa > Chordata > Aves > Passeriformes > Eurylaimidae > Calyptomena > Calyptomena viridis. The sequence goes on from WEIV01003148.1 coordinate 284,815, forward strand.
GGATGAAGGCCAGGGTCAGACTTTGGAAACAGAGTATTTTTTGTTAATTAAGAAAAATTATGCTTGAGTTCTAAATTAAATCAGAATACCCTTAAGCTGCCCTGCTGCGAATGCTACTACACAGATCTTCTGGCAGCAAGTCAAGCATTGTCACCACTTCTGTGCCTAGTATTTGTTATTTAGGCATGTACTTCGGGATTTCTGGTGAAGACAGGGCAATATTAATGCTGCTGTGCAAGCCCTGAGTGAAACTTCACCCTAACATGGGCAAATAACTCCAAGAGAGACTTGGGAACCAGAACGACCGCAGAGAAGCTAGGGTCAAGTTCTGTAGAGATCTGTCCTAGACTGATTCATAGGTTGTACAGACACGCTGCAGTCATCTTTTCTGATTTTCTACATCACACAGCCATTAAACTGTACTCCTGAATTATTTTGACCATGGGTGCATGTTTAGGAAAGGGAAGGAGGAAGGAATCTGATCGGACCTGAATTTACAAAGGTCCATTAATGGAGAAGTCATCACAGCTCTTGGTAAAAGGTCTTAGTTTTAAGTACCTTCACAAGTATTTGCCTTCCATTATCATCACAGTTAAATATTTATTTTTCATTTCTACTCTGAACTTTCTTCAAGCTCCATCTGTTCAAATGTGAGATGCTTCACATGTTCACTTCAGCTAGGAGATTAGACATGATGGCTGTTCTGGCATAGATGTTGGTAGAGGATCCTTTACCTTACCACAACAAACATTAGAAGAGGAAAAGACTGGGACTGACTTGTAGAAGTGGGGTTTATGTCCTAGTATTCTCATGTACACCACCTCTCCAGTAACCCTCATGGAATAAGGGTTCCTGGCATTCACTGAAGAAGTACTGTCTGCTTTTCAGCTTCTTTGGCCTTGTATGTCAGCCCCATGATATGTGGGCTCAAGAGAAATGGAGAGGGATAAATGTAAAAAAAACCAAACCCGCATTGTTTTGTTTCTCAATCCCCATTTCCAGAAATTTGCTTTAAGAATCAAATCAGGCTGACCAAGCCAGAAATTAAAGAGAGACTCATTTTATTCCCTTGTGGTGTAAATCTAAACCCATGGCACGATATCCAGAAGACATTTAATTTTGAAGCTGCATAGCAGCAGTCTGTATCTTTCTGAAAACCACCTGCATCTATTCACACTTAATGGCACTGTTGTTTGTTCTCTTTGACCTGACAAACCACAGATGTGAGGATTAGGTTTCCAGACAGTGTGAGTCTTTTTCTTAGTGACCAATTTGAATTTCAGGCTGAAGTGAGCCAGTTAACCATTAGTGAGACACACCTTGGAACTAATTAGCCTCGAATATAGTTGTAAGTCATCAGAACACCTGCCTGTATTACTTTACCTGGTAAGCTGGCATTGACTCTGTGGTACCTGAAATCTGCTGACTTTATTGAAGGATTGGGCTTTCTGCCCCTCCTAAAAAAATAAAGACATTGAAAGACACGATCTAAATAATGTTTACAGAGGATCTGAGCCAAGAAATCTGCTTGGCAGAGCTTGGAATAGCTTGGAAGAGACTGCTGTAAGAGATCAGAGTGGTGTATAGCCAGCTGATTACTAGTTTAATAAAACCAGAAAATAGGTGTGTGTATGTATGCATACAGAGAATTAAGGTAGAGTGTGTAGACTATATTATGCAGGGTTGCTTGAGAGTAGACTGGAAAAAGATTTATTCATGTGATAATCAGTAAATTAATGGTCAGCTTTAGCACTCAGCTGTGGCTATTCCATAATAGGACTTTATAAGGATGACCATTTAAAATACACCTCCTTATAGCTCTTAAAAATAAATACCATCCATTTCTGTGACTGAAATGCTACAAATTTTTTACTTATGTCATTGCATGAATAAAAGAATGAGCTTTATGTATGAGCTTCATACACATGTGAAAGCTGTATCTGGTTCTGCATGACCCTGCTAGCTGTTCAGAGTACATTTCACTGAAAACCTTAACAGCTTTAAGAGATCTCATTCTAAGTATATCAATGGAAGACACTCTTGTGGTTTTACTCATTCTAATCACTGTTGCATTCATTAATAAGTATTTTGAATCAAAATGGCTGCAAACTCTGTAAGCCTATTTCTTTATTTTTTCCATGTACAAAAACTTTTCTTGTGTGCTAGCTAACATACTGCAATTGCAATTAATCACAGAAGTGTTTTTCCCTCCTTGTCTTACTTTTTTCCAAATAATTAGTTTTAATTGGAGAGATGGTGATTATTACACAGGCATTCACTTTCCAGTGTTTTTCTTTTGCTCCTGGACAGAGTGGTACACAAAATTATCCATATGTTTATGATGGAGCCCATACCTTCATTTTGCTTGTGCAGTTCTTTTGATAGACAAGGTTGTATTCAGATATTTCATTAAAGGGGCTGATCTAACATTTTGAAGTTTTACTATTGGCTTCCTTAAATCTGGATTAGTCTTAAAACTAATAGTTCTTAGCTGGATAACACCCAAAGAATCTCGATAGTGAATAAAGCAGCATAAAGGATTATCTTTCTTGTGACTGAGCCAACTTACATGCACATTATATTCTTTCTGGCTGTCAACTCCCTTAAATGATCTTGTTTTTCTTCAGTAATTAATGCACAAATCCAGTGGATGTAGGTTAAAAAAATAACCCATCAAACAAAACAAACATTTTCTCTTTTCTACTTCTATTCTTCCGTCTTTCTGGTCCTGTGGCAGAATCCAGAATTTTTTACTCAAAAAGCTCTCCACTCAGAATCTTGTTCATTTGTTCAAAGCTAAAAGACAATTGAGAAGACATCCCAGGTGTTTGAAAGAGCCCGTTGTGTTTCATCCACCCATGGCACTGCTGCTGTAGAAGCTTAAAAACTGCTTGCTGTTGTGGTTTGACCCTGGCTAAATACCAAGGACTCACACACACAGCCAAAGTCTCTGAGAGAAGAGGAAAAAAAACTAAAGGCTTTTCATGAACCTTTGTGATAAGGACTATAAGAAACTTTTTATTAACTATTTCACAAGCAAAACAGGCTCTAACTTAGGATATTAAGAATTCACTACTACTACTAAAATCAGAGCTTAAGAGTGAGAAGTTTGATAGATGTTACAGATATCTTCCCCCTCACCCCTCCTTTTTTAAGATCCTTCTCCCTCCCTCAGCGGCCCAGGAAGACAGGAGTGGGGGGTGATGGTCAGAGGCTGTTCCTGCCGCTGATGAGAGAGAAGTCCAACCCCAGGCTTTTCCTGTGGGGGTTTTCTTCCTGAAAACAGTCTGTTACAAACTGCTTAGTGGATTTATTATCGTACTGACAACAGCTTTTCAGGTATTGTTGTCACGTAAGTCACTTTACCATAGGTGCAGTCATCCAGGTGCTGCTTGGATGCTTCAGTGTAGGTTTTTACTGGCCACTGGTCCTCCCATGAAATGTTGCTCCATCGTGGGTCTCCTCTTCCCATGGACTCTTCAGGACTCTGTCAGGCCTCCCGCTCCAGACATAGACATCAAACATCCCAGAGTCACAGCCTCATTCCAGCATTTATCTGCTCCAGCGTGGAGTCTTCTAGTCTTCCACAGGCTGCAGTGGAATCTCTATTCGCTATGGTCCCCCACAGGCTGCAGGAGCCCCATTCCAGTATTTAAGGCATCTTCTCCCCCTCCTTTCCTACTGGCCTCGCTGTTAATCAAACTTCTCACTCTCTTCTCCCCTAAGCGGCCATGTTGTTCTGCACCACTCTTTTTTTTTTTCCTCCTTCTTAAATATGTTATCACAGAGGTGTTACCATGACTCCTAATGGCTTGACCTTGGCCAGCTTGGAGCTGACTAACAGTAGCTGTACTGGAAATGCAAAAACTTCTAGCAGCTTCTTGAAGAAGCCTCTCTCATAGGCCCCCCGTCTACCAAGAAAAAAACCTGGCCACATAAAACCACAACACTTGCCATCTTCAGCTTCTCTTTCCCCAGAGACTGCAGCCTCTCACCTCCTGCCTTCTCTTACCCTTTACCTTGTTCTTCCCCTTGGCTTCTTAGCAGCCTATGTGGAAAATGTCACCTCTTGCAGCTGTCACACAATGCTGCCCTTCCTGTCTTCCTGCCCCTTCACATCCAGATGCTGTCAATGTGCATCTCTAATTCTACTATAGATCATGCCGGTCTGTTTTTTGTGTCCTACCCAATGTGTTTTGCAATTACATCCTGTCCTCCATGGAAGGGTTCTGACCATTGCCTCCTGATTCCCTTTCTTTCAGGTCCTAAGGCAGAAGGATGCTGTCCCTTGGAGCTTCCCTCTTTGATGACCCTCTGAGCGATATCAGCCCCAAACAGCTTCAGCTATTAGCTTCCTCCCTATAGCTAGAATAAGTATTGATGCATGTTTGTAACAGCCCTTGGTGGGTACCTAACCTTGGCTAGTCCACTTGATCACAGCCACCTGTATTACTGTACTTCTTGTTGCTCAGACCTGTAATCTTGGATTCCTACGGTTTGGACCTAATGTTCTGGTTTTGTCTAAATATTTTTATTCTAGCCTGCACTGTGTTTTCCAAACAAGATCTCATGTCTCTTCACACTCCTGTGTCATTTTCCTGGTCTCAGTCATGCTGTTCCCATATGACTGATTTGGCTGGTCTCCATCTCTGGCATCTTTTCTGATTAATTAATTGTTCAAACCTACTTCCCTCCCTGTCCATTACTCTCTTATTCCTCCTTCAGGTCATCTTACTGCCTCACCTCTTTTGTGTGGACAGAAATCCCTCCTCCATAGCTTTGTTCAGCCCTGCTTGCCTGGCTTTTTGGCTTCTGAGGTAATGGCTGCTCCGTTGCTGAAGGCCATATCTCTGATGGGTAATGTGGCCACAGTGCTGCTGCCCTCCCTGATCCCTGGCAATGGAGCCAGGTGGTCCTGCCTGTGTCCTGATGGCTGAGTGTGGGGAGATGTGTGCAACCAGACCTACTGGCTTGGTGACACCATCCCAAAGCTGTCACCACTGCTGACCCTCCACCATGTAACCTCACTCTTCATCATGACTCAACATCTTCCTCACACTGCAAGAGAATATCAGCACAGGGGCTTGCATTTCTGGAGTAGCAACATCCAGTTTGCCTTCTTGGCTGGGATGCTTGGAGCCAGCTCCTTCTCCAAGTCACCCAGTGACCATCCAGTAATCTTCCCTGAGCCCATGTTTCCACAGCACAGCCTGCTTAGTAGAAATGCTGAAGGTTGTGACTCAGAAATAGCAATATACTGATTTGGACAGGCTGATGAGATTCACCCCCTCAGCTGCACCCTGTAAAACAGGATGGCTGACCTTTCCACTGGAGCAGCCTGCTCTGCTATAGGGATGCAAAACCTGTGTTTAATCAAAATATGAAAAATCACTGCACTCTTCTTCCTATACTTGCCTCCGCCTACAAAAAAAAAAAAGAAAAAACCCAACAAACCTTCATTGTTTAGGAGGTGGAAACTTGCCTTGTCCTGTCTGCTCTTGGCTGGCAAAGAACAGATGTATTATTATTATTTTGCTATGTTCTCTCCAGAGAACCTGCCTGTTGTCCAACCTGCCTATGCGTTTTGTAGGCTGCTAGACTTGTAGGGCCAGGGCTGTCATCAGAAGGTTTCTGGTGCTTGAGCTAATGATAGCAATGAGGCTCAAGGTGACAGGTACTCTGTAAAGGACCTACACTAAACACCTTACCAGGAATCACAGATAGTTGCAGCAGGGACTCTCAGAGTATTCCTTGTGTGAGGTCATGAAGACAGTGATCAGCAGTTTTCAGGGGGAACAAGACATGGCACTGCTCTCCACCTGTATGAACATGGTCTCTTTTCTGCCCTAACACTCTTTACAATGTTTTTCCCATTTGACCCACATTTAATTTTGTTAGCGAAATGTATGGGAGTTTTTTGGAAAATATGTTATTGGCTGACTCACAATAAAGAAGTGATCAAAACAGGACAAGAAAACTTCTTGCAGGCAAAATAGTATTTCACGTGTGCATCTAACTGATGTTATTTGCCTTTCTCATGCTAGATTGCCACCGACCAGAAATGTTAATGTTGGGAAAGAAATTCATAGTTGAGGTCCAGCTTTCCCTTTGTTGAATCCCAGGCAGCACTTCTGAAATGAAAGCCCTCACGCTGCCACTAAATAAGGGTAGTACCTGCACACATCAGCCATGGGAAGCTGTGACCACAGATAGGATGCTCAAACACACCACCAGGATGTCCTTCTCTAGGCTCCTGGAAAATTTGTTCCAGAGCACATTCTTAGAGAAGACTTGCTGGCTTGTGGTGTCACACCAACACTGTAAAACTATAGAGGAACCCCTTATGAAATGGATCAAAGTGCTGCATTTCAATGGGTCCCTTTCCTGCTAATAATAAAGATGAAAAAATGCTATGTAGAAAGAGATATGTAAGATTAATAATGTTTCATAAGTCAAGCATGACATGAATGAGATAAAACTTCTGAGAAGGTAATGGTGCCCTAGCATGACTGGGAGAGAGCATACCTTGAGAAGAATTTCTCCCCATCCATATTTCCAAGGCAGACCAACTCCCTGAAAAATGCCTGTGCAGGACTGCAGAAATGGAAGAGGCCCCCAGACGCCAACAGATGTCTCCTGTACCCATGGAGATGCCACATGCTGTGCCCACCATCCAGCTGGATGACCACTCATGTGAGTGGCTGGCACAAGAAGAGATTTGTGATGTCAGGAACTGCAGTGTGCTATCATGCTTTTTTAAATGAGCTCAATGCCAGATGCTAGAAGAGTTCCTTGCCAGGATGTGTGCCCGCTCACTGAACTCCAGGGCATCCTGATGTGAAATACGCATGGCCAACAGCACTTTCCACCCATGCAGGGTAAATGATCGGGCCATTAGCTTTCAGCCTGGGCCAGGTGCTGCTGCACTTAAGCATTCCAGAGGAGTGTGAGTGATGTTCTGCTAAGCCACAGCTTAAACAGGGATTGCACACAGGTGTAACTTCACACAATTTCACCATGGATTTGCTTGCAGAAACCCCTCCCACTCAGTGGGCAAACTGATCCCGCATATCCAGAGCTGGATGGAGATCAGTATTCAGCCTGGGGACATTCTGCTTCAGCCCTGTGCCTGATAAAAGCCCTGATGATGCCAGCAACAAAGAGAAACACAAGTCTTGATATTTCTTCAGGTATGTGAACCAGCACAGTGGAAAATATTTGTGTATTATTCTGAAAATCCAAGCTGATGCTTACCAAATGAGACTGAAAAGTTCCCTGATTCCATGCTAGGAAGTAGCAAAGCCACTGGAACTAGGCTGTTCTTCAGTTTGTTTTACTAAGCATGAACAATACCACCTCATTACATTACAGTGTATAATGGGAACTAATATATAAATTACAAAAGTTAATACACTCTCATTCTGTAAAGACTGATTGTTATCATAGTTAGGGAAGGCAATTTTCTTAGCAGTGCTTATCTCAGAAGCTATTGGAAGGGAATCCGGTAGTATGCTTTAATTGGCTCCTTTTGCATCATAGGATGTGTTAATGATTTGTTGGACAATTACTAAGATGTTTAATTTCCCCATCAGCCCATGAAGGATGTAGTTATGAATAACATCTTTTGTACACAACACACATGTCACTCTGAAAAGACAAGATACATCTCCCTCTTTGGGATGTTGCAAAGAAACATGAGAATCTTCAGAAACAGTCCTAGCTCCTTCAATTCACAGCAGCTGGATTAACACAGTGTACGTCTTCTGGGCAAAAAACCCCCATCTTTGGTAGGTTCAACATCAGTAGGTTTTAACTAGCACCTTAGCACCTTTTTCATCACTGGCACTTTCCTGCAACTTTCTTATAAAAACACTTCTGAAAAAAGGCTTTCTTGAAAAAAATTTTGCTATTTCAGTTGGGGCAAATTCATTAAGCTGGCAAAGACTTTAACAGTAATAATCATACAGTGACCTTTTCTTTTGAAAGCTGGAAAGCTTGTGATAAAGGAGTCAGTGATTAGGGAAGGAGAAAAGCAGTTGAGTGCTGGCTGGAAGGACTGCATTCAGCATTCTGCCATGGGTTTTTTCTGTGTCAAAGTGTGAGGCATTTACATCATGCATTGGGTGGTGGTGGTGTCACTGACTGTACAGCTCTTGTTTGTAGAGTGCTGTAGCTGAGGCCCAAACTCAGACTGAAGTCTCAGTACCTCTGTCCAGTTGGAGCTCAACTGAAGGAAGATGTACTTCTAAAATAATATTCATATCTGAAAAATATACTCTGAAGTTTCATCCACTAAATCCAGTGCCCCAAATTAGCGGCCACTCTGGACTTACCTCAACTTCTCAGCCATTAAAGGGTGAACTATTATTCCTTTTGACTCATGCTCTTGCTGAAAATATAAACATGTGCCTATTTTTGAATATTCCAGTACTGTACCCTGAATTTTATAGAAAAGCACACAAGTAAATTAATAATTCTGCTGCTACTGCTATGATTAATACAAATTAAAAAGTGCAAGGGGGACTGCACAGTGACCAGAGAGAACATTATAGTTTGGATGCCCATTAAAAATCATCAAAATGAAATGGAGTTTAATACTTCAAACTGCCTTGGAATAGAAAATGTTAGAGGCCCTCCAAATATGTAAATGCTGTCATTTACATGGCATTTACATGATGAACCAAAGTTGGTTTATCTCCTTGTTTCCCCTTCAAGCTTCAAGTAAATTCTACCCTGGGGAAAACACTGTGGAAACTGGGCCTCAGGAAGAAGTTGAAAATTAAGCCATGAACTTAAGCCATGACAACTTTGAAGTGTGTAACAGTGACTCAGTGGAGTAAGTACTTGTAATTCTCCCCTTGGAAAGCAGATGGACTTCTACACGTTGCTTGAGAGAGCGTGATGAGTCCAATCCTAAGGGGAAGCATACTATTAACAGGAAAATAATACTGCTAATGGGGAGTGCCTCTAACATCCTTCCACATAGGAGCTAATTTTGGGTGAGAGGGTTTTTTTTTCTAAGATGATGAAACCATCAGAAGTTTTGCCATGGTTTAGGTGAGTACAAGAGGAGGTCCTTTATCTCCTGTGGTGTGGAACAAACATTTTGGCCTATGCAGTAGTTACAGCTTTTCTCCTAATAAAAATTATAAATCAATTTTGGTGTTTCTGTCAGTTTTCAGATCCTTTATGGAAAATCCATTCTGTTTTGTGGCTGTTGCAATCTGTTGCTTCTAGTTTACCCAACAAGAAGCCATAAACCACATGACCACATCATGGGGCACCTGTTCCACTGGAATTTCTTGGCAGGAGTCTCCTACATCACATTTGTTGGGGTAGGCAATAATACTGATAATTAAAGTGAGAAGCATAAGCTTCTTATTATTATCTACAGATTAGTATATATTATTGATAATTTTACTTTGGTTTCTTTAACCCTGTTTTTTGCTGTTTCTTAGTCTTTTATTCTTTCCTGAAAATTATTAATACTTTGGGGTGGCTCGGGTGATGAGTCCACCTTTTCATCATCCCTCCAAGATCTGCAGCTTGGTGAATTCTTATCAATCTTGCAAAAGGCAGTTGTATTAAAGTGGCTTTGTTGCTTAGATAGGGAAACAACAAATACGAGTGCAGCCAGATGTACAAATGAGCCATGTTCTGGAACGAGAAGACTTGTGAAAGAACACAGCTCCCAAAATAGGCATCAAGGAGAAGAGTGATGCAGGTGTGCTGAGATGCAGGTGGCAAGTAATTCTGCACATGGGAAGCAGGGAAAAGACGCCACACTAAGTCTGTTTGAACAGCAGTGAGGTAATTTCATTCCCTTGCAAATAGGTGTCTTGGAAAAAAATAGGAAAAAAAGAGGCTATTGATCACGTTGCTAAATAAAGTAGTGGCCTCTCTTCACAGTAGGTTCTAGAAGCATTGATGAGGAAAGCATTGATGAGGAAAAGACTGCAGCCATTCCAGCATGCTGGCATGGCACAACACAACACAAGCACAGCAGCAAATGGAGGGGCTGACAGACCATGTCCAATACACCACCCGAGGCAGTGCCTCCTGAGTCATCTGTCAGAAGGGACAGCCAGGGCTGAAGGGCTGTCATGCAACAATCCCAAGACACGTGGGGAAAAGCAGCATGACAGGATGGACTTGCCCGCTATGTCCTTCTGCAGGAAAGCAAGGAGGGCTGCTGAGGAGTTCCCAGCCAAAGAGGCTAATGGCCAGGCAAGCGGGATGGGGAGCAATCAGCAAAAATGCTGCCACTCTTTGTCAGGGTCATAGGAACCAGAGAATAATGTTGTGGGGTGGCTCAAGCAGGGAGTCCATATTTTCATCATCTGTCCAAGAAACCATGGCTTGTCCCTGATACTGCAGAGTAGAATGGGCCACACCATTTCTGTCCTCTATGCTATGAATCATTTCCCCAGGTGGCAACGGGATTCCATCCCATCCTAATTCCAAGTGAAAATTTCATGAAAGAGAATGATGCAATAGTGACAGGATGCTGAGGTCACCTTCTGGATAGAATCCTTGAGCCAGAGGATAGTACACATGTTGGAGTGGTGAGCATTGCTCAAAGAATCAACTGTTAGAAATGAACAGTGCAAAATGGGTAAGTCATGAAGCAACTGACCGCAAACATATTACTATCCTGGAAACGGTTCTATAGCCATTGTCCACCTGCTTCTTTATTGATCTGAACATCCCTGGTCTTGCTAGCTTCTAATCTATGATCCAAATAAGAGGAGGGTTTCACAGAGGTGTTGGAGGAGCTAGGATGGCTGGCACGATCTTGGTAGTCCAGGGCTGTCCTTTATCCTTCATGGATGGCTTTGAGGATCTGAGAAACAAAGGTCCTGCTCCTTGCCATGAGCTGGGGTCTTTTGGTCACGCTTACTTCAACATTAATACTGATGTTTACTTGAGCCTGATTATGTAGTATATTACATAAACTATATATATCTAAAGAAAGTTAATATCATACTATTTAGAAAATCAATACACTCTCATAGAATAAAGACTATTCAGTACAATAGTTAATGAATGAAATTTTCCTTATGTGGGCTAAGAGGTTGTCATTTGGGAGCTGGAGGCCTAGCAGGAGAGAGGCTAAGCCAAAAATACCCTCCACTGTCCAGCTGCAGTCTAAAAAGCAGCTGGACGTGGGTACCTTCCCATTGGACTGACAGGCTCTCCACTTTTCCGAGCAGTTTGTTTACAGCTGTGTCTAAAATAAACGTTGCCTAATTTTTTTTTTTTTTGCGCTCCTGTTATTCCTGCGGAGCGAGTTGGATTCCTCTCTGAGTCATGCATGATTAACTAACTTCCAGCTGCATTATCTTTATTGTAGCTGCCGATGCACAAGCCAGCGCTCAGCACGACTCGCGGATCCCAAGCTGCGCTGGCGAGGCTGCCACTTACAGAAAAGGATTTTTTCTGAGAGTTGTGGAGTTTGGGATTTTCCTCATTTATTTATTTATTTATTTGACAGCACGTGCTTGCTTTCTCGGAGACCAGGGAAATAAAAACAAACAGCAACCGATAACGTCTCCCGATCCCCCCCGTGAGGTGCTGCTGGCGGAGAGGCCGCGGCCGGTCGGCGCCGACGGGGTCCCGGCGCACGGCGGGAAGGGGGGCACAGGAGGGGAGTGTCCGGCAGTCCCGGCGAGGAAGCGGTTAATGCCGGGCACCAGGAAACGGGAAGGAAGAGGCTGAGCTCAGCAGGAGCCGCACAGCGGAAGCCCCCCCGGCCCCGCTCCCGCAGAGAACCGGAGCCGGAGTCGCCGCTGGGCCGGGCGCACGTGCGGGCGCGGC
>WEIV01003148.1:297354-383340 GCA_013390005.1 Calyptomena viridis
GGGAAGAGGAGGAGGGAGCGAGGCGGGGGCAGCGCTGCCCGCCGGCCCCGGGCCGACCGCGGCCCCCGCAGCCGTGCGGGAAGGGAGTTTGCGGTGAATGGTGGGAGAGGGCACCTGGAGGAGCTTACGAGCAGGAATCCTGCCAGCGGGTCTCCTCGCGCCCGCCCCCTCCTAGTGAATGGCTATTTCTGTTCCATTGGTATTTCTGTCCTTGCTCTCAAGGTGCCTCGCGTTTAGCTGCTCACAGCCGATGACTCATTATGCAGTATTTCTAGAAAACCCGCTTTCCTATTTATGGGGAAGCCATCATTCAGTGCAGGATACGCAGTAGTGGTCGTGTTGAGCCTCACTGCGGCTTCATGGAAGAAATGAGTGTGTGGACCGGATTCGTTCGGCTACGTGCAGCTGCATCTTCAGCAACACATAGACTTTGAAAACACCTCATGAGATACCAGAATGTGTAAAGGCTCCGAAAATTTCCTTTATCTTACACTGTGCAAAACGCTCAAGATAAATCTGCGTTTTGCCTCGGGGAGATGGTCCGCCCATGTTGTGAGCGTAGCTTCTTTGTTGGCACGCAGGATTTCTGTGTGCGGTGTTCTGTGAAGAGCCTGGCTTTAAATAAAAATGGCACCGTCTGCCTTCCTCTTCTGCCAAACCGATGGCAGCCTTAGTTTATCAAAACTAGGTTGTTTTCAGGCTCTGCGCCGAGTAGTAGGTGGATCCTGTTCTGTCGGTTGTAGCCTTGTAGTAGTGCTTGCGTGCGCCCGGCTTGTTTGCCCTGCGAGCGCAGGGGGTGGTACAACACCGGAATATCTGAAACGCCTGGAGAGAGGCGGGGAGCTGGGGAGAGCCTGGCTCTCGGCACATCCCCCTCGATCTGACACTCCTGTGGTCCGAGGGTGATGGATGTCCGGTTTAATCGAGGAGGAAGAGGGGAGAAAGACGAAATCCTGTGGGTAAATCTCTTCTAAAGACAAGTGTTGGGAAGACCGTGCCCCTCTGTGAATGAGCTCCTTCCCCGCATTGAGTAAAATCGCTTCACTTGTTCCTAGTTGTTACATAAATGTTTGGGTTTTTTTAAATGTATTTTGCTGTGGAGAGAAACATGCTCTTGCACTAGTCCTTGACTCACTTTCATTTTTTGTCACGGTTGCATGATAGGCATCGGAAATGGAAGAGTGTGGGATGGGATAGCATATCAGCCTCATGGCTGATGCTGACTGTGGAAACCCTTACTTCTGCTATTCCTCCCACTTTTTCAGCTGGATGTGCAAATTTTCAATCCTAGCTGAGTGTCCCTGTAAAACTATTACGCAGTTTAGCTGAAGTAATAATCTCTATTAAAGTAGGGCAGGACAGAGCGCCCAAGAAGGAAGGTGAAGCAGAGGGAGGGGAGAGGTTTAATGTAGGTCACTGGTGGATATAGTGAGTTTTCAGTAGTGGAGCCTGCTAATATTTTGGGTTCAGGGTCCTACTGCTGGGGAAAATAGGATCTCGTCAATGAAATTAGTGTTTAAAGTGGTTTTTAGAGAACTGTTTCTCACCGTTGCCTGTGCTTCTTGCTGTGTCTGCATAGCAGTGAGAGTGAAGACTGTAGTGTGCTGCTGGTGCTCTCACACAGTATGTGTCCTTCTGCTTCCTGTCCCTGGAGCACAATCTTCAGCCATGGCTGCTGTGTGTCAGGGTCTCAGGACAACTCCTTTGCAGTGTCCTTAATTCTGTCTTCTGTGATTTTCTAAGCATGCTGCGAATCTGTTCAGAAAGTCTTCACTCTGCCAGTGGCACTTAAAATTGCTTAATAAGATTATTTTCAATTACAATTTAATAAAAACAATAGCAGGTATCTTACTAGCTTTTGAAATCCAAAACCCATAGGCTTACATGTTGTAACTTCTTAGTAGTGGATCCAAATCCCTGCTGCTGAAGAGCAGCCCACCTGCTAGCCCTTCACTTTTTTTGCTGTTTTATGTGTACCTATGCCTTTTCTCACAGGTTGAACTGCTGTATGAGCCTCATGTTCTGAAATTCTTGCCCCACGTGTTCATCAGGTACTGATTTTTGGCATGCTGGACTTGCCTTCTTGTTTTCTAGTCAACTATCAGGTAAATAAGAAGGAAAAAAAGAAAAACACAGCTATTTTCTAACTGTTCAGTAGTTAAGTGTTAGCATATGGATGACTTGAAATGCACAAGACAGCCCCAAGAATCGCACCGTGTGCCTGAGAGCATTGTTCAAATGCTTCTTGTACTTCTTGTACTCAAGCTAGCAGCCATGACCACTTCCTTGGGGAGCCTGTTCCAGTGCCTGACCACCCTCTGGGTGAAGAATCTTTTGGTAATATCCAATCTAAACCTCCTCTGACACAACTTCAGGCCATTCCCTTGAGTCCTGTCACTTTTCACCAGAGAGAAGAGATCAGTGTCTGTGCCTCTGTTTCTCTTTGTGAGAAAGCTATAGACCTTGATGTTTCAGCTCAATCTTGTCTTCTCCAGGCTGAACAAACTAAAAATGTGTGAGAAAATAACTGCTGTTTACAGGCTCCAAATGCTTACGTACTGCTGTTGATTGTCAAGGGACTGGGTATTCTTAAAATTTTTTTGAGAGACTGAAGGCACATGAACATTTTAATTATATAATGGCAATATAAATTAGGTAAAACTCCAGGTTTCTTGGCAGGGCACTCAGTTTAGTGGAATCTTTATACTGATTTTTTGTGGAGTACATTTTTGCCTCATCCGCAACAACTGGCATCGCGTGATTTAGTATTGCATGATGCAATATTAAAGCAAGTTTTCCAGTTACCTGTGACTTCTCTTGTTCTGATTGCAACCTTCTGTCTTCCAATTTGCATTTAAGTTCTCAAGGTGCTTCAACTCTGCGTTACAAAAGACTCCTGTCATGTAGCCAGTAGACTTATTTCTGGTGGGATCTGGAATATAATTTTGGATCTGGTAAGAGAGGTCTATGTTTCTTCAAGTTGTCGACTTTTTCCAGTTGAACTCATTAGTGTTACAAAAGTATACTGTTAACAAGTATGTTCCTCTTTTGTCCTCAGCTATCAGAGCACCACTGTGCTCCTCTGTTCACTCTGATAGTCAGCTGTGGATTCAGGTGTGGTTGTGTGGGGTTTTTGTTCTTAAGAAAATCGGCTTTGCTATTTGATCCTTCTAGTCCTTGTGAGCTGCCCACAGCTTGGTGATGTCTGCTGCTTTACACAAAGTTGCTGGCTTTTCTTTTGCTGCCGTAGACACTGGAATAGATCCTTCATTATTGCAAGGTATCTAATTACTACAGCTTCAAAGCAAGCACATGTCAGGCTGTTTGAAAGGAAGCATTTGATTTCAGCTGGATTGCTTTTCGTGCCAAACTTTATGCTGTTCAGCCATCATAAGATCAAGTATTGTCCAAATGTTGTTCTCGTGGCTGTTAGCCTAGCTTTCTGAATTTAATTTGTATGGGGATCAGAGGTGGGCTTCCACTCTGACATCCCTTCTCTTCTAACTGGTCTTTTAATTATATGAAGACTTAGATCAATTAAACTGAAATGTATTGTATACATGTGCAGGATTGGTTCGGGTCTTTTTTGTTTGGGTTTGGGGCCTTTTTGTGCAGCAGGTGCTTTCTGCACCCTTTTTTCTCACCTGCTGCTCTCTGATGGAGATACTCTCTGGAGGGCTTGTGCCTGTGGGGGAAACCATTGTTTCTGTGTATCTAGGCATACAGATCTTCTAAGCTGTGTGCCTGAAACTAGGGGAAGTTAGATTTCAGTGACAAATTAATGTATTGAGGATGTGCTTTTGGGAGTGTGTTTTGGTTTTTTTTCTTTCTACAAAGCAGTTCCTGGTTACGGAGGTAACAGGTGGCAGTTTCTTCACAGAGAAGTTTGTGAGTAGAGCTTTTCCCAAGTACAGCTCTAGAGGAGGCCAAGGTCCCATCAGGGTGAGTGAGGGTGCACTTTGTAAGCCAACACATATGCAGAGTAGAAGAGGCTTGGGGTGGTAGTGATTCATGCCTTCAGCCAGCCTTTCCCTGTGCCCTTTTGCGTACGGAGAAAGCCTGTTAGCATCCTGTGCCTTTCCTGTAAGTAAGCCTGAAGATGTCTGCTCAGAGATGCAAACCCCAGTGGTGTAGTCCTGTGGCTACTGTTGCTGCTGCTGTTCTGTAGCAGTGCTGGTTCCTGGGTGGCCTCTCAAGCCTGCCCATAGGGCTGCCCTCTGCTGGGAAGGGTTGTGCCCCTGCTGTGCCCGCCGGGCCCTAATCCCGAACAAGCGTCTTTGGGTGGGAAGGGGGGACCATGCCCTGACTCCTGTGGTGTGTGAAGCAGCTGCTTGTTTGTCTGCTCTGTGATACCAAGTTGTGCCTGCCTCCCAGCAGGGTGCCAAACATTTTATCTGGACATTGGCATTCCAGGACACCCTGTTTCTTTGTGAGACCTGTTGGCTGCATGTAATCACCCACTGCTGCAAAGTTTATCAAGCCTCAGAAGGTTGCTGTTTCCAGAGAGCAGTAAGAGCTCAGCAAACCCTCAAAGTGATTTTGTTTACTTCTAGTATGATGGGCTCTTTCTGAGCAGAAATAGGTTTGTCCCTGGGAGGCAGAATAGCTGATGCATGTAGCTGCTCAAATTGCCCAGCATTTTAGTTCCGCTCCTGCCAAGGGTTTCAGAATGAGCATGTAGAAGATAAAGTTTAGCTGTATCAGAGTTTTTAAAACGCAGTGAAGGATAGATATGTGCGCAAAAGATGCCTTTTTTGGAGTCCTCTACATGGACCTCTGTTTCCAGAGGATAAAGATGGTGCAGGAAAGGCATTTCTAGAAACAAAATATAGGATGTTTCCTGAGCTTTGGTGGAAAGAAGAGAATCTACCTCTCTTACCCAAACCTCGGAGAATCTTCTCCCCTCATCCCAGTGGATGTTCACCATAAATTGGTCTGATCCAAAAGGAAGCTTAATGTGGCCACTCAGCACTAATTTATTTTGTGGTCAAGCAATTGACAGAAATCTATCTAATGCCCTTTTAAGAACCGAATGAAGGGAGTGGGGGAGGCAAGGAGTGAAAAATCGGGTATTAAAGGGAGCTACAGACCTTCAGTGCAGGTTGATTCAAGAGCAATGGCTGTAGATTTTCCTGCTAGGTAAATACCAGGTTGTGGGGTTGCGCTGCTTCCTGGAGAATGTGGCATAGGTAAACTTCCAGCCAACCATTCTTAAGAATCGCACTGAGTGATTACAGCCATGAGGAAGATAGGTATGGGCAAGTGTGTTGCCATGCCCCCAAAAATTATTTGCTTGGGTGTTTTCCTTCCAAGCCAGCTTCTGAGTTGTTTCAGATAAGGGGGGCAAGGATGATCAGAATTTCTTGGTGGGCTGGTGAAACAGCCTCCTTGTGCTTTCCTACTGCAGCTCTGACAGGCAGTGGATTTCTCAGTCATGGGTCAAGGGTAGAAGAAGCAAAGAGTCGCTGTCTGTAAAGGGAAGCTGCTGAACTCTCCTTAGAGAGTTGTGCTTAAATTTTTATGGAGGCGACTGGTGTCATAGTTTGCATTTTATAGTACATGTAATTCTGCTGTTTTCTAAGGTTTTGCACCTGTTAATGGGGTGCTTGAACACCAGAGGTGCATTGGTCAAAGAAAACTGTTAGAAAGCATCCACAGGTACCTATACATGAATTATAGTGTATTTAGTACACTTCAATGGCCTCTTCTTTTGCACACCATTTCTAGAAGGTTGCTATTAAGAGATAAGGTCCTTTGTCTTCTGATGTGGTGAAAAAGAGGTTGGCTGAACTTTCCTTCCTCACAGAGTCTTGGGTACACTTTCCAGTTTGCAGTAGTAAAGAAGTAAGTCTTTGTTTTACCGGCCATTTAACAAAAAACAACAAAAGTCATCGTAGACAGCTGTCATGACTCCTGCAGCAGCAAATGGTTCAGTCATTTTAATAATTTATTAGAAGAATATTTAATTTTGGAGCTCCTAAAGGAAAGTGACTTTAAGAGAAGAATGAGGGGTAGTGTTTCTGAAATTACCTGCTACAAAAAATAGTAGATTCTTGCTGCTTAGAGGATTTGTGCTAAAAAAGGAACTTTCCAATCCCTCTGTAAAATCGTGGATTGGAATCCATCTAGTGTGTCTCCAAAACATCTTTGTTCTGTTTTACATGGACAGAAAAATGTGTGAAAGTAGGAGTTGACTGTTGCAGTAAGCCCAGTGTTATTTTTAGACTTAAAATATTTTGCAGAGTTCTGTCCCTTAGCTTCTCTTCTCCCTCACTTTTACTGAAGTAGTGCTTGAAAAATAGTAGTAAATACTTCATATATGACACCATTAGAAATGTGGAGCAGCAGCTCATGTTAGTCTTGGTTTGTACGGATCTTGTGGTTGAGTGCTCAGATCCTGTAGCTGGATGTCTGAAGTTTTTGTGTGCTTGCAAAGGTTCTGCTGAAGGCAGAGGCAGGCATTGCAGGGCTGCAAGACCAGAGCCAAGGTGGTCAGGAGGCTCATCTGTCGCTGGTGAAGGGAAGGAGGCATCGTGCTGTACAGTAGGCAGTCTTTGGCTATGGTTTTTGGGGGGTTTTTTGAAAGTAATGACATAGGGTAAGTTACATAAGCAATCTTAAGTGGTATATAACTGTATTTTCCCCTCCCGCTTCATGTATGTAACCTAGCTGTAATTTCCTATTAATAATTAAGCTACTTCAGCAATCCTAGAGAATGAACTATACATATGTATCAGAAAGTCTGAAGGGTTTTTGAAGTCTCTTCAAAGAGCATACTCTTTTTTTTTTCTTTGATAAAGTATAACAGAATGTCTCTTGCTTTTGAAAGAAGACATTTATAGAACTGACTTGTGCTTCCTTAGCTTAAAATTAGTAGGGTATTGCAGTACTCTTCCTTTCTACACATGTATTAAGTGATCAGCTCTATTTGAGAACAGAAGAAGTGAGAGAGCCTTCTTGATCTCAGTGACTTTTTGCAAAAGTCAGAAATTCTGAAACAGGCTTTACCTGGAAAAAGCAAAGGTTGTAAAGACTTGAAGAGTAACTAGAAGTATTGTTTATGTACTAATCATATCAAAGAAGGCAACTAGGTCATCACTAATAAAGTCATTTTATGATAGAATAGCTGTCTGTAAATTGATCTTGTTAAAATCTAATAATGGGGGACCTACTTGGCTGGTCCTGCCTGGCTGGAAGCATAATATATCTTTGGAATCTCATTGCAATTAGAGGTTCATGTGCAGCCTAGCATAGCCCTTGTTTCTATGGGAGCATCAGGATTTTTCCTTTGGTGCTTTGGAGATCTGGCAGAGGGATGACTTCTTGAGGTGTTTTGTTTTGGTTTTGCATCTTGCTTGTGAAGTCATGCTTCAGTCCTTAGGTACCTTGATGGGGGCAGTCTCTACCTGCTGTTTAAGAGAATAGTTCCATCCTGACAGAGGCTTTGATATGAAGCCTTTCCCAGCCCTGAGCTAAATACTGAGTGAACTAGTAAGCCTTGAAAATGAGTCACATTTGTGAACTTACTGCAAGGGCCAAGTGGCCACAGATGGACTTGGGGTACATCGTGTGAAGCAGTGCCCAAGGGTCCAAAGGGTAGAGTGGGAAATGAAAATACAGGGAGGGGGCGTTGTTTCATGCTATCTTATCTGGAAAGAGTGGCACACATCTAGCAAGAGTGTTGAAACATTAGAACTTGGATAAGAGGGAGCAATGATCTAATATATCACACTTAGGTCTGTGCAGAGACATTCTTGAATTCAGGACTTCTGTTGCTGCTGCAATTCATCTCTTAATGGGTTTGGGAAGAAGGTTTCCATTGGCTTTGCAGTTGTGGAAATGCAGACTAAACTGTAGGCTAATGTGGCATGTTTCTGCCTCATAAGACTAGAGGTACAGCACAAAAGCCAGGGTGCAAAATTAGCTGCATCATCATTGTAGCAGCTTTTCTAAGTAGCATGTAATTTCCCTCACAGTGTTTCTCCTGAGTAATGGTGGGAATAGTGATTAGCTGTTCTTAGTGGTGATTATAGTCCAGCTTTAAATAACGTATAGAGCTTCCTACCTGAGGACTTACTGATCCTGAAATAAAACTGCTGGGAATCTAAAGCATTTTATTCAGCACAAAGGAAGATCTGTGTTCTTCAGCCTGGGCTTTTGAACAGCAAAATACAGAGGCCAGGAGAGAAGTTAGTTCAGTCTTAAAATTATATCTTCCTAAAAGCCAGCTGGTCTATTACCAGTGCCTTTAAGTCAGAGTGATAATACAAGGGAGTTTGTCTCCTATGCCCCAGACCAGAGAGCACATGGGTAAGTAAAGCAGCAAGTATGCAGGGTAAAGCAGCAAGTGGATGGTGTCCTCTACCTTTGGGTGGGAATGTAAGAGGAGACTTGCAATTTCACTATTGTCACTTGCTAGTGAAGTGGTGACTGTAGTTTGTCTGCTCCAGTTTAAAAAGACCTCTCCTTTTTCATTTTGGTATGCTGTGCCCTTAGGTTGGGTGTAGAGATGAAATCCTGGTCAGGCATGGACCAGCTCTGTAGCTGCCTAGTGCAGACAAGCCATACTGGGGCTCTCTGATGGGCTCTGAATCAGCTTTCCCATTGAGGTGACAGGAGAGAAAACTTTGGCTTGGGGTGGCTTTCTTAAATTTGTAATGGGCACTTCTGAAGGAAGAAAGACATGAACAAAAATTCTTCATATCTGCATGAAGGCAAAAAATGCCTGCAAAAAAAAAAAAATCGTGAGTAGAGCTTGGTAGGAGATACATCCTCCTCTGATGGAGTGTGTTTTACAGCACTGGCTTTGGCCAGTGTGAGTGTGGATGTGGAAGGCGGCCTTTGCATGGACAAACCAGCTCCTGCCTGGTGGTTCAGACTCCAGCCAGAGGATGGTGGTGCCCTCTGCTCCTCGTCCTCATCACAGCCTATTTGAAGAGCTCCTAAGGTCATACATAGCTGTCTGTCAGTGTTGGTCACTGTCCACAAGTGCCTGATTCATAATTCCAGAGGAAGGGTGCTTGGTTGCAGAAGTGGACTTAGAGGAAGAGCCATCTTTTATTGGGTCCTCCATGGTCTTTGGTTACTTCACTTCCTGAAGACTGCCAGTGATGTAAATGCTATGATATTCAGAAAATACACAGGTGTTTTTTTTAAATCCAGTTGTTAATTCAATTAAGGTGGATCAATAATTGAGAAAACATGGGTTTGCTGATTACAAGTATATGGTCACATTCATTGTTTCCCTTAATCAGGTTTGGGAAGCTGACCCTGGTTTTCATTTTTTCATCTTTTTTTATGTTTCAAAACTTTGAAGTTTTATTTGAATGTCTTTACTGCTTCTGTTAATAATTTTATCAAATGTGCATTTTCCTCTGTGCCACCCTCATCTTTTACCAAACAACCCTATACATCCATTTTTTGTGTGTGGACTTGTCATGCTTCCACAAAGTTTGGAGGAGAAAAACTAGTTTGCTATTCAGTTAGATTACTAAACCTGGCTAATTTCTCACAGAAATGACAATGTTTTCATGTTCTTTTTTAAGCTTAGGAAAACGCTATCAATACTGAATTGTTCAGAACCGAATGCATAACATAACAAAGCAAGACAAATTTCTTCATTCCTCCAAGGCAGAAGCTTCTATAAAATGTGGGGAAAATGTTCCCTGAAGTACTGTGCAGGCTGACTTACAGGCAAGACTGAAAGGTGTTTGTGATGACACTTTCAGTTCTGTTCATGCCTTCAGGAAATATGCTTGGAATTCAAATAGGTTTGAATAAAATGTGATTTTCTGGGAAGAAATGTCAGATAAGGAGGATTAGGGAGTTCTAGTAACTTTAAGCTTGTTCTTTCTGTGCTGAGTTCCTGGAAGAAATCTCAGTGGTAGTTTATTACAGTAAAACTTTTATCATTGTCTATAGTCAGTTGGACAAAATTCTCTTAATTGGCTCTAATTGCCTTCCTGGCACAAGGAGATGTTGTTCTCCTGCCAGCCTCCAGAACTCAACAACATAGATTTTAAAAACTTGAATGCTTGGGCATATCTGTAGAAGTAATTTTGGATGTTTGCTTCTGCATAAGTAAAAGCACAATGTAACAAACACCTGCACACGAGTGCGAAGGTGATGTGAGTGGAAGGTTAACGATTTTGGAGAAATGCAAGCTGACAACCACAGTTGGAGTAGGCAATATTTGGCAGTCCAAAGGAGAGTTCAAGAACCAAAGACCTGCTCAGCCCCCTGGGCTCTGAGCCCTGAATGGGCCAGTTTTGTCTGGTGCAGTGGGATTACGAGTGGGAGGGAGAGAGATGGAGGGAGATGCGTGGGAAGGCTCCCAGGACCTTGGAAGTCTGTGTTTCTGCCCAGAGCCACAGATCCTGGGAGCCTCAGCAGTGCATCCCTGATGCTGACAAGGACATAAATTTTGCTCTGCAGCTGCAAACTTCCAGGAGTTTGACTCAGGAAATGCCATCTGCTGGGATTTTGAAAACAGTAACATTTTCTACACTTTTGTTTTTTAATTTGGCTTGAAATAATAAATCATTTCATAAAAGAAATCTCTTCCCCTTCCCTCTCCCCGTAACCTCCAGAAGAAAGAATGGGTGCATTATTTTAAAACAAACTTGGCTATTGTGTAATTTTTTTGTTTGGGTTTATTTGGGGCCTTTGTTTTGTTTTTTACCAAATAAACTTCAGTTATTAAAGTATAGAATCATAGAATGTTTAGGGTTGGAAGGGACCTTAAAGATAATTCAGTTCCAACCTCCCCTGCCATGGGCTGGAATACCTCCCACTAGACCAGGATGCTCAAGGTGTTGTCCAGCATGGCCGTGAATACTGGCATACTTGTATACTGGCTTCTCTGTCAGTGTTCACAAACTCTCTATGTCCTCAAACCCTCTTCATTCACCTTGTCTGACTAACTATAATCACCACAGCCTCAATATCACAGTGCTTATAGGAACCTTGTAGTTATTTAGGTTGTAGCTGGATATTCACTTTTTCATTCCACTTTCACGTATATCCTTAAGCTGGAGTCAGCCAGCTGATGCTGCAGTTCTACTGACATGATGTTTCAGTCCATCTAGCCTTGCCCTGACCAGTCACAGACCCTCCCAGGACAGTCCTGCAGACAGCAGGAGGCTGAGAATGAGGGATGGATGGGTTGGATGCAGAGCAGGCAAGATTTCAGGACTCCCTGATCTGTGAGTGGGGAGGCCTAAATTGAGGTGGCTGGGTACTACTCCGGATATGGCATCTTGTCTAAATGCTTCATCTCTCTGTAGAAGACCTGTTATACAATAGTCTCATGAACACTGCTCTTGTTAGCAAAGCTGTTTGGTTGGTTGAGGTTTTTTATCCTTTCTCTCAGTTAACATTCCTTGTCAGTTACTCATGAAGATGGGCCACACCTTACACTCTGACTGAGACTTGGTGAACAAGAGGTACAAGCCCTGAATACAAGTAGCTTTTTCTGGTTTGCCCCGTGGTTGGTTTTGGTTTTTTTTCAGTATCTTGTTATTCTCCTTTCGTATTGTGAGACCCTTTTGACTTTGCTTCTGTAGGACCTGCAGCCTTTGCCACACCATTGTGCTCTGTGATGGCTTTTTTTTTTTGCCTAAAACTTTTGCAGAGGAGACAAGATCCTGAGAAAGAGCTGATGAAACTGTTTTCTCTTTGGGTCTGCTCAATGTATGAACCATGTTGAATCGCAGGCAGGGAAGCATCAGCGTGGTCAAAACATGTGGTAGTGAACAGAAGCCAGAAGCTGACTTGCCTTGCCCCCTAATCTCACACTGCTTCCTTTCCTTATGGCACCAAAAATACCCTACCCGGTACCCTACCTGCCTGCTGAGGTGCCTGCCTCTGCCTCTACCCCGCTCAGCTCCAGACACAGGTTCCCTACAGCAGATACAATGATGGAATTACAGTCAAACATAAGGCATACTGTTCAAATGTCGCTAAGTTAAATAATTTCATATTTGAGCATCTGCTGAAACAGAAAACTTGCTTCTGATGATCGTGGGTTAGTTGCTTTCAATTGCATTCCAAGTGCAGGTTTTTTAAGAATTATCAGCTGGATATACGGATCACCGCAACAGCCGGCATGTGTAATAGTTAAAAAAAAAACCCAAAACAACAAACCAAGACAAAACCAACCAACCAAAAACCCATGCAGAAGCCCAGTGTGAACTAGCTTTTGCAGACCTCCTTATTTTAAGCGTTTTCTTTAGTTGTCACTGTCTGAGACCAGTGGAGCAGCATCACCCCTGATACATCATTCTGCATTCTGCATTTATATCTGGACTCAGTCCATGCTACAGCCAAAAAAGGCAGCACTCCTTGCTTCTTCCTTTCTCATCCCTTGCCCTGGCACTTGCATTTGTGTGGCTGTACAATGAACTAGTTAAGAGGAAACTGATCCTCTTAAACCTTTTTATTTATTTGTTTTTATTGAATTAGCTTTCGGTCAATTGATTCTTTGCTCTGGTTCTCAGTGCAACCATGGGAGCCTGGTTTGCTGCACAAGTGGCAGCACCGGCCCACAGGAGGAGGGGAGGTGGGAGAGGGATGTGATCTTGGGCCATCCCTTCTGGTAGGTGCTTGAACTTAATGAGTGGTGACACTTGCAGCAGTTGTGCTTATTCTGTTTCCACGCACACGTGCATATGAGCCCGGGCTTTGTATGGGCAATGTGCTCTTACTGAGCACGTGTTTGGGCTGAAACAAGATGCAAACAGTGAAGCCAGAGCAGGATGGGTATGGAGACAGAAACCCTGCATGGATACAAGCAGAAGGTGGCATTTGGTGGAAAAGTCTTGAGAGCGCTAGCTTGGAGGTGAAGTTTGAGTTGTAGAAATGTGGTGTTGTCTCTAAGCACATTTTGGAGCCTTTGTAAAGTTATCACTAATTCTGACAGTTTTAAACAGCTCATATTTGGGTAAGAGTTAACTGTACTTAGCTGCCAACAGCCAGCTTCCAGCCCTCTGGAGGCCTTTCCCAGCACATGAAGGTCAAGAATGACCAAGAGTAAATCTCCAATAAATCTCATTTTCTAAGATGAGATAACTGTTTTAGTGGACAAAAGTAGAGCATTGTTTGGGACTTAGTGTGTGTTTTGCAGGGCTTCTGCTGGAGCTGCTGCAATGTCCTTGCCAAACTGGGGAGGTAGTGGCAGGAAGGTGGAGAATTGACTGGACTGTAAGAGGCATGAGGTGTTGGCTAATGGCTTGAGAGCTGCTGGGCTACCAGTGACATTGCTCAGGTGTTGGTAATGTCCTTGATGCAGTTCAGCACCTTATTAACAACCTTCATCAGCAGGAACAAGTGCTCTGTCAGCGAGTTTGTCCATGACACCAAACTGGAGAGGAAGAAGAGGTTGATGTGCTGGAGGGCAGGGCTGCTATTCAGAACAACAGCCTGGGGCATGGGCTGGCCAGCCTTGCCTACCTCTGCAAATGCACCTGAGACAGAATAACCCTGTGTAACAGGATGGGCTGGGCCAGACAGCAGATCTGCAGAAAAGAGCTAGAGGTCCCAGAGGACAAGCTGAACATGGATTGCTACAGTGCCTTCTCTGGTGGCTTCTCTTCAGACCCTGCTTTAGCCCAGGCTAGCTCACAGCCACCTTTGAGGGCCTCAGGGCAGATGTCTGGGCACCAGAGTACCAAATGGCTCTCCACTTTAGAGCTCGGGCACTCCGGCGACTCTGGAGCCACTAGTTAGGTGGTACGCCCTGCCACACACCTCGCAAGAGGCTTCTTGAGTGTGGTCAGTCACCCTTACCCAAACAGCACTCCAGGAAGAAGGACCTGTAGCCACTGCTTGCTAAAGGAAGCAGAAAATGTCTCTCTGAGTAGGTAGAACAGAGTTCAGTTTATTGGGGGTTTGGTCCCAATGGGAGCCTACTGCAGAGAGCCCCTAGGACCCTCGGGCTCGACCTTTTCTAGGGGGTGTAATTGAGGGGTGGGGAAAAGTAAAACACCAACTAGGGACAAGGGAAGGTGGGATCTGGAGGTAACAGACAGGGGCAGAAGCCAGAGGCCTTCTACTCAACCCTATCCAGGACCGAGTAACTTTAGATTGATAGGGAAAGGACTAGAAGAAGGGGGGAGCTGGGATACAAATATGGAATAAGGGAGGAGGGGTCCGAGGAGGGGATACAACTGAGGGCAGGGATAACATTGTCAGGAGTAACCAAATGGGAAAGGGGGGGAGAGACTAGAACAGTCTATTTACAGAGAGTATATATGAAAGTTAACAAAACTATATATCAAACCCTTATAAATGTATAAACCCATAAAAGCACCGTCACAATGGATCAGCCAGTTTTTCTACAATTCTATGAAATTTTATGCAAGAGGAAGATTTCCACCTTAAAATGTGTTCTGGAGACCTTAAGAAAGGATAAAATAATAACACTTGAAAAGTTTGTAGTCCATACAAACTGAATGATTCATGAATTTTTGGCTACTAAAGCGAGGTGTGTGATCATGAGAGGCTTGCTGCCCTGAGGAAGGCAGGTGGATATGAAGTGTGAAGACTGCATGCATTTTTGTTAATATGTGGATTCTGGAAATTTTTTAGCTGAAGGTCCTGCATTGGTGATTTCTTTCGAGCAAAGCTACACTGAGGGGAGAAACACTTGGAGCTTTTTTCTCTTTGCTTTCTGAAATATCCTCTAAGCAAGATAAGGGAAAGAGCAGGTGGCATCCTGTATATGAATATAAAAGCTGTCCTTCTAGATAAAACACAAGAGGGTTGCTTCCAGCCTGAGAGGAATTTATTTTAAAAAGGAAAGAATGAAGGAATTGCCTTTTTTACATTTATATGAGAATATAAATGTAATCGTTGTGCAGTAGTGCTTTTTAGGTTACTGTGGCTGGAAATGAGGTTACTGTATTTTAACGTGTCCTAGTGCTTCTTCTAATGAAGTTCCTTGCAACCATTTTTGTTTTCCAGCTCCTTGCAAGTGTTCACTAATAGCACAGCGGGCAGAACTCTGTACGTTGATGAAAAACTACCAGCAAGCTCTTCACGATGCGGACGTCCTCTGCCGAAACAAACCCCACTGGCCTGCGGTATGGTGCTTGCTTGTTGTAAAGACCAAAATGAAAACTTGTTGTTCTCAGACTTCTCTCTTTGCTGGGAACAGTGTGGCTGCTGAGGGTATTGTTGGAAGAACACTGTGGCATTAACAGGGCTGAAAATGTCTACTGAGAGCCAAGTTCTCCATAGGACAAGTCTGGGAGGTCCTTAGTGTCTCTCCTGCTGGTGGTATTTTGGTAGTGGTCAGCCAGTGATGTGGTGCCTGTCTGTTACAGATAGTGCTGCGGCTTGGAAGCAGAATTGGGTTCGTAAGGCTCTGGCAGCTCAGAATGGCCCTGCAGGTCCCTCTGGGATGATGTGTCCCAGGCCATGGGTGACCTTGGCAGGCTGCTGGCCAATGTGTCTTTCTGAAGAGCATCTTCAACTGTATTTCAGGATTATTTTTTTTCACCTCTTTAATCCTAAAATTTCTTATCTCTGATTTCTACCTGTGTCATGGTGATTCACAGAGGGATTAGGATTTTTTTTAATAATGAAAGGAAGTGCTACAAGAAGCACTGGAACACTGGACAGTCTGAAGCCAGCATCAGAAATGATGTTAGGAGGGAGAAATGGAAGAAGCACGTGGTGCCAGTCTTTACCACTGGTTGCCCCGAGGCTAGACTGATTGTCCAACAGGTCACCCCACCTAGGATTGCACCTTCAGTCAGTCCCTCTCCCATCAGCAGCAAAACTGCAGTACAGGTTTGACCACATAAAGCCTCTGGGTGCTTTCTGGAGAGAGAATAAACATGGGGAATTGGGGAAGGGAGACCTTGGTTTCCCATGGAGACCAAGGAGGTATTGCATAAACCCTTGCTTCAGTAAGGGTGGGGGCTGCACCTAGTGCTCCATTTCTAGCCAGGGATGATGCAGAGCAAGCAGAGATGCTGTCTGAAGCACCAAGTCTTTGACAGGTGAGGAGGTGACTTGTCTCTGAAGGCTATCTGTCTTGTCACCCATTAAAACCTTGCATGTTGGAGGGGAGTTCATAACCTTTCACCACATCAATTTTGCCATTCTGTCTAGGATAATTTCTTACCAAGTCAGGAATCCCATTCCAAGTGGCATTGGCCAAGTTTCTGTGCTGAGGGAGAAAGATGAACTATGCATGTTCAAATGTTTTCTTGAAGTGTCTTCTCTGTTTGCCTGAATCCATGGAAATGCGATGCATGTCAGTCATAGGTGGATAAAGGTTTCATTAATCACATCTCTGAAGCAAGTTAATTGAAAATGAAATTTGTCATCATGGTGTAACCAGCAGTGTCTCAGACATACTTCACTTGTGCTTTTGTGTGTGTGAGGATATCCACATGGGCTGTGCTGATCCAGAAGTCGTGTTTTCCAGGAGTTCTGGGCATCTGCTTTGTTTTGTATCTGGCAGCATACAGTGGCAGAGATTAACTCAAGCATTTGCTGTAGAGTTAAAAAAACAAAAACCAAACAAAAATCAAACTAATTCTGGGAGTAGCTCCTGGGATGGAAGCATTCACCTACTGGTACCTTGGCTTATTAGTAACTGAAGTGTAATGGCTTGCTGAGTTACTGGTGAAGCTCTTTGGTGTGCTGTAGTCACTGGAACATAGATAAGTTGGTTTCTTTTCAGTTGCTATGAAAACTGGGTCCTTGGACACTGAGGCAGGAAGAAATGTCCAGTTGTGCTTTTGTATGGATGATAGACAAGAGGTGCCCTCCTTGCTGCGCCATGTCCTGCCTGGATCTTACTTTTCAGTCTGATGCTTGGCAGGGTTTTGTGGAAATAGGAAAGGGAAGGTGGCAGCAGTAGTCTCTGAAGTATAGGGGCCTCTAGGCCTTGGGCCTAACTCCCGGTATTGGATCTTTAGGTACTTTGTCCTGTAGACAGTCCACCTTAGTCCTCCCTTGCAGCTATGTTAAGGTCACTGCTCTTAGGGCTCCAAAGGACAAGGCCAGACAAGCTTGTAAGCTCCCCAGTGCAGTGAAGTGATGCTGACAGTGATGGCAGGCGTGTTAAGACATCACTCCAAGGGTTTTACAGAAGCCGTGCAAGCATCAAGGTAAGAAGGTCGGGGTCAGGGCTCACAGTACCGCTTTTACTGCATTGAGGAAAAGAAAAGTGCATTTCATCTGGAGAGGTCGGTGCGTGCTGAGATTTCTTGTTCAGGTCACCAGATGACATTGTGCTAATTAACCTGGCCTAGGCAGTGCCTGTTACTTCCTTTTGGTATGGGCCTCCTCCTTCCCAACAGTGGAAAGGTAAAGATCTTCACAGGTCTCAGCTTGGAGGATGGTATTAAAAGAATGAGGGAGTTATCTGCTCAGGAAGATTACGTGATACTGGGTCTTTCAGCGTTAGTGTGAAGGACAGAAAAGTGTATCTGCTTATCCAGCCCATCTCTTAGATGAGAGAAGCTGTACTTTCAGTACAGCCTCAAGATGTCCTTGTGGGTCAGAGGTGGACTTGCAGAGCACATTTCTGTCTAATAAGAAAGGCAAATGTTTAAATGCCTGCTTAGCTTATTTTCATTGTGAAGGAAATAATTTACATAGTCAGATTTGAACTGCAGTTTGATATCCACAGGGAAATTCAAAGACGAGGCATTTCTCTCTTGCTGCTGGTAGCAAGTAAAGTAAGACTTGTTTCCAAGCTGGCTACCATGCCTGTTGGCCATGGATTTGTTACTCCAGGACATGGGAGAGGTAGGATGGGCTAAAAAGTTTCAGATTAAGCATTGGTAAGTTGCCATAAATTCATAATGTTGTGGTATTCTGTATCCAGGTAAAATATGTGAAAAATCACCTCTGTCCTGGTAAGACGCCCAGGAGAAATGAGTGTCCTGAACTCCCTCAGGTGCCACCTCCAGCCTGCTGCCCCATGCCACTGCCTCTTCCATGCTTCTGAATTACTGTTAAGTTCATCTCAATATTTGAAACCGCTCTCTGGTGTATCTGGACCTCGGGGGATGTGTATGGACTTTGTCCCTGAGGAGACAAATACAACACCTCATTTTCAGTTCTCCTTAAAGGAATAGAACAATGACTTTGGCAGAGGGTGATGCAGCAGTGAGTTCCTGAGGGATCTTTTTTCAGCAGAAGGCACTGAACTTCCTTCAGTCATGTGTCAAAGAGGTTGTTACCCAAAAAGCGTCATGTTCTTCACCTGCAGAATGATGTGAACTTTCAGGTTTGTTTTCTGATGTCTTGTTGCTAGTTCAGAAATGATCTCTAGATTTGTATGTTTCCTTTGTGTGAACAGGGCCATTATGTGAAAGCGAAAGCTCTTTCTGGATTGGAAAGGACTGAGGAAGCTTTGAAGGAATTTCTTTATTGTGTTGCCTTAAATCCTGAATGGAGCTCAATGAAGAAAGAAGCCCAAAAGGTATAAAACTTATTTACTGACTACTTGGCCATTGTGCTGCTTTTACTCCTACAGCCAGATAAATGTCGTGTTACTTCAGGTGATGATAAACAGCCAAAGGACAATTTGGTTCTCCAGTAAGCCTTTCTAGCATGATGCTACCTGAGGCACCCCTTGGGTTTGGTTGATGCCTCAACTAGAGGAGTTGTATGTAGGTTTGGCTGCTGTCATTTTTAAATTGCACTTGCAGTATGTTGGCCAAATTTGAGCACACCTGGATTGCGTAGCCTTGAGGCTGTTAATTTTAGTACCCATCATAAAATCAGTTCTATGTGGGAAGCGACAGGGTTGAGAAGGGGAAGAAGCTGTGTGCTGCCCTGTCCTGGAAAAATCGTGCAGTCTTTGTAGCAGTTTGTCCCTTGTGGGAAGTTAGACACACTAAGTGCTAACCAACCTTCATAAGGTGTTCTGTGGCCATCCATATAGGGACCTTTTTGTAAAAATGAAGTGAGGATTTGGCAAGGTGCTTGGGTGGGGACTGGTTAGAGGGGTAACAGGCTCTACACAGCTTTTAGCTAGGGGTTAAATCTGCTTGAGGATAGAAAAGATGGAAGCAGGGCACGAGGAATGTTTAAACACATCTGTTTTAACTGTTTTCAATGGGTGAGCATGGTTTGAAGACTTCTAGAGGCAGGATCTGAGGGTCAGAATCTAGATACGTAGGGTCAGGAGAAGGATGCAACAGACTACTGCCATGGATGCTCCTGGGGAGCAGAAGCCTTTGGAGAGGCAGGTGGGTGTCAGAAGAGCACCTTGAAAATGTGACTGTGATTGTGGTGGGACTGCCATTCAGGTTTCCCATGGGCATTGGGTAATGCAGGGTGTCCTGGTTGTTGCAAGCTTCTTGGCATCTAGAAGCTGTGAAGTTTGCATTTGTGTTCATACAAACATAAATAACTGTTGTAACTGTTATTTTTGTTTTCTTTTTTTTCTTTCTAATTGACTAGATAATGTGTGAGATGTTTTTCCCAGCCTTTGAAAATGTGCATGATAGTCTAACAGCACCTTTCTCTAGTCGAACATCCCATACAAGATTGAAACCTGCATTTCTGAGTAGCATAAACACACAGTCAGCTGTGGAAGATAACTCTGTTGCTGGATCCTCAAAGGTAAAGCAAAAAGCATTCAACCTAAGAATACCAAAAGTAACACAGTCATCTGTCTGATCTGTGTGACATTGTCTACACTCATGTAAGCATTTACTTTTGTGGTAAGCCTGTTTTCTCCGTTGCTGTTGGATCTGTTATTGGGATGTACTTCTTCAGAAGAATAAAAGAATGCTTTCTGAAGAAAAAGTTTCCATGTGTTGCCTTCATGTGGGGGTCAGTTGTATTTTTGGGCTAATTTTTCCGCTAAGGATTTTAGGATAACTGGAACATAATTTCTAGGGACAGGAGCTGTAGGGAGAGAAATGGCCCTTTTTCATGCAACTGGAGACCTTTGATACAGACTTTTTTCCCATGCTAGGTTCATTGTAGGGACATTGATCTATTGCTGATAAAGCTAATAGGAAAAAAAACAAAGCAAAATTGTCTCATGCTATATATAACTGTTCTTAATTGTTTTAGGATACTGTGTTCAGGTTAACAAAAACCCCGTCCCAAGAATCTGATGTATTCAGAAGCACTGATTCTCCTGTTTCCCATCATGTTCTGGATCTCTATTTTGAAGATAAGAAGAAGTCTTTGGGAGCTATTCTCTCCAGTTTACCTGGGGTTGGCTTAAAAAGAAAGCTGTCCAGTGATATGAGGGATTTACAGAGTTTGGATGTCCCCAGTAAGATTCCTAAAAAAGGTTTGTGTTGTGCTTAGAAAAATGATTTCTCTTGCACATACTGAAAAACTATGAATTTTTTTACTTATCCCTTTTTATAGGTGTCAATGAAACATTCCCTACAGGAATTGGAATGATATTGTGTTCTCTGGTTTGTCTGTTTCTCCTTTAACAGCCTATTTACCCTATTCCAGAACAGTTTCAGTTCATTGAATGAAAATTGTATTTTTCTTTCTCAAATGGGCCATTTCCAATGTATAGCCCACTCACAGTTTAGTCTTTGTGTTGCTAGTGCTGTTTCCATTTTCTAGGTCTCAGCTATAGCTGAACCTCATTGTCTTTTCTATATGATTGAAAGGTGGAGTAAGCCTGGAAACTAATCTTTAACTGGCATAAGAAAAGGTCACATGCAACTTTACATGAAATTTTCCAAGCAAACAAAGAAGCCTTTTAAAGGGTAATAAGCCCACCCAGTTTTCTGTTACTTGATAACTGTGCTTACAGTTGGTATGCTTCTCAAGCTTCTTACAAAGACCTCCCGAGTGGTTTTAGGACTTGGAGCTCAAAATGCTGAACGCAGTATTTCAGAGTAGTGAAATAATTGGTTAAAAGAGAATTTGAAAATGCTGCTGTACTAGTGTGCACTTTTTCCCTTGGGAAAAAAACCCCACACCTTGATAAGTTTGGCTTCTGCCTTGAAATATTAAGTCTTTGAGTGCTGCAGTCTGTCTGCAACCTCTAAAAATGATCAATATATGGCCAGTTTCTGATCACGTTGCTGTGAAGGGAAAAACCCTGTACTTGCCTGTGAACTGCAGACTTAGTAAATAGATTGTGAAATCTGACCCCCCTGTATCTTCACAGCGAAGGCCAGAGATCATGTTTTACCCATAACCACTCATTTCTGGTCTGTGCTAGGTCCCAGTGCCATGTTACTATTTGCAAAATTAACACAGTTAGGTTCTTGCAATTACTAAATGCTAACGTTGAGATGTAGGTTAAAGATAATGCTGGGTTTTTTGTAGGCCAGGCACCATCTATCCTGTCTGTGCTTGAGATAAACTCAGCATCTGGTTTAAGTTATCCTTAACAAAGCACCCTAGTAGTTTAATTTAACATAAAAAGCTGAGCTTTTGGGGTTTTTTTTAAAACAATCGAGAAGTTGTTTAATAGAAAGAACGTGGGGGCAGCATTCATGACTATTGGAACTTGTCACTGAGCAACAGAGATACAAACTGTAAAAAGTTACAGAAATTGCTTGTGTAAATGTAATCTCAAGCTGGAGTTGATAGCTCTTGAGGTTAAATAATGCTGATGTGAAGTTTGAGGTGGATACCCTAACGCTGCAGGGCTACAAAACACCCTCAAATCCTCAGTCTGGGCAGAAGTTTTTTTAAAGTGAAATGTTTTGCCTGTGTGTTTGCAGATTGCTGAGCTAGTAAAATCAGTGTTAGCTAATGCAACTCCACTAGTTCTCTAACTTTAAGCTGTCTGAAATTTGGGATTCGCACAGCAGCCTAGTCTAAGAGAATGTAAGCTTTTTATACTTGTAAGAAAAGATACCCTTGCTGAGAAATCTGTAATAAACACTGATGAAGTATTTTGACTGTGTGTAAACAAATTAAATTCTGAACTTAATGTACTTTAAAACATCTGGTCTGGCTGACGTGGGGGTGGTGATGGTAGTGGGAAAGCAAATAGCAGAGTATTTTAAAAACTAGACTGAAAAAATCCGCAACACAATAATTTTTAGAGAAGCAAATAATGAGTGTTCAACTCTAAGTGCATTCTCTGGCCATAGACATCATCCTCTGCTCTCCAAAAGGCCTCCTGCCAAAAAATTTAAAACTTAAATGGGGAAGTATGGTTGTTTGGAACAAAACTTTGAAAAATAAGACATAAATCAGATTCGTT
This sequence comes from Calyptomena viridis, assembly GCA_013390005.1. Classification (NCBI taxonomy): domain Eukaryota; kingdom Metazoa; phylum Chordata; class Aves; order Passeriformes; family Eurylaimidae; genus Calyptomena; species Calyptomena viridis. The sequence continues at coordinate 319,526 of WEIV01003148.1, forward strand.
ATTAAAAAAACAGCCTAAGGAACATCTGAAAATGCAGCAATACTTAAATATTTACTCCAATAATCTTCTTAACTACTTAGATGCAGATGTTTTACCTGGAAACACCACCAACACTTCAAGTGAAATACCCACAACTCTGGTGGATGCATCGGACTTTGAGTGTTCCCTCTGCATGAGGTATGATTGGGTTGACCTGGAATTAATATTAGAAAACCTTTCTAGCTTCTGAAACAAGTTTTCACAGTGTCAAGAGAAACCTGCCAGAGAATGTCTAGATCGTTGCTCTTCCTTTTTGCTGAACCTTGCATCTGGTGAATCGTGACAGATGCAGTTTTTTCCAATCTGCACGGTGTTCTCTGTTGTTTACCACTTGTAAAACTTAAAATCTTTTTATATCCTTAGATAAAACAGTCATCTGTGCTTTATACAAAAGAGGGAAGAAAGAGGGCTAGGACTAGTCACTCCTCTCCACACTTTGGAAACCTGCATTGTTTTTGTTGGCAGCTTAGCTTTTCTGTTCCATGTTTTCATGTTAAGGTTATTCTACGAACCTGTTACCACACCCTGTGGACACACCTTTTGCCTCAAATGCCTCGAGCGTTGCCTTGACCATAATCCACTTTGCCCACTCTGCAAAGAAAAGCTGTCAGAAGTAAGTATGTCCTTGCCCCAATTAATAAAACTGCACAAAGTTGTGTTCTTCTGAAAGCATCTCTGTGGGGATTTTCTGTGCTCTACTTGTGAGCTGCATCAAAAGCAGCATGACCAGCAGGTCAAGGGAGATGATTCTGCCCCTCTGCTCTGCTCTGGTGAGACCCCATGTGGAGTACTGTGTCCAGCCCTGGGGTTCTCAGCACAGGAAGTACATGGAGCTGTTGGGGTGGGTCCAGAGGAGGGTCATGAAGACAATCTGAGCATAGAGCACCTCTGCTATGAGGACAGGCTGAGGATTGAGGTAGTTCAGCCTGGTGAAGAGGAGGCTTCAGGGAGACTTGATTGCAGCTTTTCAGTACTTCAAGGGGGCTTATAAAAAGATTGAGACAGGCTTTTTAGTGGGGCCTGTTGCAGGTCATGGTTTTAAACTAAAAGGGGTCAATTTAGACTAGATAGACAGCAGAAATTTTTTATGATGAGCGTGGTGAAGTATTGGAACAGGTTGCCTGGAGATACCCCAGATACCCCATCCTTGGAAATGTTCAAGGTCAGGTTGGATAGGTCTTTGAGCAACCTCATCTAGTTGAAGATATTGCTGGTCACTGCAGGGGTCTCTTTCAACCCAAACTATTCTATGATTCTGTGAAACCAGAACAACACAGTATTGCCAACAGCATCAAGCTGTGCACAGACCTCATTTGCTCCAGGATATATTTGGCATTTCTTGGAAGACAAGTGGGTTTGCTGGCTCTTAAAGAAACAGAGGCTTCTAGTATCATGTCAAGGTCATGCCTGGGGAACTTCAGCCATAGCCCCGCTCATACCACATCTCCAGATTGTGTATCTACCTGTGGTGAATGAGGTATCACCATTGCTGGGTGAACACTTCTGCTGCAGCAGACATGGTGTTTCTAATATTTAGAGTATTTCTTCCCAGTAACCTGACAGTTCAAGGTGAAAATATGTGTGTGTGTTTTGCAAAAGTGAGGAAGGACTGCCTTTTCTTCCTGGTAGTACAACTTCTGCCAAAAAAAGGGTGTGCGGTGTTAAAAGGACGTAGGAGTGAACCATATATCCTGAAGTGGAAATTTCGATGCCAGAAGGCTGAAAAGGATGAGAAATCAATACAGTCCTAACTAATGTGCTCTTTGGCCTTAGGAAAGGATGGCTTGTGAGGAAGAGATGATGTTACTTGTATTCTTGTTTACAGACTTACGAGTTGACTCTTCCTTGCAGTTTCTGGCAAGCAGAACTTACAAGAAGACCGTCCTTACAGAAGAACTGATAGTCCGTTACTTGCCAGAGGAGTTATCTGAAAGAAAGAAAGTTTATGAGGAAGAAATGAAGGAATTGTCAAAGTAGGCTCTCTTTATACTACTGACAGCTGTTATAAAACTGTATTTTTCAATCTCATTTACGGAAGAAGCTTCATTTGCTTATGAAAATGCATAAAAAGAATGAATTTTTAAATGAACCTGCCAGATGTTTTGTATTTTTGACTTATTTGTTGCAGATAAGCAAGTACAATATGCATGGATGGTGGAGAGGCACAACAATATTCTTAAAGATAATTGCTTTTTCCTCTGAACCAATATAATAGCTTTAAAAGTTATAATGGGGGGTTTCTGTGAGTAGAATTCAAATTATAAATGGGTTATACTTCAGGTCAGGAGAAGTTCAAGGATCCAGTTTTGTCAGTGCCTTGTGAATCTTATGCTATAACTCAAATAAAAAGTAAAACAAAACATGCAGTTAAGCCTGAAAAAATTAAGTGGATTAGTGGGCTGCTTCAAAATCAAAAGGGTTTTACTGAGCTTGGGGATTCTCTACCATCTTGCTTTGAATGTGGCTTGTTGTTAAGTACTTTGTTACTGCAAAAAGTTATCACCAAAGTCTCTTAATGTGTATCTAAGCTAGATGTATCGGTATGCACATATTTGGGATATTGGCTATTACTTCCTGATTTCTCCTTTATGAAAGTAGATTAGAGTGATTGTTTACTGCATGTATAAACTGAAAGAGTGAAATGTTTGTCTTCTAAAACTGGCAAACCTCTAATAGATACATATTTATGAAGAATGAGTCTAAGGAAACCACTGGAATCAGTGTTGTATTAAGGATTTATGCTGAATGTAGGAGTATCTGGAAAAAAAAGTGAAATTTTTTTAAACAATTTTCTTGCAGTTTGAATAAAGATGTTCCCATCTTCGTATGTACCATGGCCTTTCCTACTATCCCTTGTCCACTACATGTCTTTGAACCTCGTTATCGCCTAATGATAAGAAGATGCATGGAAACTGGTACCAAGCAGTTTGGCATGTGCTTAGCAGATGAATTAAAAGGGTAAGGAGATGAGCTGAGAATGTTCTGTTGTTGCAGAGTTTGTCATGAAGATAAAGGAATACTACAGCAAAGTATACTTGTCTCACCAAACCACTGTGGCTCGTTCCAGTCCTGTGTGAACCAATACTAGAGTTGCTTACTTCTTAGTTCTGTACTTTAAACATTCCTTTTGATACAAAGATGTAATTTTCTTGCTCCCCTGTTGGATGGATAGCAAGAATGCAACTCATCCTGCTACTGCAGACTCCAAAAATAGCACTTAATTGGCTGTGTGGTTGGAAAGCTTGCTGGCCTGTTTGTTCCAGTGAAAGCTGACTGTTTGGATAAGGTTCCTTCTCTGTCTACTCAGTTAAAAAAACAAAACAAAACAAAAATAAGGTAAAAAATCCAGACCTCCCATAGGTTTCCTACATGAATGGCATGATTTTAATGAGATAAAATATACCCTTGGCTGAGAAGTCTGTTTTGCTGCTGAATGTTAAATTTCGATGTTTGTCTTTGCTGTGTTGCAATGTCTAAACTATCTGCAGTGAGTGAGTTACATTGTCTTTCTATATGATTTTACCTTTAATTCATTTTTGTGAATTCTGACAGTGGTGTGTTTCCAGCTCCCTGAGTAGAGACTTAGATGACCGTTAAATGTTCCTTATGACACAAAACTATTCTATGACTTCATGACAACCTTTAAGTACTTCACAGATAATAGGTTTTTGGGTGAAGACTATGCTTGTGGGAGAAATGAGGTGGTTTTGAGAGGTCTGCCTTACGAGATGTAATAGTTGCTGACTTCAGAAGATGAGTTGACATGATGCAGGCTGTAGAATGGATGATGGGTTTAGGAATTTTTAAGAACACATTAGACAGGCATCCTCAGGGGCAGGGTTTTTATATGTGATCATCACCTGAGCTGAGAGGAGGGCAGGCATACTGAGGCTTGGCAGCCTTTCCTTGTCCACTTCATGTTTTTTTCGAGGGGATTTTTTTATTTTTCTTCTGGACTGGACAATAAGTTGGCTATAAGAATAGAGGGGATGCTACAACTTCCAGTCAGCTGTGGCTGTGCTGCAATGCCGTTTGGCATGCTGTCAGTGCTGCACTCAGTGGAGTTCAGGCTCCAATAGCAGCTGATGCTCCACAGTCCCTTTCAGGTCTATTACCCATTTTCTGCAAAAGTAAGGACAGAATGACACTAGGACATCAGTGATAACTGCCTTTATATCCATGAAGGCTTGTGGAAGAGCTGGGCTTACTTGGAGTCAGGTATAATGCAGAGGGCCAAGGGGTTATAATCCCCAAAACACAATAATTGGTTTATTAGATAACGTAATAAAGGGTATTTTAAAATGCAGCCAGTGTGGTTAGATTTCTGTGTCCTGCCTGTTCTAAGTTACTAAAATAATTAAGCTTTTTGAGCACCATAACTTAAACACTGAAGCACAGGAAACCTTCATCTGTAGACACCTGGCAGGCTGTTGCAGCTTCTTACACAAGTAAAGAAGTGTTTTTGTTTATTCAAAATTGCGAAATCAGCTGAGGAATACAAGTGGGGAAACTTGTTTTGCTTCATCTACTAAGACATGAATACATATCTCCCCTGAAAAACACAGTGACAAAACATGTTCAATCCATTACCTTCCTCTGTTTTATTTCTCTATTTTAAGTTAAAACTGTGAGAAGAATCTAAACTTTTAATGCGTCAGTACGTTTTATACCTGTCTCCAGATGCTTTCTTATCTCTTTCATTAAGGTCACTTTCTAGCCAGAAGTAACTTCTCAAAGAACAACAACAACAAAAGAATCTCTTTTTTATATTAATTTCTAAATCCAATATGAATGTCACTAAAATCCTTAATTAAAAAAAATTGTTGTGCAGCTGTTTAAATAGTGTTTAGTGTAATATAGTTATAATAAACAAATAAACTTGCTTTTTTTTTTTAATTAGTCCTACTAGTAGAGCACCAGAGCTTAGCTGTGTGCAGCTGTACTCTTCTTGCTCTTCCTCATTTTTTCCTCTATGATGGCTGGGAGAGAACAGGTGTTCTCAGTGGTGAGCTTCCCCTCCGTCCCTCAGAAACCCATGATTTCTGGTATCGCAGAAACAGGAGTAATTTCTTCATCACTCCATTGTAAGAAATGACCAAGCCCTGGTAAAATAAACCCTGATAAAGAATTTATCAGACTCTGCAGAGATTTGGTATCTTGAGACGAGACTAGATACATACAGTGCTTTCTCCTGCTCAGGAGTAGGCTGAGGTGTAAAGCTACAAATAGATGGTGAAGAGTCATTGTGCAATCAGCCTCTCTAGTGAAATCACTACAGCACAAAGGTAGAGTAAGTAAGCTTGATAAAATAAAAATTTATTGCATGCTTGTTTCCAGGGTGTGATTAAAACCTGTGCCTAGTTTAAATAATAACGGATATAAATTTGCTTTTGTAAAGAAAGTATTTTGGATTTGTTTAGATTTTTTTTTTAAAGGAAACAAAAGCAAGAAAAAATCTTGCTCTATAGAAGCCTTTTTGTTCTAAAGCTTGCAATCCTCTGCTTACACCTTGGAGTAGGGGGATAGCCCTCACAGCCATGCATTTGTTCCTCAGTTTATGGACTTCCTTATGGTATCTTTACTCATCTTGTTTTCTTTGCAAACCAGGTGAATTTCCCACCAGCAGCTGGCAACTCCCAAAATGAAACATGCTTCATGTAGTTTCCTGCCCCTTTCCAACCTTCCCACCCCTCAAATATGCCCTAAAAACGCTGCTGTCCAGGTCTTCTGCCAGGAAGGCAGAAAGGGTGGGGGTTGTGTGGCTTATGTGAATAAGCAGAAATGTAATGTCACCAAAGCAGGATCTTCTTTCAAATAAGAAGTGGTGAATTAGGCCCAGTATTTGTCCTGATGTCTATAAACACTTGTTGATGACTTCCACTTTTATGCCCTTCTGTCATTTCAGATTTGCAGATCATGGCTGTATATTAGAGATCAGGGACGTAAAGTTTTTTCCTGATGGACGCTCAGTTGTTGATACAGTTGGTGTCCGTCGTTTTAGGGTCTTAAGCCATGGCCAGCGAGATGGATATAACACAGCAAACATCGAGTATCTTGAAGATAAAAAGGTGATCTATGGTGCAAAGTTATTCATACCCATGTATTGCTGGATTCACTTAAATAGCCTTGTTGCATTTCAAGCTAGCTGTGCATTATTTTTAAACCAATATCATTACAAATACACTCAAGGTCTATTTTAAAAACCATGGAACAAACTTTGTCTCTTCTTTCCTTTTCTTCCTTTCTGCCCTTATAGTTATCTCTGCTTAAAGTGTTACACTCCTTCATGGATCTCAAAGTATCTTCTAAGATGCTAAAGTCTGTCATGATGTGTAGGTGAGGTCAGAGTAATGTTTTTCAACTGGTACAGAAGCTAAAGCCTTCTAAAAGCACATGCTCCTGTTGGTAGAGAACTGACTGTTCTCTTATACTGAACAAACAGTTGGCACATATATCCTTCAAGCTCTCATTTGCAGAACTGGTCCTCAAATAAATGTGAGGGTCTGCTCTTAACATGAGTTCTTATAACCATGCCCTGTAGAAACATTTGTTAGAGCTGACTGAGAGCAGAGAAATGCAGAGCGGGGAGTAGCTTTTAAAAAGTACTATTAGAAAAGCTGCATCAAGTGATGCTTATGATGAGTGTTGGCCAAAGAATTAATTTTTGGTCATGCTTAATAATGACTTCTGGATCATCTTCAGACCATATCTATAAAACCCTGATAGCTCTTAATATTGAGTTTAGTGGTAATCTCATGCCAGTTGATGAAGTCGGTTTGGTCGTACAGCTTTTTAGCTCACTCATAGTTGAAGTGAAAGTCTGTAAAGTTTTAGTAGGGCTTTTCTAACCTGTGCAGGATGATGCAGTTGTTTGCCAGGGCACAAAAGGTGGAATTCATGGAGGTTGTTCTGCCTGTGAAAAGCTGGAGTAGGTAGCCTGCTCAGAGTGAGGGCTCTGCTGTGTTTAAATCTCCAGTGAAGAGTAGTGGAACACAGGTATCAAAGCATTGTTTGTAGAAGGTGCCAGAGACACACCTCTTCCTAATTAGAGTGAGATTTACCTTGTCCCACATGAGAGGCTGGTGTCTGTGTTCAGCACCCTACATGCATGTTACGTCAGATGGTGAGAAATCTTGGGCTAAAGATGCCTGTTTTACCTGCTCTTAGATACCTACCCTAAGATGAGATTAATTGCCCTCTAGAGCTGTTTCTCCTCAATTATGAAAGGCATCCAGAGCAGCTACAACATCAGATGTACATCTGAGTAGTGTAGGTGAAATCACACCATTAATGGATACACGTTAAAGTAGGAAAAAAACCCAAACGGCCCCAAACAAAAACAAGCCAAAAATCAAAACCCAAGAAACCCCCCACCAATCACCAGTATGTAGTGGGTTTTGCCTGTGCTTTTTTTTTTTTTTATTTTCCCTAATAGCTGATAGTTAGGCCAATCCAACTAAAACACTCTTTGCTTCAATTAGAGTGTTTCTTCATGGCCATTTCTGGTATTGGGAAAGCATCCACTTTCCCTGCTTCCTGCCTGCTCAGGTGTCTGTCCTCCTCCTCCTCCTCCTCCTCCTCCTTGGCTGTCCTACCATGGCCTTAACACTTTTATAAAATAATGCTGGTCTCCTAACAGCCAGATGCCCTGTCTCTGTGCTCGGTGGCAGTAGTGTTTGTTTTGTTCTGCCCGATGATATATCACTGTTAAAGGTGGTTCTGTGACAGGGACTTGAGGTTGTGGGTTTGAGATGATTAATGTGATGTCCAAGGATTAGAGAGCAGATTCTCCTGTTGTGCCGGTATTTAGGAATGGATATTAACGTGGCAGTTACTGCTCCAAGAAATGTCACTTCAGAACACCTAGGGGAGGGTAAAAAGACTCTAGCATCACAGGTTTGAAATCTGAGACTTAGGCACAGTTGGTTTAGATAAGGACATTTAAGCAGCTGTAGTCACTGCATTATTTTGCTTCGTTTGCTTCTGAGGAAGCATATGGACTCCATGATATCAAACCTGTTTTGTTCCATTTCCCTTCTTCTAACAATAAGGTTGAAGGACCAGAATATGAAGAACTTGTCCGTCTTCATGATTCAGTTTATGATCAAGCTGTTGCCTGGTTTACTTCTCTTAAAGACAATATGAAAGTGCAAATTCTCAATCATTTTGGGTCCATGCCAGGAAAAGAACCAGAGCCACAGGTAATAAAACCTTCCTACTTACGCAGTATTATTCTGTACAGAATTTTTACATTGGACTGTTTTCTGACGGATTTTTGCTGTGGTTTTGTACATTCTAAGCTCTTACCCAATTTTAGTCTGTTGGCATGAGGTGTGGAAAACAATATATCTGTGTAATTTGATAGCTGAAGAGATATATCTTCATGGTGTATATAGACAAAGAGAACACTTGCCATTAAGTGTTTATTTGTTGCTTAAACTGTTTTGTGGTGGCTTTCTTAGCAAATAGAAGGTGAGAAGCAAGGAAGTGTTCTTCATGAATACATGATTGCATGTCTCTCCATTCTTTTGCAGAGCAACCCCAGTGGTCCTGCCTGGTACTGGTGGCTCTTGGCAGTGTTGCCTCTGGAAAACAGAGCTCAACTGGCAATATTGGCCATGACCTCCCTTAAAGATCGTCTTATCGCCATCAGACGTGTATTGATATTTGTGACTCGCAAAAGACCCAGATAACATGGACTTCAGTTGTGAGTGGGCACCGAAAAAACATCTCATGACAGGTTGTTTTGAGGGAGGGCAAAGGGGAAGGGGTTGTTTTCGTATTTTTAAAGATTCCTTCAAAAAGGAACAGCCCTTTCTGCCTATGTCCTGCATCCATCAATTGCATCAGTTTGTTATCCTGGGTATTCACCAAACCTTGCACACTCTCCTGTTGTCCTGATGAAAACTGAGCCTCTGCAAAGCTGTGCTACATTTAGAATGTAGCTGATGGATGTGGATAATTGCTTCAAAGTGCTGCGATAGAGTTGATGTTTCTAGCCTGCAAGAGAGTTAAGTACTAGAGTAGCGCCACTGGCCTGCATGTGATTTGGATTTTCACTTGGTAGGAAAAGGAAACTGGACAATGGATTGAAGAGGTGTTTCCTAGACTTTCTTGAAGGTAGTGAACAGGAGTTACACTGCCCGGCAGAAGTATGCATGAAGATTATAACCAAGAGTACTCTGTTAGTGAATTGGAAGGCACTCTGTCATACACCCACATCTCTCTCTCTTGCTTCAGCAAATAGCAGTCTGAGGAAAAAAACAAGTATTTGTGGTCAAGGCATCTGAGGATGTTTATCTGAAAGAATAATAGCTACTGAATAAGTACACTATTTAGTAGCCTTAGGTAATCCCTTTTTTGTGATTTGTGTTGTAGCAGAATGAGTATATACAAAATATTTAGAAATAAGTACTTTGGTTTCTTTGAAAAGAAAAACCAAAGTAATCCTAGCCGGTCTTACCCTTGAATTCAAATCTAGCCGCTCCCTGAAGTATGATAAACACTGCTGTGAAAAAATGATTTCACCCCAAGTACAAGGGAGGCATGATCCAGTTTACTCTGAACACCTGCTCTGCAAGTGGGGCCAGTGAGGATGAAAGGTGGGGAGGTTTCCATCTCCCTCCTTCCTGCAGTGTCATGCCAACCTCTCATTACATTGAGGTGATCTCTACTGAACATGTTTCAAACCGAAGTATTGTAGTTTAGTACCAGTTGCTGTATGTGATGGAAATCAGTCCACGGTAACACCGTGAAAGGAGTCACAAACCGAACCTATAAAGGCAAGTCTCAATGCAAGTTTAAGTCAGGTGTTAACCTTCATTTGTCTCTTTGATTATTTTTTTATGTATTGTTTTTGTTAATATCTAACTTTGGTAGCTGTTAAATTGATCGCTCGTCAGTCAAATGATCAACATTTGCTTAACTGCCAATGAAATAACTCAGTGTTACCAATTCAATTGGCACAGTTTCCTATAACTAGAACTGATACTATCAACAGGGAAAAAAATTGACTTGAATCTCCATGTGCTGCAAGCATAGCAAGACCAATGTAAAGACTTGTTCATGTGCAGAAGTCTGGTAAGAAGAAATGGCTGCTTACCTAAACGGTCAAAGTGCCTCGTTTCTTTTTTAGTTATTTTCTCCTTATTTGTCAATGAAGAGGTATTTAAACTTTTTTTTTCCACTTTGCACATGAATTCTGGAAGATGACTGCATTAAAATGCAGTGATTGAGATATATTACCTGCTCTCTTTGGGTATTGTAGTTATAACCTGTGTGGTCTGGGAAACAAAAATTCAAGAGTTTTTTTTTCCTTTCAGCAAATGACTACCACAAATGGTTTCTGTAACATACCCTGAATGTACTGTAACTGCCTCTACCTTGAACACGCCTTTTCTATTTAAGTAGTTTGTAAGTATATTCTCTGAATTGTGAAGTGCGTAATGTACAACCAATGATGTCATAACCTCTACAGTAGCCTTCTGCAAGTTCTGCTACCACCACCAAAATACTCAAAATTCAAGTTAAATGCATTTCCTCCTGGATTCGAAGATGATAAAGAGGAATTCACTGAAGTATAAAAGAATTGTTATATAGATGGGGGAGGAAATGTCAGAAGTCAGTAGGTCTTCAGCCCACTGTCAGCTGAGCTACTGAAGGGTGATTTCACAAACTAATTCTTGGACCAGAAGATGGACTGTATTTGATCTCACAATCCTTTCTGTTCAGCTTCCTGTTCTTCCCATTCCTTTCCATGCTGTGTATTTCTTCGAGACTCGATCATCTTGCTTGTTTGTGTGTCTGGCCTAGTTTTGAGTATTAGTAGCTGTTTTGAGTATTTAGCTGGAAGAGGATGCTGATGGTATTTGTATATTGCTGGTCCCTGATCTTATATGTGCTTAATTTTACAGATAGGAGTGCATTTAAGAAAAAAATATCAAGGTGCTAGTTAGTGTCTTGGCTTTGCCTCAGTAAATGTTAATGTTAATATTCTTCTTTGCAAAAGTGATTTGTTCAAGATACCTACTTTTTGAGGTACTTCTGAGAGAAAACCCTATGGAACAAGAGAGGTTGTTTACTGCTGTTCTGTAAGATGTAGACATTCTACATGGGAAGTAACATTACTGTATTCATGAAGGCCTGCATAGTTAATGGAATGATTGTTATTGAAAAGAAAGCTAAACTGTAGAGGGATTTTTTTTTAAAGCGGTTTGTGAATATTTCAGTAACTGATGTTTTGGATAAATGATAATAACAAGGGAATTGTCTGTGTATGGATGCAAATAATCATATTAGCAGCCCAAAGCTGACATTTCCTCCAAAACATTGAATGCTGATCAAATAGCAAAGCTTTAATAAATAAATAAAATCACCACTGCCCTGTGGTACTTGCTTTCTAAGGGAAAGTACCGGTTTCATTTTTACCAAATCACCTCTGCCATATAATCTCTACGGCATCCAATAGTACCTCATGGGAAAAGCTAGCTGTCTCATTGCTCTCTAGAGGAAATGTCCATGTTACAGCCAGTCTACGCTTAGGTGTAACTTGTCGCCAAGGTACATGTGGAAGCATTGGAGCTGAGCTCCTGGAAGAGATAGACAGGATTTGTTGCCTTTCTAGCTCATTACACTTTTCTTGCTGTCCAAGCAAGGATGCTGGGATATATGATGAGTCTTTTCACTGTGGTGAATGTGGCCCTTCTTTATACATCGTAAAGAGGCCAAAAAAAAAAAAAATCCCTCTACCTCTACACCTGTTGTTCACCTGTAAAATTTCAAGCTACAAAATGATATATATATTTTAACCTTTTTTGTCTTTCAGAAGCATACTAATTGTTTGCCACTGAGGCCTTTTATCTACTGTATTTTAATATGTTCATTTGATAGTCATCGAGATATCTTTGTACTTCTAACCTGTAGGACTTGTCATGTTTCTTACTGCTCCTTTTTCCTTGTTCTCCAGTCCACTTTTAAATTGATAGAAAGCTGTACACTCTCTATTCCTGTTACATTTTACACTAGTGGAACTGGTATTTTGGTAGCGCCTTAATTTTGCAGTTGTGAAATGATTGTATCAACTCTTATCTGGGGCTTCTGACCAGATGTAAACGAGTATGTTTAATGTAGATAAACTTGAAACCATTTTTTACTGTTTTAAAGCTAGAAATGAAATGGAGTGTGTACATATGTATAAATATAAATTATTAATCTGCACCTTTTTGTATCTAGTAAATACAGGAGAAGTTCATGTTCTAACCACATTTGGCACTTCTTGTTGCATAAACAAAGCCAAAACTTTTTTTAAAAATTGCAATGTTCATTTCATGTATATTTGCAATATTCATGGGAAATGTATTTAATTTATGTGATATTTGGAATAAACCAGGTTGAATTTATAAGAGTGTGCGTTCATGGGGAAAGCTTTATCACTCTGCAGAATTTCGAGCTACTGCTGTGGTAAATTTGGTCTGAACAGCAATAAGCTACTGATGTGCTGCTGTCAGAAGGGGGAGGGTAGTTTGATTTCCCTGATGGCAGCCCAAGGGCTGAGAACTGGCCTTATGAAGTTTTGAGAAACAAATGGCATCCCAGAAGCAGTGAGTGGATGTTAGATTTTGTAAGTTGCATGGCAACATTTTTGGCCCCAGTGTGAGAGAAGTGGGGGAGGCTGTAGAGGTTTTGGCACAGTGGAGTTTGCTGGGGACCCAGGGCAGCCTGTGGCACTGGGTGCAAATACAAGGGGTGGATTTGAAGGGGAGCTGGAGGTCCCCAAAATCTGGGGGTGGGGGGAAAAGGGAGGGGAGAGGAAGTGGCCCTTGGCAGAGGTGGGATGGGGGAGATGAGCCTTTAGACTCCTCAGGAGAGGATTTGACAAAGATGAGGTAGGGTCATGAAGTGAACTCTTGTTTTTGTAGCTTCTTGGATTATTTTTTAGATCTAAGCATGACCTGACTGGCTCCATAGAATAAACCTGAAAAAAGTAATGTTGTTACAATGAAGAACAAAAAACGATTCATTGTCTAAGCCCAGTGAAATAGAATACCTTCAGGGTATTGCGAGATGGAGGTGATGTTTCCTACTGAGACACTGGGCATGGCTGGCACCAGTGTAGGGGATGGTGGGACACTGATATGGCTGCACCACAGCAAAGCTTTGATGATCCTTATGAGTGCCTTCCAATTTAGGATACTCTGTTCTAGAAAAGAGTTGTGTGAGGGCAAAGCTGAGCCAGATTGTAGAGAGCATATCCCATCCCTCATTTATATCTTGCTGCCTACTAATCTGCTGAGCAAAACCATTGTGAAGGTATTTTTTGTAAATACTAGCCTCTTTTTTTTTTTTTTTCCCCTTTTGGTGTTGGATTGATTTTGGAGTTTGTGCTTATATTCACTGAATGTCAACAAACATCAGTTACAGGACTGCTCTTTTTTGTTCCGTGTGTGTGTTGGAGTGTGTGTGTAAATGCTGCTTGAGCTGCTTTGATACACTGGACAANAAACCATTGTGAAGGTGTTTTTTGTAAATTCTAGCCTCTTTTTTTTTTTTTTTCCCCTTTTGGTGTTGGATTGATTTTGGAGTTTGTGCTTATATTCACTGAATGTCAACAAACATCAGTTACAGGACTGCTCTTTTTTGTTCCGTGTGTGTGTTGGAGTGTGTGTAAATGCTGCTTGAGCTGCTTTGATACACTGGACAACAGCATTCTTGAAACATCATTCATCAAAGGAAGGAGGTGGGGAAAGATGATTGATCTTATAACCCAGGCCCTTGTGCACCTTGAGACTTGAGAACAGAGGTAAAATAGAGGTAAAGTAATGGCATGAAGTTGGTAAATAGATTTTTTTTCCCTCACCCTGCATGTCCTTTGCTAGTAGATCTTCAGTCTTGGAAAGGCAGCATCTCAGATTGTGTCTGCTTCCCTGAGTAATGCCATTCTTAGAGCGTGGAAACCTTAGTGATGTGTTGTCCTATTTGCATCACTGCTTCATCAAACCAGAAACCAAAAATAATGCTGCTTAATTCTGTCCAGCAGCATTGTTTGAAGCTGTTTGCTATTGAATCATAGAATAAGATGAGTAATCTGGAGCAGAAAATCTGATACTATCAGTCAGGTGCAAAAAAATCAGAATCCGTACCAGCACTTCCCTTAGTTCCTGTAACAAATGTGCATACTACACTTGCAGCTGAACAACAAGCATGTATTCAATCACATTTGTGTTACTTGGTAGGAACAAGTAGTTTCTAAATTGAGATGAATATCACTTGTTCACAACTTTTATAACTCTGTTGTACTATATGTGGGGTTCTGCCTTGTCTGCTAAATTTGGGACTTCATGCACCCATGGAAGAAATGTCTTCACTTACAAGTGTTGCTTACATTTTTTCTCATAAACATCTGCTGCTCTTTTTGTTCAACAGCCACGTTGGAGCCCTGCTCCTGGGAGGACCTGGATTTTGAACACAGAAGTTAGTCCTGGAGTTGGGCCAGTTAACCTCACCAAAGACAAAAGTTAGACAAATAGCTGTTGGCTCCCTTTCCCCTACCCAGTATATTCCAGAGGCAGAGCTTGAACTTCTCAAGTTACAGTCCTGTGTCTGTGCAAACCTGAGGATGGCATCTTGAGGATGGGATATGGCAAGTGACCAAGAGCATAATTTGTCTTTAACCACAGCAAAAGCCAAAGGGAAGCACCTCTCCACAGCTCCTTCAGTCCATTAGCCTATTAGTGTTCACCACAGCATTAAATCCTCCCACCCTCAGTTCAGCTCATGAAGCCCACAGGAGACCCACTGCTCATCATCCTGGGTCTGTCTTATGATTCTCAGCCTCTTCTCATCACAGGATCTTGTTCTTCCTTTGCTGATCCACCTGTTTTCTTTTCAAGGGAGAAAAGAGAAAAAAGGTAAATAAACCAAACACCCAGGAAGAGTTTGCTGACTCGTCACTGCAGTTGCCAGTTCTTTGGCCAAAGCTGCAGTAACTGAGGAGATTGAGGCAGCAGGACACATGTCAGAGCAGATCTAACAGGGAAAGAAAGAAACCTTTAAAGCAAAAGAAGGGAGGAATAAGTAGTACGACGTTCTCCATCATAAGATGAGAGATATTCAACTTTGAGCTCAGCCCTGCCCAGGAGCAAGTACCTCATGTTTTCTGCTGGTGGCTGAGGCACCTCACAGTGCTAGCTGGTTGCCCTTATTGGCTAACAGAAGACAGACTTGCTGAGGCTAAGTAGTCATAGTATCAGAAAAATGCCGAAGTGCTCCATGCCAGCTTTATTTTCTTTTATCTGAAATCATTTGGCTTGGGCAGGGGGAAGATACCCATTGTCTGAATGGAAGCCCACCTAACAAGGGCCGCGGCACCAATGTGATTTCCCCATTCTTTATTTTGTAGTGTTCAGGTGAGATCTGTCCCCATGGGATTGCATCAAGATCTGAACCTGCCACCAGCACGTCTTTCAGTAGTTCCAGTTAAACAACCAGTCTTGAGTCTCCTGTTACAGAGAACAGGTCCTGTATCAAGGAGTTTAACCAGGCTGTCAAGATAAATTTGGTTTCTGCCTCTCAAGTTCATGTTACCAGAGCCTAAGCTGCCTTAGGGGCTTTGCTAAAGGGTCGCTTCATTCCTAACACTTTCAGGCAACTGCCTGGAGCTCTGCCCATAATTTCCAAAAATGTTCTGTAGCATCTGGAAAGAATACTGTTCTCTACAGGCACACCAACATGTGCTTCTTCATGTGGAGCACTCTCAGATCAACTTCATTTTAAGTAAACCTGTGAGGTTTTAAGTGGATATAAGACCCAAAGGATGTAGACCCAAAACTTGTGTCAGTGGAAATCGAGGTTCAAATGGATGTTTTCAAAGAAAATGAAAGTTACTTATCCAGAACTAGATATCACCAAGTATGTTTGCCATGCATGTTGCCATCCCAGCCTCCTTTCCTTCCTCTTGGTTCTTTCTTTCCTTGGCTTCTGCTGGAAGTGGAGTGCAGGAGGGCATGTGAGGGAATACCCGAAACTCAAGCACTGTGTTCTGTTGTGGGACCAGAGCAATTCCAGATGAATGGCTAATACTGAAGTGTCCAGCCTGGTTTGTTTAAGATGCACCATCCCCGAAGCTTAAGTGTATGTGTGGAAAAACTTTAGAAGATAGGAAGTTACTTAAGAGTAAGTTTTTATTCTCTTCTGTTCACTGTGTTATAAATCAGCTCTCTGTCCCCTCTGCCCCCACACCAGATATGCTCGAAATGCTTGAGATTAAGCTCATGTAAATCCAGGCAGAGTAAAATCCTCCATAAGAATTGGATGATGTTCCAAGTAGCCTAATGCCCTTTCTCAATACAGAATAGTGCCAGACACTTGAAAAATACAAGAAATTCTTGAACGGGAAAAATGAAAAGAATCTGGCAAGATGTTTCTCCCAAATCCCTCAGTTTGAGTCTTCTATATGCGCTGAAAAGCTTTTTCTTTTCCTCTTCCAAATTTGTATATAGGATTTGAGGGAGCCTCTGACCTTGAGCAAGTAATGTGATACAATCATGGCATTCATGAAAAGCTATCCTTCCTCCTTTAATCCTGTAATATTGTGATCTCCGTACCACAGTGTACCCATACATTCCTCAAATTAATTGAGCATGAAGATATTTCAATTTCTCCTCATTTTTGTTTTTGTATTGTTTTGTCCAGTCTCAGAACTTCTATTATTTCTGGTATGTTTTCTGTTGAAAGAGAGGCCCAAATCGATCATACTTTCCTAAATAAAGTAACTGTAAAAAAAAATGCCTCCCACTCTTCGTGCACTTGAATATTTTGTTTGCTTGTGTTCAGAGCTGTGTGTCTGAATTGCAGACTTCTCGTTTCACAGAGGTGCCTCATTACCAGATGGTGCTTTTAAGCAAGTAATTTTCATATGTACTTAGCAGCAATTGACTCTGCATTGACTCTGGCCATCTTTGGCCAGACCTTCTCAAATATTGTCGTATGTGCTAATTCTACAGTGCAAAGGCTTCTTCATTTTAACTTTTTGAGTAATAAAAGGTAATTCCTCTTGGAGATTTGTTGCGAAAACATTGGTAAGAGTCGATGTTCTTGAATTGTAAGGCAGCCTGGGTCTACATCTGTTTTTTTAGTGATGATATGTGTTCCCCTTTAGACAGACAGCTGCTGCTTGCAGTTTGCCTTTTGCCCAGCACTCTGTTCCTTCTGCACCTAGTGCTGGAAAATCTCTTGGCATGGAGGAGTTAAATATTTCTGTGCTCTTGCTTGAGTCATCTGTCCCTGAATGGGGAGTGGGTTTGCTTGCAAGCACGTATTGGTTTGGAGCTGGTCCTGGAACACGAGTGCACAGCTCACGTCTGACATGCACCTACTTGGGCAGAAACCAAGCAACAGTCAGTGCAAATGAAAACACACTGAGAGGGGAAGGGAAGCACTGGACTGGGGGAGGATTAGCCAGCAATGCTGTCTCTTTGCCTCCATTCATTCAAGGTGGAAGAAGGAATACAGGGAAACCAGGAATGGTTTTGGTTCTGCTTTTGTTCATAAGCTGTGTGTGAGATTGTTTTCTGGCCCAGTAATTGCTTGGCACAGAGCAGCTGTGTGTGTCCAGTGTTAGATCCTCTCTCCCACCCAAAATGCGTAGCTTCACACAAACTATTGGTCAGGAATGGTTTCTGCATTGTGCAAATTTGAGGAGGTGGGAAGGAAACGGGTGTAACATTATCTGGCAGGAGCCTAAAGCTTCCCTCAGCTCTTCCTAGGTTGCTTTTATAGACATAGCATTGGCAATTGTCTTTTTAAGTAATGAGAAGTTTTACGATGAGGGGCCCCGGGTGTATGTGGGGTGAGCACAGCCAGGGGTGGAACTGGGAGCAGTTTGGCTCCAGCTGGCTTTGGATATGACACTGGTGACTAGTATAGAGAATCCTAGCAGGCATCTCTTAGACAAGCATGTATGCAAGGCTTTATACAGTGCTCTGACTTGATCTCCTTAAGTGGAATATAAGGTCTTGGTCTGCTAAGTGTGTGGGAAGGCAAAGGATTAGAGGATTGGAGAAGTGATAAATTTTGCGAGGAATCACAGGAAAGTGACCTCTTTGTCACGTCTCCCACTGAAGGAAGACAGCATACAATCCTGGGCTCTTCTGTACAGAACTGATGGTGACCAAAGGGCCTAGAGTACACTGCACCATAAAGGAGCATAAAGCCACCAGTCAGGACTGGAATAAAAGTGCGTCTGTCTCAGTGCCCTGTTTTCAGCGGTAGCCAAAAACCCAGAGAAGTACAGGATAATACTAATGCTTCATCGTTCAGCCTCCAGCACTGAAGAGACCTCCTAAGCCAGATGTGACGTCTGTGTGTTTCAGAACCCTCAGTACATCTCACTTCTGTATTTTTTGTGACACCTTTTTGAACCCACAGATTTGTTTGGCAAGGATGTCCGCAGGCTGGCTGGAGGGCGTGTAAAGGACTGCTTTTCATTTTGGACTAGGATCTAACCAGCTTATCCCTGGCTCTTGTATTGCAAGATACACCAGGTATGAACAGGAGGCACCAGGAGCTGAACAAGGGAAGGGATTCTTCCTTGAAGCCCCCAGTCTATCTTAGTTTTTTCTTTTGTTGCATTGCTAGGGCTGGCATAGACCTTTATCAGACCGGAGTCCAGTCTCAGTCTCTCACTTAGATCCCTTCTGTGATTCCTCATGATCAGCCTTCACCTGTATGACCCTAAATTACCCAGCATTATCATGAGAAAAGAGGCATCTCCATGCACAAGGTCTGTGGTGGGTTAATGAAGGTCTAAGTGAGCCAAACAGCCAGGCAACTCCAAAGGCAGCTGGATTGATGGTCTTTGCCAGAATGAGTTCGAGATGTTTCTGCTGGAAGCAGAGTTTGTATGATGTGATAGAAGCATATTTTTAGTCTTTTTTTTTTTCTATTCAACAATTAATTTTGGCATTTCCTCTGCCCACAGCTTTAGAAAGCCAACCAGCAATGCAGAACACATGGTAGAGAGAAATCAGCCTGCATCATTCACATGAAGTAGAAGATGTTTCTGCTATCTGTGAGGGAAGTGGGCACAAAATACAGATGCTAATCAGACTAAAACCATGCATCTCAACTGCTTCAATTTGCTATTGAAAGATGGAAGCTGAGGTCACCTCTGAGCTTTAGAAGCATCAGCTGACAGCAGACCATGCTAGCGTTATCATTAGGCATTGGCTGCTATTTAGTATTTGGAAGAGTCAGAGATGCTCTCAGCATTTGCATTCTGCACAGCCTGGCTTTGTTCTGGTCCAGAGCTGGGCCCATCTTGCCTGCTAGCTTCTTCAGCCCTTCCTCTGCATACCATATTTCTGTTACCAGTTGCAGCCTCATGTCTTTCTTCCCCTCTCTGCCAGCCTATCCAAAGCATGTTAGTGAAAGACCTATTCACAAGACAAGGAAAAAAGAATTAGTTCTGGAGACTTTCTGGTGTGCTTTGCCTGGTATTAGTAGTACTGATTCTGCTGTGAGCTGGATGAAGTTACAGCTGGTGGGGGAGGGCTGGCAGGAGAGACCTGTGTGATCATGCCATGCCAAAGAGACCATGAGTCTTGCAGCTGAAGCTGCTCCCCAAATTCTTCAAGTACAGCCTTTGAGGATGAGAGGGAAACCTCAGCAGATTAGCTTGACTAACCTGATCTCCTTCTATGACAAAGTGACCCACTTAGTCGTGAGGGAAAGTCATGGTGGAGTTTTGAAAAGTCTTGACACTGTTTTGCAAAGCATTCTCCTGGACTAACTAGCTGCTCATGGCTTGGACAGGCATACTCTTCACTGGATAAAAACTGTCTGGCCAGAATAAGGCCAGGGATTGGTATTGGATAGTGTTACATCCAGTTAGCAGCCGGTCACCAGTGGTCCCCAAGGCTCAGTTTTGGGGCCAGTCTTGTTTAATATCTTCATTGATGATCTGGACAAGGGGATTGAGTGCACCCTCAGTCAGTTTGAAGACAACACTAAGTCGTGTGGGAATGTTTATCTGCTGGAGGTTCAACAAGCTCAAGTGTCAGGTCCTACACTTGAGTCTCAAAACCCAGTGCAGCGCGACAGGCTGGGGATAGAGTGGCTGGAAAGCTGCCCAGTGGAAAAGGACCTGGGGGGGCTGGGGAACAGCAGCTGAACATGAGCCAGCAGCGTGTTCAGGTGGCCAAGAAGGCCAATGGTATACTGGCTTGTATCATCAATAATATGGCCAGCAGGACCAGGACACTGATAGCACCCCTTGTACTCAGCACTGGTGGGGCCACACTTCAATTCCTGTGTTCAGTTTTGGCCCTTTCACTACAGGAAAGATATGGAGGTGCTAGAGTGTGTCCAAAGAAGGGCAACAGAGCTGGTGAAAGGTCTGGAGCACAAGTCTTATGAGGAGAGGCTGAGGGAGCTGGGGCTGTTTATGCTGAAGAAAAGGAAGCTTAGGGGGATCTTCTTGCTTTCTACAACTTCCTGGAAGGATATAGTGGCAAGGTGACAGTCATTCTCTTCTCATAAGTAATAAGCAATAGGACAAGAAAAAACAGCCTCAGTTTAGACCAAGGGAGGATTATGTTGGATATTAGGAAAAATTTCTTCACTGAAAGGCTTGTTAAGCATCAAAACACACTGCTTAGGGAAGTGGTGGAGTCACCATCCCTGGAGGTATTTAAAAGACTTGCAGATATGGCACTTAAGGACATGTTTTAGTGATGACTTGGCAGAGCTGGGATAACAGTTGGACATGTTGACCTTTTCCAACCCACATGATGCTATTATTCTATAATTTACCAAAATGTTTTCCTTCTGAAATCTCCCAAATCTAGCAGACCTTTGCAGAGTTTTCCTGCTCTGGTTTACCTACATGTTTTCTGTCTATCTTTTTCTTTCCTGTACTGGGATACAAAGAAGCTTGAGGATAAGAAGAAGAGCAGGGGCAGTCTGAAAAGAAGAAAGAAGTTGGGTGATTTTTCTAAGCTATCTCATTGCTATCCCAGCCTGCCTGACTGACTGCGTTCCTCAGTCACTCCAGCCCCTCCTGAAGAACACAGGAGGTCATGGAGCTGTGTGTAGCTGTTGTGGTGTGCTGATTTTGGCTGGGTTAGAGTTTTCTTTGCAGTAGCTAGTATGGGGCTGTGTTTTGGATTTGTGCAGGTAACAGTGTTGATAACACAGAGATGCTTTAGTGACTGCTGAGCTGTGCTTAGACAGAGTCAAGGGCTTTTCTGGCCCACACCCCACCCCACGCACGAGCAGGCTTGGAGGACACAAGGAGTAGGGACAGGACACAGCCAGGACAGCTGACCCTAGCTGACTACAGGGATATCCCAACACCATATGGTGTCATGCTCAGCATATAAAGCTGAAGGAGAAGAAGAATGGAGGGGACAGTCAGAGTGATGGCGTTTGCCTTCCTAAGTCATCCTTACAGCTGCTGGAGCCTGGCTTTCCTAGACGTGTCTGAACACCTGCCTGCCCATGGGAAGGGTTGAATGTTTTGCTTTGCTGGCGTGTGTGGCTTTTGCTTTACTTAATAAACTATCTTTATCTGAACCCACAAGTTTTCTCACTTTTACCCTCCCTGATTCTCACCTCCATCCCACTGGGGAGAGGGCAGTGGGAGGCTTTGCGGTGCTTAGTTGTCAACTGGGATTGAACCGTGACATACAGCCAGCACATGAAACCTTTACTTTGGTTACCACTGGTTACCCAGCTCCCCCTGTTGCATAACAACTAACAGGAACATCAGGTGACTTGTCACCCTATCATCTCTCACCTCTGCTTAGCTCTTGGCTGCAAAAAGGCCCAGGCAAAAAGATAGCCGCCTGTGCTGCACCAAGCCAGCCAAAGGGCTTTACCCTGACCCTAGCCTGGAAACACTCCCAGGACACCAGGGAGAAGGGGCCTACAGCAGTCCTCCACACTGTGCTGTGTCCCACCGACTATATTCCTGTCAGTAACTTTATGCCTTCAAGAGCTGTACAGATGCAAGTATTTTTCCTTGGCAGAGTTGTATGTTCTGCGTCCGTCTGGGAGTTTTAGATGTACTTCAGGAAAATTCATCTCTTCTTGGATCAAGTAGTTACTTGTGAATGCCCAGAAGAAGCTTAGGAAGAGCCCTGAGAACCTGATTGCAACAAAACACCCTACTTAGCAGTCAACAAAGAAACTCAGTTCCTTATTGGTTCTGGAAAGAGACACTGAGGCTTCTTTTAATGCTTCATTTGTTTCACTAGATTTTTAGATAGGAAACCCTGCCTGGGTGTGAGGCTGTGCCTCTGCTTTCAGACACACCAGAAAGCACCCAGTACCAGATGACTGAAACCAGCTTCCTCTCCCTGCAGCTACTGGGAGGCAAATACATTATTCTGCCCCTGCAGACTGCTGGGTACTGAACCATGACAACTGCTGACAGAGACAGTGTTATGTTGCAATCGCTAGTTATTATTGTGGTTAAAATATACCCAGAGCATGTAAAACATGAAATAATCCTTCCCATCTTTCTAAAGAGCTCCAAGTATTGCTGCCAGCAGTGACAACAGTGGGACTCTGTAAGGCCTCACGGCTTTCTTCCCACCACAAAATTTTAAGCTGCTTGATGATTTCGGCAAGAGATCTCAGTGATAGAGAAGTCTCAGTTCTTGTAACTTCGATGAAAATTTGTGGCCAAGCAGAGAAGAGAAATATTACTTCCAATTAATGTTCTTGCTAAGGAAAAATCTGCATTTTTAGGGGCTATTGATCAAGCAGGAGAAACAAATATTGAGGAAACTAGGGTGGGATGGTTCTGAGAGACCTGGGATCTACTTGTTTTAGTACTAAGTCTTCTGTGTTATTTTTTCCCTCAGAGCATGACTAATCCCTACAGCACACTGCAAGGCTCTGGCAGTTGCTCTGACTCAGTGTGACCACAGCAGTATCCAGCACTGCTTTTGTCTTTGCAGGCTCTCAGGCAGGACCCTGGTGATCCTGCCATTGTATCCCTCCTGCCACCTTCCCCAGCCTATCACGGTTTTCCCCTTACCCTTTTGCTGAGCTGTGGGACACAGCAATGCTTCTCCGACAAATGAGTGTCAGTCACTTGGGTGTGCAGCACCCCGATGTTGACCCCATATTTCTAGAGCAGTTTGGCCCAGGAATCATTCTCTTGCTGTGCCTCAGCCTCTTTTCTCAAGAAGAACTTCATGTCCCAGATATTGGCCAGGACGACAATTACATTACTGTAAATGACCATGCATTTGGTCATTACTTGGAAGAAAGGTAATTAAACATCTGAAGGCCAGAGATTGGGATTAATGACAGGCTCAATCAAAAGCTGTGGGGACAGTAACACTGCCTGTGTGAAATGCTGATCCCCAGGCTGTGCTGCTGCAATGCTGTTTCTGAAACTTGAGAGAGTGGTTTTGAGACCTATGGAAATTTTGAAATCCTATTAAGTGATGAATGTTAAGAAGTAATTACAGAAAAAGAAAAACAAGCAAAATGAACAGTGTATTTTTTTCCCTTCCTCCCCCATGTGAAACAGTAATGGAATATGGTTTCCTACTGTAGTGTAATGCTTTAAGTACTGTGTGTCCCAGTTTCACAATGCTCAGTACAATGTGTACAAAAAATAATATGAGTATGTTGTGGTTAGGCTGTTTATCAGCCATCTGCTTTACTGAATATAGATTTCCATACATGTGATATTTTCACTATGAATAAACTGTATAAGAAAAGGAAAAATTCATTACCAGTCAGTTAAATTTCATAGGATCCTGAAAAAAGCTACAGAAGGCAGTCAATGTCAGGAAACTAAACTTCAGCGCTTTTTTCTTTTCTTTTTATAGTGTGACTTTTTTGGAGGGAGGGGGCAGGGGGATGATGTTATTTGTGTTAATAAAATAACACAAGGATAAAGTTATTCTGGATAAAGGAAGCAACTACAGTGTCACTTTGTAAAACTTGCTGTGTCTCTTATCCTCTGCTACAAGTCTTCCAAATAGGAAATGATTGTGTACAGTTGTCATCATTCAGCCCGTGCTAATAATTGCAATTTGCAGCATATGCCAAAAGTCCACTAACAAACCCTGGTTCACCATTTAAATGACTGCTTGTTTCAGGCAAGTGTGTACTCCTTTTTATTTGCTGTTCATGAAACAGATTGCTTTTTTACATAAATATAAGTTGCTTCTTATGGCTACCTAATGATGTATATGGAAGGGGTGTTTATTCTTCCTACCTATCATTCTGAATGTGGTCCATTCAGGCTACTCACATGATGGTGGGACTTTGATCCTTCACCTACTGCAGACACTGAATGGTCAAAGCAAAGACTGCAAAAGCTTCTAGGCTCTGTGGTTGGTGTATGGTCTGCAGAATTGCCTTTCTGTGTCCTCCAGCCCAACTGGAACCGTGCAGAGTAAGCATAGCTTTCATCAGGGCTTCTTTTGCTGGCAGGCACAGTATAGCTTCCTCCTCTTCCCTGATGGTCAGAGTAGCCCATCTCTGCATTAGATTCTCTTTTGAGTTCCTGTGTCTAAGAAAAATGTCTAGAAAGCACACTGTATTATATTACAATATTTCCCCACTTGGATGGGACATACCTTCCTCAAGACTGAATCTTCCCTTATTGGATTCCAGTGCCATTGATGTATCATCATAAGCTCACTCTTTCTTTCTCTCCTTTCATCATTCCCAGGTTTTTGTTCCTATCTTCTAAATAAATTTTCATTGCTACTTCCAAAATATATTTTGCATGACTGAATTTTATTTTCATTCAGTTCAGTCCTGTGAGTCTTCAGGTACATTATCCTTGTCCTCCCCTGTGCTGATATCTTTCAGCTTTGTAAAACACTTCCATAGTTATGTAAACCTCAGGAGTTATTAAACAGGAGGGACTTCTCCCAAGACTGGTCATTAGGAAAAACACTAGGTATTTTTTCCATCTTCAGCCACATAATTCCTTTTCAACTTCAGGGATGGAGCACCTCTCCTACGAGAAAAGGGTGGGAGAATTGGGTTTGTTCTGCCTGCAAAAGAGAAGTCTTTTGGGTGACCTAATTGCAGCCTTGCAGTGCTTGAAGGGAGCCTACAAGAAAGAAGGAGAAGGACTTTTTACAAGAGCGTGACGGGGGGAATGGCTTCAAACTGAAAAAAAGTGCATTTAGGCTAGATACTAGGAAGAAACTCTTTACTGAGAGGGTGGTGAGGCACTGGAACAGATTGCCCAGAGAAGCTGTGGATCCCCATCCCTGGAAGCGTTCAAGGCCAGGTTGGATGGGGCTTTGAGCAACCTGGTTCTAGTGGAAGATGTTTCTGCCCAGGAGGTTTGGAAGGTGTCCCCATGGCAATGAGTTTGGAACTAGATGGTCTTTAAGGTCCCTTTTAACAGAAACCATTCCGTGATTCAATGAAAGAGATGCTGTCCTGTGTTTATTCATCTTGTCTTCCTGCAAAAACCTACCACTCACTTAGCAGAGTGTAGATGAGACTCAGCTGCTTTGATACAAACCTCAGGCTCTTAGGTTAAAACATTGATGAATGCTAGCTGCAGACCAGGTGTCTGTCTATGATTTTAAGAAGCCATAGCATGGCTAAACTCACGTCTAAAGTAGCATGACATGCAGCTGGAAACCCAAAAGAGAGGTAAGTACAGAACACCCAGTGACACTAGTCCAAGGATATTTTTGTGTCTGAAGCCAAAAGACAAATTTGTTAGCCCAGGTGCAGTTATTACTGACTCATTAGAAACCAATTTAATGGTCAGTGGCATTTTTTTTAAGGAACCACAAGCAAGCTGGTTTTGTGCAAACACAGGTAATGGCTTTAATTGTAAAACCAAAATTTGTTTGCGACTTTTGGATACAGTAGCATGCTTGATTAATAAACCTAAAGACCATCTATTTCTTTTTTAAAACTAGTCTCTTCTTCTTCAATATATGTACTATTTTCTCTTCTAACTTAAAGATCTGGTATACTGGAATTAGGGGTCTAGTCATAAACTTGGCCAAGGGAGAAATTGTTTATTCTTTTATTAGCAGTAATAAATGTATTAGAAATGCCAAAAAACCCAGATCCAAAACTACTACCAGGCTAAAATAACTTGAATTAGAAAATATTTTAGAAATATCCACAAGAGGTCACTGTTATCACTTGCAATAGCTAAATAGAATTTGAGCGCCGAGCATCCTTTCTCCCTTAGAGAAAACATAAGGTCGTTCAGAATAAATATTCCCCACATAATATCTGTCTCATCTGTTTTATAAAACGAAACCCCCGAGATAACAGTTTTTCTTTCCTAAATCAGTCATAAGAATCCTAGATTTTAAAGATGCTAAGACTATTCAACATTTTTCTCGTCAAAGAATGACCTTTGCAAATCAAGGTATTTTAATTAGAAGGATTTATGGGGATGTGCACATGGTTCGGTTCATGGTTTCCCAAGGTACTACAGCAAAAAATATAAATAAATAAGCCTCAAAATTTTGTCTTTCTTAGGTAGGCAGAGGATAGTAATCTCCCTGTGTTACAGGTTCCTCTCCTAGCTGGTACCTTTTCTTATCTTAAAAGACTTGCAGGCTGGGGAAAATGTGTAAAATTTCCAGTAGAAGAAAAAGCATCCATTGCAATACCAGATCTGTAAATTTGCTTAGGGAGAGCTTATATGAAAAAGTAACCTGATACCCTGACAGTAAAATTCAGTTGTTAAAAAAAAGGGACAGTTTTGAACTGGGACCTCTAGAATGCCAAACTTTCAGTACCCTAGAAATACAAGGGCTGCCTGTAAGTTCCATCATGACAAACACAAGGGAAGAGTCGGATCCATGTTATTTGAGCATTCTCCTTTTTCAACACGATTGCTTTCCATTACCTTGGAAGAATCACTGAAAAGCGTCGTATCTGAGTGATTATGATGCACACAAGGGTGTCTTTCCTTTCTAGGTCCTCATATGAAATGGAAAAGGAAAGTAGGGAGGTCACCATAATGTGCTGTAGACAGTAATTCATAGCAGCAGCACTGCCTGCTTAGCGTGATTGTTCCAAAGTATTCTGCTGTCAAATGGAGGCAGTCATTCCTCACAAAAACAGCAGTCCACTTCCTAAGAGGGAAACAGGATGGAAAGGGCAGAGGGATATTACTTGAGGACAGACGCAGATCGAATGAAGCAGTGCTTTGACTAGGGCCTTCTGCCCAAATGACAGTGTAACTGCTGTGTTAATGGAAACCCTGGAGGTGGAATGAATATGGGCCCTTCTCTGGATAGGCAATTGCTGGACCAGAGTAATTCTATACTGTGATTGAGGTACAGATGACAAGAGACAAAAATAGACTTTGCTTTTTTTCAGCATCAATTTTGTGCTTGTGGAAAGTGCTTAGGTAAAATCTTCCACTCTGCTCCTTATTGCTCCTTAACCTCAGGGTAAGTTGGTCCAAGAGCATTTCTAGTCAACACCTCTCCTGACCTTCTCTACCTGAGCAAATTTGTTATAATAACTACTACAGAATACATCATCTCCCAATAGTTGTTTGGGAGCAGTTCTCACCAGGGCATGTTAGTTGAAGAAAAGCCACTTTATTTCCAGAGGACAGTGATTATTCATGAGAAATAACCTTTTTCAGGAAAGCAAAGCCACCTGGTGAGCTATTCTAGAGCAGCTATTGGAGCATGTTTGTTTTGGAGCAGCTATTCTGGTATAAAAAGGCCAGAGGATTACTAGATAAACTAAAATTCACCATACCCCCCCCNTGTCAAATCATTACCCTTGCTCATGTTCACTACTAAACCATCTCCCTGATTGCCACACCCACATGTTTTTTGAACACTTCCAGGGAGAGTGATTCCACCATTTCCCTAGGCAGCCTGTTTCAATGCCTGGCAACCCTTTTGGTGAAGAAATTTTTCCTACTATCCAATATAAACCTTGCCAGGTACAATTTCAGGCCATTTCCTTTTGTTCTGTAACTTGCTACTAGGGAGAAGAGGCTGCCTCCCACCTTGCCACTATATACTTTCAGGCAGTTGTAAATCAATAAGGTCCACCCTGAGCCTCCTTTTCTCCAGGTTACACATCCCCAGCTTTCTCAGCCTCTCCTCATAAGACTTGTGCTCCAGACCTTTCACCAGCTCCTTTGCCTTTCTCTGGACATGCTCCAGTATCTCCATGTCTTTCCTGTAGTGAGGGGCCTAGAACTGGACACAGGATTTGAGATGCAGCCTCACCAGTGCTGAGAACAGGGGGATGCTCACTGCCCTGGTCCTGCTGGCCATACTATTGATGATAAGGGCCAGGATGCCATTGGCCTTCTTAGCCCCCTGGGCACACTGCTGGCTCATGTTCACATCCGCCAGCACCCCCAGGTCCTTTTCCCTGGAGCAGCCTTCCAGCCACTCTATTCCCAAGCCTGTAGCATTTGCATGTGATTGTTTTGATCTAAGTGCAGGACATGGCGATATATGGTTTGGACTATCTCATGGCTAGAACTGGATCCTCCCAACCTGGGATACAACCAAGCCATGACAGAGGGGAACAAGGGAATAGGTTGTTAGCAGACGATGTATTAAATAGACCAAAATAACTCTCAGACAAGCCCTTTTCACATGACTCTCTCAAATAGTTCAGGCAAAATCATTTGCATTGCTGTCATGTCTCAACTCATGATGCTTTGGCCCTTGGCTATAAAGTACAAGGCTGCCTTTGTGATTGAAGTGGACAACTTCAATTTCTCCTTAAGTATCTTAAGATCTTTAAATCTCCCTTTTGACAATGATCATTGATATATCTGACTTTCTCCCTTCAATAAGGCACTATTACAAACTGTGTCTACGACTATAATTACTTAACAGTGGCATGAAGTACAGCTTGTTTGTGAGCTTGCTCAATTGAACAATGTTTGCAGTTGATGGAGAGCACAGCAGCATCTGAGCTCTGGCATTGGAGGGGTAAATCCTCTGAGTGAGAGAGAAGCAGGAATGGCAGCACAGCACAGAGCTGGAAATCCTTTTGTGGTGGTTTTCCTGTGGGAAGTGAAGAAATGTTCTCTTGAAACACAATTAAGTGAAAGGCAAATGCTAAATTCGGTGCTTTGAAAAATGAACATAAACCTTTCTAGGCCATCTGCTTCCTAAATCTGGGCAGGAATCCAGTCTGGAAGTGTGTTCCCAAACACCTTTCATGGTCAGCAAAGGGTTTATCCTACCTGAAGTTGAAATTTTTCCCAGGACTAGATGCCCAGTAGTGCTCCTGAGCTAATTATATTACCTTAGATAATAACTAAAGGACAAGAACTTGAGGGATTTTTTTTTCCTGATTCAGTTATAGTTACTATAAGGAAAGGAAATCTGTGGGGTGCACTCAGATATAGCTTGTCATTGAAATCCACATCTGTGACACAGTTTGATTCACAGTTACTGAATATTAGAAAGGCAACATTCATGATAGCGATCAATATATGTGCTGTATTTAATGATAGTGGTTCAGGTAATTAGGAAGGATGCCTACAATGAAGCTGGCATCTGAAACCTGCAGGTTTCCCTTCAGAGAAAGACATAAAGGAATAAAGCAGGGGGAATTAGCACATTTGGCTTTCAAGCCCTGCGGAAAAATCCTCTTTGCCAATGGCAGAGGCTCTATCAATTGGAAGAGGAAAAGGATGTTGCCTTCAAACCTCTTTGCTTTCTTACCCCACAGAGCTTTGAATCATATCAAGTGAGGATGTGTGTGCACACACAACAGCAGCATGTTAAGGGCATTGTAGCCACCAGAAAGAAACGTTTCTTCCATTCAGCTCTTGTAATCCTGGTCAGGGCTTTATTAAGATGTTTCTAATTACCACAGTATGTTTAAATAGATACCCAGAGAAATCAGCAGGGAGCAACAGCTCTCCTCACTGCCTGGTGGGGCTGATGGTGACAAGGGTCATGTAATGGCTTAATATGATGCCACTTAATATCCTACTTAAGCAATGTAATTATGGGGTTTATTTGATAGAGCAAGAAGGTTTATCTCCCACAGAAGGCATGAATGAGATTGCCAGATGCAGGTGCTGCCATGTTACAAGACTCATCTTTTGTATCATATAGTTTTTACAGCCTTGTCCACTTGGGTGATTTTCATTTTCTAAATCCAATGCAGTCTGTCTCTTCAGCCTGTCTCAGCGGTGCCTCTGTATAAATAAGCCACTTGCCTCTAGTAGTTGGCAGCTCTCATTACAAATATTTTCTGCCAGCTGCTCTTGGAAGATTTCTTTATTTTAGCTCTTCACCACAAAATGGAGATCTCAGACACTCATCCCATGTTTTAACATAGTATGCCTCAAAGGAAGTTACTCGGTCTTTGTATACAGTCTTGGTCGACAGCAAAGTTTTCATGCAGAAACATAAAAAAGAGATTTATGTAACTAATATAACACTGAAAACAAACAAGCCCTCCAACCAAGTTCAAAGCACCAGGTTAACACATACTTTCTAAATAAATATGGTGCTTTCAAGTTCGTCTAGACCTCATGATCTAAATCTTAAGATGCTCAAAAGAACTGGGGGAGAGGGGAGGGGGAGAGTGCTAAAATTTCAGAGCCATTGGGGATTTTCTGTAAGAATTTGCAAATGCTGAGCTCTTGCCACATCTTCTGAAGGACTGTAAAAGGAGAGGAGGGTGCCTGTCATTGCAGGCAAGGGCAGCAGCCCCTGGGGAAGTGTACCCCCATCAGTGCAACACCAGTTCCTGCAAAAAATACTGAAACAAATAATCCTGCACCTGGAAGGGAGCAGGGAAGGAGTAGCTGCCAACGTAGACTTGTCAAGCCAGTCTTATTTCTTTATGTGACAGGGTGACAGATCTCGCTGACAGAAGCAAATGCATGTCTGGTCACGATGTCTCCCGCAGAGCGCTCACAGGCAAGTACAGCAAGTGTGTGGTCTAGACACATCTACTGCGTGGTGGGCACAAAACAGGCTGGAAAATATTACTCAGAGAGTAAGGGTGATTAACTCATTATCAAAATGGAAGTTTTGATCAAGAAGGGCTCGGCAGGAGGCTGCTGTGGCCCTGTGATTGCTCAGTGTCTTCAGCAGTGCAGCCAATGGTGCTGATGACTCAAGAATGAGCCTGTCACATTTACAGACAGCAGCAAGGGGCAAGCACCCTCTGTGGTGCTGCGAGCAACCTTCAAAAGGTTTGACGTGTTTAAGATATGGTCCCTTAAAAAAAAGGAAAAAAATATGCAATTTATCTAAAGTACTAATGGCAAATGCTAGAGAAGGATCAGCTCTTCAAACAAATAAAGTCTATACAAAATTTAAAACTCCAGTGGATCAAATGCTGTGCATGAATCTACTGTAATGAGAAAGATAAACCTCAAATTCCTACATGTACATAAGAACATGTAAAGCAACACGTCAGCTCTGTTCAGGCCTTGTGTGGTCTCAGCTGGAAGGCTATGTCAGTTTTGGGGTACTGCACTTGAAGAAAGGTGAGACCCATCTGGAGACAATGCAGAAGAGACCACTGGAAAAGGGAGAACCAAGAAAACAGGATCTGTTAGCCAGGTCTGAAAGACCTTGGTGCAGTTAGCCTTAGAAGAGACAGCTAATCTGCCCCTCCTGCATCTTAGTGAGGAGACAGCTAGGAGTGGACCAATGTTTCAGCAAAAATGGTGAGGTTAGATATAACACAAGCCCCCCCGTTGCTGAGGCAGGGACTGTCAGGAGAGATTGTCAGGCCCCAGTACTGGCGGCTGAAGGAGAGCTTAGATAGGCATGGAGCAGCCCCCATGCAGCAGACCCAAAGCAGGTGAGGGCAGTGGTAGGTGACCCTGCAAGGAGAGTGGTCAGCTCTGCTGGAGTGGCCCAGCTGCTGTCAGTACCCATTCAGAGGTTTGCAGACATCCACAGTTTTGCTGAGATTGGTGGTCAGAGCAGTCACCCTTCTTTCAGCTCTTAAATGTCACTTGCTCCCCCTGCTAAGTGATGAGAAAAATAATGGAAAATGCCACTGAGAGGAATAAAGTTGTACTTGGCACTTGGGAAGTGTATGCAAGCAGTGACCTTGCTGTGCTGCCTGTCTTGCATGTGCTTGCACATGCATGCTTCTACCTTGAGGTTTGTGCAACAATAATCTGCGTTTGGGTCAGCACCTCCCTTGAAAATATTTTGTAAGATTTATCTGTATGTTACTCAAACAAGACAGTTACAACAATGTGGTTTTTTACAAGAAAGTGCCATTCAAAATATTGAGTCTTTGTAAGAAATCAACGAGTCATGAGCTGTGTGGAGTCCCACAGTTTGAAACTCTCAAAACATGCAAGTATCTTGTGGTGAGCTGAGATGCATGGCACTAACATCTAACCTTTCTTAAAACAGGCAGTCTCTTGCTTTGCTCCATCTAATCAGAGGGCATGGCATGTTCACCAGACATCTTAGGATTTAAAAGAAAATGAAATTAAATGGAAATGAAAAAGCAATGAAAAGAGCCTGCTACCATTCTCACCTCAAGAAGAAACAGCTTTCTGTCCCTGGGGAGAACACAGGTTTGTGAGGACAAACAGGGGAAGGACATCCTACTCTGCCTGCCAGCTTTTGAAAGCTGTATCATGCCCTCCCAGCTGGCACGACCAAGGGACTGGCTCTCTTCATGTCCACGGGGAATTAAGGTTGGTTGAAGGAACATAGAAAATCTGAAGTGATTCAGACAAGCATGACTCAGCCCCCCTGTCACAGTAAGTTTATAACGCTGAGGAAGAAATTTACTCTTGAAGATATTTTAATTGACACAGAAGATAATATACACTGAAAGAATATCTTTCAAAATAAAAGATGACAGACTTTCAACATCTGGTCTAATTCCCTGCAACTATACTAGCAGATGTAAACTGTTATGTATTCTATTAGCAAATATCCTTTCTTTATTTCCTTTTTCTAAGTATATGAATGCACTTGTATATATTTTTTTATTACAGCTATAATAATCTACCTTAATTTTATGTATTCATGCCTGAATTCTGGATTTAAGCAAAAACCGCTCATGGTGCTCAAAATTCTGCTCATCAAAATGGGTAGGAGTTTTTCTAATTACTTACATGGGGCTGGGATTTTGCTCAATGAGATTATGCATGTCTCAGGAGTTTCCAGAAGCAATATAAACCATGAGACTGAAGCCCAAGTTGTGTTTATAGGCACTATAATTGCACCAGAAAATTTTGGGGGG
Organism: Calyptomena viridis; assembly: GCA_013390005.1. NCBI lineage: Eukaryota > Metazoa > Chordata > Aves > Passeriformes > Eurylaimidae > Calyptomena > Calyptomena viridis. Next base: position 352,766 of record WEIV01003148.1, read on the forward strand.
TTTTTGCTGTTGTTGTTGTTGTTCAGTTTATTTGCATTTTTTTCTGGAGCTGATTGAATGAAGACTGTTCATGAGCCCTTATTTTGGCTGTCTCATGGTGATCAGAGAAAGAGAGAGTGGAAGAGCTGTGCCAACTTCACTCACTGCACCCTGTCCCGTGAGCCCTCGGGCAGGTTTTGCATGGATCCAAGAGGGGTCCCAAGGAGGGGCTCTCAGGCCAGGGAAGTAAAACCTGCTAAGCTGCTGGTTTAGCTGAATTTTTTTTTTTTTCCCTTGCCTCACGCAGTTCTGCACAAAGAAGATTCCCAGCTTTGGTTGCCCTTGGACCTGCCAGCTCTCTGCTCCTGTGCATCTAGTCACCCCTAGATGACTTAGCAGAGACCTACCAATCTTGGCTCATTTTCACATGGGTAGCTCAGCTGGTAAATTCAAGGGGTAGTAATTTCAGCAAAGCAGTAGTGACAAGCATTTGGGGCTGGTGACCTTTGCCACCAGAGCAGAAGCAGCCAGGACAGAATGTGCCACATCCTGTGCTCCACTGCCCACTACAGCCACTGTTAAAATCCCTGCTTTTATTGACTACACAGAATTGGTTTGGTAGGGCATTGCTCAAAGGATCTAGCACAGCATCTTCAAATAAAAAATGCATTAATGGAGTAGGAGGGGGAAGCCAGCCTCTGAAACATCACTAGGCTGTCAACAGATGCACTATAGTGCTCATTCATCCAACATCAGCCTCTCCTAATATCTAAATTAAAAAGTAAGCTTTGAAACCAGCTTGGGAGGTAAAAATTGAAGGAGATGAGGAATTTGCATATTTTTGTGCATTCAGTCAAAACTGCTCCTGCAAAAACACATAAAAGCCCCTAACCATTATGGATTTGTGTTGGAATCCAGGATGAGGAGTTTACACCTCAGATCGCCCTGGAGGGTCTGGGACCCTTACAGAGACCCCAGGAGGATACAGTTTTTGATCCGTGTCCCTNTATGCTCTGATATGTTAAACCCAGATTTGGGTGACATGCTGAAGCTGTGATAAAGCTCAATAAACAGCAAGAAAAACTGAGAAGCTGCAAGTTTTATTCCTTTATCTGGTACTGGACTTTGTTAATAAGAAGAGGTACTCTAACAAACAACCATCTTCTGCAACCACGAGAGATTTGTATATGCAGACTTGGTTCTTCAGCTGCTTTATGGTAAGACACAGAAACCTGTCAACTGAAGCACTGTCGCTATGTTCCATCACCATGTATTTATTTACATGGCTATCAGAAACTAACCACTTAAATAAATCATTGTTAGGGAAGTGGACTACTTAAACAATGTGTGGCCAATCACCCCTAAAACACTAATTATCACAGCAGCATCTCTCCAATGAATCACCGACAATGAGACATCATTATGGAAAGTATCAATTTTCAGTGCAACTCAACCTCACTGGACGTGGTCAAGTGCTGAAGTGCCTAACAAATAAAACTTTTCCATGAAAATGCATTGTTCTCCAAGTAAAACAATTTTCGAAGAGGGCTCAGTGAGGTATTTTTGTTATTTATATTATGAGCAAATAACACCTTGATCTATGTGTTGCTTGTTGCTGTTTGGAAACCCGGATAGGTCTTTACTTACAAGAGGAAGTCTGTCAAAATAGATCATCTTCAGGTATGAGGTCACATTCATACGTCTGTGCTTCCTGCCAGGAGGAAGAATATTCACAAGGCCTTTGAAAGCAAATCACAGAATCAAAGAATCATGGAATCACAGAATGGGTCAGGTTGGAAGGGTGGTTCACTGGTCCAACCTCCCTGCTCAAGCAGAGTTGTCCCAGAGCACATGGCACAGGACTGTGTGCAGACAGTTCTTGAATATGTCCTATGAGGAAGACTCCATATCCTCTCTGGGCAACCTGCTCCAGTGCCCGGTCACCCACACAGTAAAGTTCTTCTTCAGGTAATGTGATTTCATGACGTGGATATGCAAACGGAAATACAAATATTCTCTGCTTGATATTTCTGTCCACTTCTTAGTAGCATCCAGAGGCAGTGTATTTTTGTCATAAAGCAGACGAAATAGGTTTTTCAGATTTCCTGAATGTCTTCACAGGATTCCCATGAGAAACATATTTCCTTACACTGAGGGGAGGAAGAGGCAGTTTTATATTGGTGCAAAATGGGGCAGGACTTTGGTTCATGGAAAAAAAAAAATCACTGAAAAGATGAACTATTCAATCTATCTTGGATCTTCTATGTGAGTTCAGAGTCCCTCCTCTGAAGCAGCTACTCTCTACATCTCTGCCCTGACAGCCCACAACATTACAGAGGATCAGGTCATTGCCACAGCTCATTGCAACCTTCAGGTTTGTTTTAATGAGAGATGGTGCCTCTTGCTGCAAAATGCCTAGAACAGCTAGAAGGAAATCTTCACAGCAACGTGCCTCCCTATTCTCCTTCAGAAGGAAAGCAAGTGAAAGGGGAAGTCACGACTGCACGGGGCTCAGGAGATGTCACTCCCAGGCAGTGACAAGTTCTTAAAGCAGGTGCATCAGCAGCATATCAGGTGACCTCCACTGTGGCTGGCAGAGCTTTCCAGGCTGCAGAAGTAGGCAGAGGGGAATAGCAGTGTTTGTGTTAAGCCAGGGAGCTTTTTACACTATGTGAAGCCCTGGTGTCAGGACGCGCAAAGCTGGGCAAGATACTGTTCCACTAACAAATTCCAGACATTGCCTTCCTCCTTTGTACATTGAGAAAAAGCAGGTCCAGGCTGATATTCATGGTTAATACTTATCATGGGGGCTCTAAAAATGAGAAGATATAGTTTTTCCCATTCTTGATATATGTGCAGACTGAAGGTTTGTTGTAAAAACTATTCAATAATGAGCATGTGGCATCAGTCAATAGAGGGGATGAAGTATTTCCTCCTGTCTGCTCCAGTTGGAGTGCCTGGTTTCATTTCAAACGTATCCTTGCAGAGTTATGGATATGGGCTTCTCCCACATCCCATGTGGAGCACAGCTGCACACTTACATGCATGACAGTTCTGCATGTCCCATGTATACAGACAGATTTCCCTGAAAAATCAGTTTTCAGGAGTGATCACTCTGGGATATGTCACTGTCTGCCAATTTTTGTCACTTTTTGCATTTCCAAGAGCATCTCCTAAGTGCCCATATGATGCATGTACATAGCCATGTACTACCATTATCTTGCAACATCTACATGAAGTAGGTTATTTTGGAGATTTGCTCTTGTGATGGAGCCCCAGCTACCTGTGATGCAGTTGGGAACAAGATAGCAGGGCATTTACATTCTTCTTCCGTTTCCTTAAGCAGCTGTCTCTTCCTGATTATCTTGTGTGAAGACCAGTTTTCCTGCCTCAGTAAAATCTCCTGGCTCTCCTGCTAAACATCTTTTTGCTTTCTTTTCCAGTGCATAACAGTGACAAGGATATAGAGGATATCATCAGAGGATAGATATTTAGTAGTTTTCCAGGTGGAATGGACATTCTGCTTGTTTCATGCCAAAACAGTATAGGCTTGTGAGTAGGATTTTATGGGGTCTGATTTGTTACAGATTCATTTATCATGAATTCAAGCAGATGGCATGAGGCTGGAGCAGCAGTTGCTTGTCCTCCAGCACAGAGGGCTCCATGGCCACAGGCAAGGCAGACCCACAGCTCTCATCCAAGTCCTGTTCATGGGTGCTGCCCTTATCGGCTACTTAATTGCTTCTGCCACAACCCAATGTATAATGCAAAACACTGGTGAGCAGCTCTGCTTTTGGCAGGACAGGAGCCTCCTCTGACCTATGAAATACTTCTGACTGTTGACTCCACACATCAGGTTTCTCCCTGCAGAAAGCTCAAGGCAGCACTGCATGCATGCTTTGTGGGTTGGCTTTTTTTTAACCTTCATTTCTCATGTAACTGCCCCTTGTCAAGCTTGGATCTGATCCAGGGAACAAGACTTACCCCTACATTCTTAAAAAACATCGTATATCTTTTTTTTTTTTTGACTTATACACCCAAGTGAGCTGTAAACAGAGAGTAACTGCCATATACAAGAACAAAGGGGTTTGCTAAGCAGTGATAAATAATAAATTGCCCAGGAAAAATGCATCCCCTACCTTGGGTTTTATTTTGCTTTGGCTTAGCACAATTTCCACAAAATTTTGGCAATCACGCTGCCATTATCTTTTCATGACGGAGGCCCTAGGAGCTTGTCCAGCCCACAGCAAGAGCCCTTTATGTACCTACTAATGTGCTGGTTCACAGACAGACAGAGGGAGGATGCTGATCTGAATAGCAATCAGATGCCAGCGTACACCGCCACTCTATGAGAGCCATGGACATTAATAACGTCTCTGGGGAGTGGCTGCAGCTGTAATAAAGAAAAGATATCTGCAGTGTTTGCTCAGCTCTCTTCATTCATTCTGATATGTACTGAAATGTGATAATAAGGACTTTACAAAATCTAACTGTCAGTCTTGGGGTGGTATTCATCACGGGGAAAAAGATGGAAGAAACATTTATTTCTGCTAAGCATAGTTGAAACACAAAAATATTCTTAAAAGTGATCCTCTGTGGGAGTTTTTTGTGTTAGTTCTTTTTGTACATGAAACAAGGGTCAAAACATGGTCATTTCTGAATATAAACTAAGGGATTTTGATTTGGAGCTCTGACTCTGAAAAAATGTTACATCACAGGACTGCACACACACTTTAATTCTCCAGCCACAGTAACAGCTGTGATTAAAGCAAGTTCAGAAAAAATAATTGCTTTTCCTCTGAAAGCCCAGATACAACAAGGGATAAGTTACATGATGAAAAAACAAAACAGGCTATCTGATAGTTTGACAATATTATAGACCAGCTTCTGCAAGTGCAGTGTGTCCCAGATCAGGCCCTTTGTGCTTCCTCCAAGACATCAGAAGCTAAGCATCAGTCAGCACACACAGGTGAAGTACAGTGGACTTGCACTGGTGCATAACCTCCTGGAGCTTCAGGAGCTATTCACCTTCAAAGAGCAAAGCAATGCCTCAGGTGCCCTTGTGAGAGCACAGAGTCTGAACTGGGATACAGTCACCAGTGTTTCCCATGCTGGAAAGCACAGGCAGATGCTCATAGGTCAGGTCACAGCCAGGATCCATGTCTCAGTGTTAAATCACACCTCCTCAAGGCTAAGCAAACATGGGGGGAGACTCGAGGCATAGTGAGCCTGACTTTGCATTATGTTTACAATCTAGTGTTTTTCTTTTGGTAACTTTTGGGCACCTAAGTTCTCATTTTTAATGTTGCAGTAGCATACACTCATCTCCTTGCTCCAAAAATCACAGAATCACATAATTAACAAGGTTGGAAAAGACCTTTGAGATATTCAAGTCCAACCTATTACCTAACACCATCTCACCAACTAAACCATGGCACTAAGTGCCACATCTAGTCTTTTTTAAAAAACTTCCAGGGATGGCGACACCACCACCTCCCTGGGCAGCCCATTCCAATGGCCAATCACTCCTTCTGTGAAGAATTTTTTCCTAATGTCCAGCCCAAACTTCCCCTGATGCAGCTTGAGACTGTGTCCTCTCATTCTGTCACTGGTTGCCTGGGAGAAGAGACCGATCCTCACCTGGCTACACCCTCCTTTCAGGTAGTTGTAGAGAGAAGAGATGAGGGAGAATTCAGAAATACCAAGACAGAAGCGATGTGCCAGCTCAGAGCAGATCTGTCTGAGCCTCAGCAAAGAGGAGGACTGCACTGGCAGTCCAAGCAGACAGAGATGACAGGGTACCTCAAGGTGCTTGGTGCACTGGAGGGTCTCCTTACAGCACAGTTTGAGGTGCTTAAACATCAGTTTCAGTGCAAAATCACTAGTTTTCACCAGAAGCATCACTGGGCACCACTAAGAACCTGGGATAGCTCCATGGTCTCACTCACAGGAGAGGTTTTGGTGACAGTCATGCAAGATGGGAAAGCACCTGTGGATGACAGAAGTGCCACTGTAATTAAATGCAAGAAAACTTACATGAATACAAATAAAAACAAGTGTCAAAAATTCGAAAACTTAATGTCTTACAGCCCTTTTTTTTACAAGTTTCTGACTACCTGAGATTTAAAAAAAAATCTCAGTTGCTTGAGTCTTTTGATTGTGAAAGAATCTCATCTTTCACTTCACATACCAGTGGGACTGCTAGTCCTTTTGGCTGAGTATAAATACCCTGAAATTATGACTTACGGATTCAGAAACTAAAAGATAAATAATAGGAGCTCTGTATTTATTAATTTTGAAACTCATTTGACTCTTAATTCAAGGCCTTTCAAGGTCTACACTGCAGTTTCATGAAAGCTTCTATTTTTAGCTCATCTGAGCTTCTTACACATGCTCCATGTAAGATTTTCCTCCACATAGCAAGTATATGATAGGCATAAGGGTAGGAGTAATCCCATATGCGCATATTAATACCTCCCTACATTTTCTGAAGCTATCAGGAATGTGGATATCAAAAAAGAAAGTCCCTAAGTATAAAAATGTCAGTGGTTTCTTGTACGGGTTGGTTGTTTCGGTTTTTTTTTTAGTCTATGACAAGCTAAGATGTAGTGCTGGGCACATCGTCACCACAGGTCCTCAGGCTTCCTATGTGATACCTTAGGAATAGTCTGAAGCAAGGAGAGCTGCACAAAACCAGTTTGAGATGAAAGCTAATTCTCTCACAAAACTATGAATGGCTCTGCTGGCCAACACTCCTGTCTGGATGGCAGCAGCACCCCACCACAAATGCTTTTCTTCACTGTCAATGAGCAACTCAGAGAACAACATGATCCCTCATCTGCTGGCTCATGTTTGAGTTGGTTCCAGCTCCCAACTATCCAGCTTTGACTTAATTCAGAAAGTATGTCTGAAGTGCTTCATCAGTGGTGGTAACAGCAGCTGGCCAGCCGTGCTCAAGAGCACTGTCAGTCAATAGTGTGGCTGTGTGGTGCGGGTTTTGTCCCTCATCCCTGTCAGAAACAACACCTTGCTCTCCGCCACATGGGGGAATTTCAGAACATGCACAGCAAGGGCTGAGAGGGCACAGAGGGAGAACATCTAAGCCATGGCAAAGGGAGGTCTTACTGGGGCACCACAGGCAGTGAGCATTAATGAAAAAAGGGATGCGAACCCATCCATCTTTGTTTCACATTTCCCAGCCTCGGAGACAGTAACTGCTCTAATTGCAAAAAAGGGTTTGCAGGACGTGTGGCAGAATGGTTGATGTTTGCTTACAGTTATTTCTCTCAGCAGGTGAAGGGAGACGTGCAAAATTTCAGAGTCCCTGTTATGGTTTTATTTTATGGAAAAACTTTTCTCCTTTGTTTGCAAGTGAGGCTGGGCGCGGTGGGGCAGGGGGTGAGCCTGTCTGCACGGCGCCGGGCCCCCTGCCCCCGGCGGAGTGTCACGGGCCCAGTCCCCCTTCCCCCGCTGTCATCGGCTCCACACCCCCTGGCCCGATGCAGCCCCCGGCATGGGGTGGGGGCTCCGCGGCCACCCCGGGCGGGGCGGTGCCTGGTGGCCCTGTCCCCGGCACTGCCAGAGAGCGGAGCCACTGCCCTCCGAGGCCCCAGCTGTGGTTGGGAGCAGCTCGGGGATGGCGCGGGGAAGGAAGACCTCCCCTCCCTGTGCTTTGGAGCTCGGTGCTGCTCACGGCGCCCACGGCTCCATGCCGCCACCAGCCCCCCTGCGCTTGTCCCACAGCTGCCACTGCTGCCGCCAGCCCCCAAAAGTGCGGCTGTCCCGTTGTGGTCCCATCTTCCTGAAGTGCCGGGAACTGCTGCTGCCTGTGGGATGGTGGTCTCCCTCTGGGGGGGAGAGGCGCTCCAGGCTGGTACCGAAGCCAGGCCAGGCCCTGGCCCATCGTGGGGTACCACGTGGTGCAGCTGCCGCCTGCCTGCCATTCTGNTGTCTGCCATTCTCGCGTGGGTCCCCGTTCCCCACGGCTCCAGCCTGGCAGAACCCCACATCCTCGTGGCTCTGACCATGATCAGGGTGCCCAGGGTGGCCTGCGGGTCCTGGTTCGAGGAGGGTTGGAAGGACGGCCACCATCTTGGTGAGGGGACATGGTGCAAACAAATAAAGCTTCGCGCCGTACCGGAAGTAGGTGGGGACAATGATGGACCAACAAGACGCCTCCCTGAGGCGGGAGAAGGCATGGGAACAAGACATACACGCATGCATGAGATGCGAGGAATGCTGGGCCAGGACACAGGGTATAAAAAATGGTGAAGCCCAGACGCCATGCTCTTTTTGGCTGTGCCAAGCTGCTGGGATGATCCGCTGCTCTTTGAGGCCTTGACGACGCCATCTTTGTCCACATGCTGGCTAGACCAGGACCTCAGAGACTGTTTCCTGAACACCGTGGAGCTCCAGCATCAACTTGAATCCCTTCCTCATTGCAAACTCCTGGTTTGGCTAAAGAGACCTGCCCTGTCCCTTTTTCCCTTGCCCGCCTACCCTTCGCAGACCTGCAGGCTCTGGGGTTCCTTTTTACTAGTCTTTTCTCTCTGTCTCTCTTCTCTCTCTTTCCTGGGATCTCTGAGGGCTACAGATTTTTGGGGGGTGGTGAGGCTTGGTCTAATCTGTATCTTTTTCTCTGTTCTCTGGGAACACTACCGTGGGAAAACCCCCTTGCTTTACCATCCCGCTCCTTACCCCAATGCCCCCTCTGGCCACCAGGAGTCATTGCAGCTCTGAAACCCTCTCACACCTTTTTTCACCTGCTTGCAGGCAGGTTTTGCTTCAAGCCAAAAAGCTTGTGTTAATTCATCAAGAAGGACTATTTTGTTGTGTGCTGGCTACTAGTGTTTTCTTATGTCAGATGCTTAATTTAATTTTCTGGGTTTTATATTGTTTTGATAGGGGTGTTTTTTAACACATAACATCTATTTTTATTATCTGTTTTAATAAAAGTTTTTTCTATCTTTATACCTAAACATGTCTCAACAAAGTTAATATCGAATTTATTTGAATTCGAATTCACCATCCCCTTTAAATGGTGACAGGTGGAANACCGAACACCTCCTCTGGCCACCAGGAGCCAGCTCTGAAACCCCTCCTATACCCTTTGCACCTGCTTGCAGGCAGGTAGTGTTTCAAGGCAAAAAACTTGTGTTATTTCATCGAGAAGGACTATTTTGTTGTGTGTTGGCTACTTGTGTTTTCTTACGTTGGATACTCAATTTAATTTTCTAGTTTTTTATATTACTTTGATAAGCGTGTTTTTAATACATAACATATTTTTTATTATTTTCTGTTTTAATAAAAGTTCTTTCTATCTTTATACTCAAACAAGTCTTGACAAAGTTAATAATGAATTTATTTTAATTCATTTCCACTGTCCCCTTAAATGGCAACAGTCCCCACGGTTGCACTTAAATTCAAGCAGATCGCAGTGTCTTACTCCAACTAAACGTACCTGTGCAGGTCAGGCATAGGTTTTCACAGCAGAGCAAGCATCTGTCAATCCTCCAATATGTGCTTCAGACCTGGCTTATATACATCTAAGTGATTAATTAATCTTTGTGCAGCAACTGGAAAATGTAAAGTGCTACATAAAAGATAAGTATTACTATGTCTGTATTCGGCGAGTGTGACTTGACATAAAGTGGCAGGTTTTATCTTACTCGTTGCTAGTATCTGAAAGAGGCCATTGACAGCCAATGTCTGGAGCATAATTTTATGCCATAGACATAGTGGGGTAAGTGGTGCACACAAGAAACCTACATGGTGTGCACCATGGGAAGCTCTTTGCCAATAGAATATGTGATGAGGTTTTTTTCACACATTGCTCCACTACCTGTGATTCAGAGGCCCAAATGCAGGGACATCATATGGGTATGCTGTGCTCCCTCGGGAAATTTGGACTAATAAATCAATTGTGGGATATGGCAGCAGAGCCCCCAGCAAGACACAGAGGGTGGGGGTTTGTGGGAGTGTGGCAGACAGTAGTGGCAGAGGCATGACAGGAAAGCAGTGACATTAGGGATGCCACTGAAGAGATGCAGGAGAGGATGAGAGGAGATGGAGGTTTGCAATGCTTAACTTCTCCAATTGGACATTTCTTGCAGTGTTCATGAGCTGTGTGGAAGCAGCAGGAGGGGTGAGGAAGGCAAGCTGGAAAGTAACACAACTCATAAACATATATAAACTAATATTTACACCTTGTGCATTTGTGGAGAGCCTAGTGTTATGGGGAGTTGATTCTGACTAGTCCCTCTGGGCTGTATGGTAACACAAATATGTAATATTTATGATAATAATAGTAAAGAGCTTTGAAAATTGAGAACTCTATAGGCAGTTATTTTTATTAATAGAAGTATGGACTATTTGTGACTTAATGGCTGCAAAATACTTTCAACTGAGTCTACAAAGTCAACCCGAGCACATGATGAAGCCTAGCAGCTTAGTGTCTCAATTTCTTTGAATTTTGTCTTCTTTTAAGAAAAGTATATGTTAGTGCTGCTGGCTTCTCATTTGCTTTTTTCAACATTCCATGCCTATTGACATCTTTTTGCAAAGCAATGAAGAAACCAGTCCCGGCATTGGTGCGCAGAGAAACTGCTCACATGACATGACCTCTGACTTTGGCCCTTGACCTGGCTTTCTCAGTCCCAGTGGCCACAGTCTAACAGCATGCACATGTTTGACTGATGTAATGTATGCTGGAGAGTGTAAATCCACCTGGTTAGTGGTTTAAACCTCACTTTCTTAGTAAGTCAGATGATACAAGGTTCTGCTTGGGATCAAGATCCCTCCCATAACAGATGTAGTCTTTTGTTTCAGCCTTCAGCCTAGCATTCCCTCTTGTCACTCCTGTTCCTGATCTTCCAGAGTTTCCCAAAGCTATATAGAAAGGACCTCACTTTTAAAGGGGTCTGAGTTAATAAATGACAAATACAGTCACTGTCAGGTAATGTGTCGTAGCTTAAGGAAAGAGAAAGGTCATGAACAAACCTCAGACACGAAATATGTGGTTTCCTTGAAAAGCCTTAAATGCACTGGGAGAAATTATTCTTCTTGTGCAAAGCAAGGTTTATGGACAAGTTCCCAGGCATGACTTTCTTGTGGATCTCTTCCAAAGTCCCCAAAACTGCACTTAAAAAATTTAGCTGGCCTCTAAATTTTCAGAAGAAACAAAATCAAAGTAACTGTAAGGAGAAGAGTAAAGAAAAAGACTTTGAGATATTTTTTTTCTTTTAATTCTTGTTCAAAGCTACCAAGGGTATGAGGAAATCCTTTCATAAAAGCAATGAGAGGGGACAGAGAGATACCAAATGTAGGCAAATGCAGGGGAAACGTGAGGATGAAGCAAGTCTGTGCTGCCTACATCAAACTGACATGCTACTTCTCACCACGTTTTTCTCCCCTCATATTAGCTTATTTGGTTATAATCCTAGTTTGCAGCAGCAATCACACACAGGATTTGCTTGGCAAAGCTGGTTATACCAAGGAAAACCAGAAAGAAATTTAATGCAATTCGAAGTTAGATGATGCACCAAAAAGCATGACATACAGTGAATATGGTGGCCTGGAATCACTCTAGAGCCTTCAGTGAAGAGCACAGAAAAGATGCTGGTGCAGTTCAAAAGCAAGACAGGACCTTAAGAAGATCCTAATCAATTACCTCATTATGCAAGATTTTGAACACGATCCTGAAGTTCATGCCAGGGTTTAATACAAAGCTCACTGATTGCATTTAGTTTTAAGTGAAACTTGGGCTAGAAGTCTATCATTCCCTTCGGAGATGTGATTTCAAGCTTCTCAGCCACTGAGGTTGACTGTTATCCCCAGGTGGAGCTACACTTGGCCAGGACACTTCTTTAGCAGGAGGAGATGGGGTAATGCAAGATGGAAAACAAGGATGAATGAGAAGGGCTTGCTAGTCCTGCTTTAGCCACTGAGAGGGGCTGGAGAAATTGGGCAACTTCTTTTGTTGGGCACCTGTTTTCAACTCCAGTGGCAAAATTCCAGTTTTGACCCCTTTTCCCTCCTATCCACAACACATTCACTTGTCCAGCGGTTGCTACAGGAGAGGTAGTGGGCTGTGGGGGGTCACAGCAGATTTGCTGTCCTTGGCAGCCTCCTCCCCTGTGCCCACGACCGCAGCTCATGGCTGACAACAATGTCTCCTGTGGTGGGACAGGAGGGAAACGTTAAACTCTGCCTGCAAGAAGCTTACTTGTTCTACAGCCCTGCAACCTTGCATCTCTTCAGATGCTGCTCAGGCATGCATATAGGAGACAGATTTTTAGTTGTCTCAGCATCCCAGAAGATGTTTGGGTTGTGGGGATTTTTTAATTATTATTTCGGAAAGTTGTTTTTCCACTTCTTATTTCATTGTTTTATAGCCAGTCTCTGTGAGAATATCACTAGCTCTCTATTTGCAACAGACTGTAGGTGCTCTAGAGTTTTTTGATTGAGTATCAAACTGCAATATAAAATTATTGAGTAGTCTTATTATTGAAATAACTCTTTGGTGTCTCTTACATTCCAATATTGGACCTCTTCCATTTATTTCTGTATAGTCCCACATTTGGAAGTAATTTGTGTCTTGGAACAGCAACCTGAAATTATTGGCTAGCCTTGTGTATAGTGTAATGAGTGGTAGACATTTATAAGCTTAGCAAGTTTGTCAAGAGAATACTAGCTTCCGCTTCTCACCCTATTACCAAAGGTGTTCTGGCTGATCCTACACTTGCCCCAGAGTTTTAGTCATCTAGAAGTTTTGGCTTAAAAATCAATACAAATTTCAATGATGTTTATATATCTTCAGCCATAGTAGGAAGCACTGCATCCATCTGATCCTGAAAGCAATGTTGTCTAATAGCTGAGAGAGGAGACAGGAGCTGGGCTGGCTTGTGCATGCTCTGCTGCAAAGGATTTTAAAAAGCATTTAGTTTTTGTGCTTCTTTTGTGGTCTGAAAAATGAGTGAGGTGGATGTTAAGAGGATTGTAGTGATGTGTTCTGTTTATCTGTTTCTTTGTTTATATGTTTTAATATGAAGTTCTGTAAACCTTAGCTTTAGAATATTCTGGAACTGTATCTCCTCCCCAGTTTAATCCTACCTCACTCCTTCCCCATTCTCCCCACATATGGACTCAAACCACTCCTATCCCTCCCTAAACCACTCCCACTTCCCCTTCCCATTGGCCATTCCCCAATTCCCTCCCCGAATCCTGGACCCCTTAAGAACCCATGCAGACAGGAAGTCGGGTCAGATTCTGTCCTGGACTCCCTTGGTGATTGATCTCCTCTTGGGCCTGATGGCAACAGAGGATCGATAAACTGAAAGTGTCCAACCAGGGTCTCCTTGTAACCTTTTTACCCTTCGTTGATGCTTTCCTGGATGGACTGAGCTAGCAGAAGACCAAGAACCAACCCAGGCATTGCATCAGAGGATGGAGGAAGGAAGCAGAGAGAAAATTTTTTTCTTGAAAAACTTCATCGGTTTGCACAAAAGTCTATATGATGCATAGTTCCACAAATGGCAAATAGATGCTGCTATAACAGATACTTGAAAGACAGTCTTGTCTAGAGGCAGAGTTTTGCACAATACTTAGAAACCTTCCTGATGGCAGATGAGAGACTCAGGATCTGTTGAAATCCATGCAGTACAGACGTGCACACATTCTCATTAGAAAGTCAGACAAGCCAAGCCATGTGCTCAAATACCCATTGAGGACATGTAGCTGAAGGATTCAAGCATGGAATCTTGCTTTAGTTGACCTGCTTCCAGTGACTTACTGTGTATATGTTATTCGGACACCACTTACTAAAAAGAAAAAAGCAGTATGAAAAATATGATAATTGGTTCACTTCTCTAGCGTGGTCTGTTCAAACTAAACAGATGTGCCTCACTTTACAGAGAAATCTCCATTCCTTGTTTTCACAAGTACTTTGAACACTTGATGTGGAAAAGGAAATGTCATCAGAGAAACAGATTGGACATTGTTTCATTAAAATTCTCTAAACATATCATAGTCATTGTCATAGTCATTGACCTACACCACATCTATCTATTGCCTCAGTAATGTTTTCCAGCAGTGTAGATAAACACTGCAAGTGAAGAGTTGGCTTCCACATTGGATTCTGTTTCATTTCCTGGACAGATGATGGCATTGCAGCCCTGCTGTATTCTGCAAACCTAGCCAAGGTACTCCCAGAGCAAGATCTTGATTTGATTGTGCTATGCATGCTTTAGCAGCTTAAGATTTTGCCTTTTGCTTTTCATGTCTTCAGTGAAACAGATGAATGCTATAATAGCAGTACTTTCTAAAAGGAAGACATGAAATTTCTACATTTATAATAAAAAAGTGTTACCAACCTCATTGTAATTCAGACTTGAACTGTTCACCCTGTGCACGTCCAGAAACTCATTCTCTAATACTAGATGCAATGATCTCTGGAGGGAAGTTTTCCATCTGTTTCCTTATGATGTTAAGCTGTTAGTGCTGTTCATTATTTATTACATCTACTGGAGTATGTTAAGCTATGATTTGCTTCTTGTCTGGTATTAAGAATTCGACTTGGTTAGTGTAAAAAAACCCCTAGGATTTGCATATTGCACATTGATATTTAGTGTATTTGGGGTGGGGAGAGAGAGGGGACTGTAATTGCTCCCAAGCTGCTTTTGTGCTAGCAGATAATTTATATTTAATTCAGCAATACAGAGCTAAATTAACCACTTAAAATGGAGATAAATATAGATGTGCTATATATAGGTGGAATCTGCCACCCATACTCAGATTAAAGAGCATTATCTCTGCTTGACTTCAGTAGGACTACTGCAGGGTAAGATGTCTCTCATTATGAGCAAGGTAGGCAGAATTGGGCCCATCATAAATACATATGAGTTTTTATTTCACCTATATGAACTAATGTGAGAGAGTGGAATTTATAAAATATGAGTATGCAGTTACCAACGTGAATATTAACCAAAAGCTCACAGGAATATGGTCCATTTTCTGGGTTTTTTTTCACATCTATTACAGGAGGGTGTGTCAGACTTTGCTTATTTTGTTGTTCTATACAGAATAAATGACTAACTCTCTCTTTGGGGTGAGGAATGGTTCAGACAGAATCATTGTTGCGTTTATCCTATTTTGTTATTGGTTCCCTTAAATACTAACCACAGTTTAGGTGTCCCAACATAGCTGGGAGAGATAGTGATTGTGTTATTATTTTTATCTTTACATCCAGCATCTTGTTTACAGAAGTGTCTTTGAAGATGTACAGAACTAAGATCAGCATCTTATTACACTGTAATTAAAGTATCAGTTCAGGCTGTGAAACATTATCTAGATCAACCATTGAGGTTACTCTTAACAACACTGAATCCTTTGGAATAAATATATGTGTTTCCAAACTGCATAATGGGAAGGTTTTGCATATTATTCTCACATGTAGTGTCTTTTGATGTGATGGAGAATTGTAGATGAATTGAAATGTTCACTTTCCTGTCATATAGCTGGTTCTTTATCATAATATAGATGTTATTAAGATAAAATCTGTCTTTCCATATTGTAGTATTATAAAACCCAGAATTAGAAATGCTTTATCATTTCTGAAGAACAAAGACTATGACTACTTTAAGCAATATCAAAGTCAGACTACCTTTATCAGGGGGAACATGAAGGAAAGCACCAATATTTGCCAAAGCATGCGTTAATTCTTGTCAGACTTAACACAGGATGTCTGCAATTACCAGGCAAAATAATCACCAAGTGATAAAACAAATAAGCTTTCCTAGTGATTTTTTAGCATTTTTACTAAGTGGCAGCAGAAAACACCTATCTGGGAACAAGATTGCTTGACTGTACCTCTGCTCTTTCAACTCCCAAGCTAGATGCTTGTGTGGAGTAAATCAACACTGCTTTGGCAAGCCAGTAGAGCTATGTTGACCAACACCTTCTAACGTATATGTAAAAAATACTAGGTTGGTAAATATAAAGGTACTATTAAGGTGCTCTGAACACTGGAAAAAATCTTGGCTTTGCACCCATTGAAGATCACTTCTATAATATTGAACCCATTGGAGTCATTTTGGAGAGGAAGTTTACATGCAGTCATTGACAGATTGCAATCTTTCTTCTCACTGTGACATCATCCAGTGGTATTTTGAAAAGGAACTGGAATAGTGTGGTTAATCACCATACAGCCATAAGGCTCTCCTGTAGTCCTCAAAACCAATCCTTTGTGCTGAAGATCTGGAGATGATCTTTGTGATATGTCTCTGTATAAAGACCAGCTCCGCTACTTGCTTTTCAGATGGTTTTAAAAGGAGGTTGTGGTACCAAATGAATATTGTCGGTGTTCCTCATATATGCTATGACCTTACATCACTGCTTTCTGCAGGAAGCATGTCTGGTCCAGCAAGTCAGTTAGCTTGTAGTAGTGCCATTGTCTTCTTCAGGCATCCTTCCACCATAGCTATCTTTTCTCTAAGCTGGACACACTCTTTAGTCCCGTCCGGGTACTAGCAAACCCTTTCAAGAGCTGTCAGACCACTGATAGGTGCTCTGGGGTTGTGTTTCTCCCTGTTCTCACATATCAATGGATAGTCACATGTGATTATCTGGCTAGTGTTCAGGGATGGTTCAGACATCTCCAGGTCAGGCATTCCAGGTATCCAGTATCCAAGCACTCCAGGAGCAGCAGTGTTCCTGTCATTTCAATCATGGTCAGTTTCTAGATCCCTTAAAATTAACCCTTTGTATCAAAGTGAATCAGGTCCTCATTTAAATGTCTTTGTTTTCTTTTTAACTACATTTTGATAACTAGTTCAACAGACAAAATGCAAGTGTCCAAAATCATCAGAATAACATAGATTATGCAGTACGGTTTATAAGCTGCTCTTTCATCACAGACATACATCTCTTGATCCTCACTGAGTTTACCTTAAAACCTTTTAGAACATTCGATGTCAGGAAATGACATCAATAAAAGTGTGAATGCTACTTCCCTACCGCTAACAGGCATTTACAGCATAACCTATGGCAATTGCTGAATGTTGCCCGGTATTAAACTGGACATGAAGCAGTGTGAACTAACCACAAATTAAATGATTTTGATATTGATTTGGAAGGATTCTTAGCTATCAATATAGATCTTAATTCATTTTTTACAGTCGGTTCTTCAGTATTTTAAATTCGTCCAAAATATTAGCTCCCAGAATCATGGACTCTTGTAAAATCCCATATGACAGCCAAAGAAAGAGAGAGAGAGAACAGGAGAGAGAATTCTAGCACTTACTGTTTCAGGAATAATTTGAATATATAATAGAAACAAGTAGCTAGAATCCTTAATGGAATCAAACAAAAATACAAGATTTTTAATCCTTACAGCTTGAAATGCTGGATGATATCCCATTAGGGGATTATATATTAGGGGACATACCATTGGGGATCAGGCCCAGCCCACATGGGTTTAGTAAAGGAAGGTCCTCCTGCTTGACCAATCTGCTCTTCTTTCATGACCAGGTGACCTGCCTAGTAGACGAGTGAAAGGTTGTGGATGCAGTCAACCTGGACTTCAGTAAAGCCGTTCATACTGTTCTCCTGAAGAAGCTGGCAGCCCATGGCTTGCACAGGTGCATTCTTCACTATATTAAAAACTGTCTGGATGGCCTGGCCAGAAGAATGGTGGTGAATGGAGGTACATCCAGTTGGTATCTGGTCCCTAGTGGTGTTCCCTGAGGCTCAGTACTGGAGAGAATCCTGTTTAATATCTTTATTGATGATTTGGACAGGGGGATAAATTGCACCCTCAGTAAGGTTGTGTTGGGCAGAAATTTTGATCTGCTGGAGAGTAGGAAGGCTCTGAAGAGGGATCTGGACAACATGGATTGATGCGTATGAGGTTCAAAAAGGCAACCTGCTGTGTCTTGAACTTGGGTCTCAATAATCCCATGCAGTGCTACAGGCTGGAGGCAGAGTGTCTGGGAAGCTGCCCAGCGGAAAAGGACTTGGAAGTGCTGGTGGACAGCAGCTGAACATGAGCCAGCAATGTGCCTAGGTGGCCAAGAAGGCCTATGGTATCCTGGCTTGTATCAGAAGTATTGTAGCCAGCAGGATCAGGGCAGTGATCATCCCTCTGTACTCGTCTCTGGTGAGGCCACACCTCAAATCCTGTATCCAGTTCTGGGCTCCTCGCTCCAAGAAGTATATTGAGATGCCAGAGTTGAGTCCACAGAAGGGCAGTGAAGCTGCTGAAGAGTCTAGAGAGTAAGTCCTATGAGCAGTGTCTGAGGGAGCTGGGGTTGTTTAGCCTGGAGAAAGGGAAGCTCAGGGGGAACCTTACCACACTCTATAACTACCTGAAAAGAGGTTGTAGCAGGGTGGAGGTTGGCCTCTTCTCCCAGACAAGTAGTGATGGGACAAGAGGAACCTCCTTCAAGCCATACCAGGGAAGGTTCAGGTTGGACATCAGGACAAATTTTTTCACTCAAAGTGTTGTTAAGCATTGGAATTTGTGGGGTCATCATCCCTGGAGGTGTTAAAGAAACAACTGGACATGGCACTCAGTGCTATGGTTTAGTTGGCATGGTGGCATTTCGTCAAATGTTGGACTCAATGATTTTGGAGGTCTTGTCCCACCTTAACAATTCTGTGTTTCTATGATTACTTCAGAGAACCAAGCATTTGCTGGCAGCAGCTTAGCTGGTCTAAAAGCAAAGATGATCAACTCCCTGCAAAGATGGAGCTACCTCCTGCTGCTAATTAAAGATCCAGCCATGTCACATCATTTGTAGATGCTGAGAGTGCCCTGCCTTTTCTCAGCCTGAAGATGCTCAATATGTGGTGAGTTCCTGACCATGTTATAAAGAGCTGGGGTAGGAGGACTGGCTAGAAGAGAGGGGATAGCCAAGAGTGTAACAGTAAGAACAGCTGCATGAAATTGAGGACTTCATCTACATACAGGTCAGGAAGGCTGAAGGAATTAGACAGAAGTTCTCTAAGACAACACACTATTGAATGTTCACTTTCCATTTCTTTAAAAAGACATCTGGGAAGACACAGACGTGAAAAGCCTGAAAATTGAAAGCCCCAAACCACCTTTTTCTCCTGCTGTCCTCTTAGGCAGAGAGCACGGTAGAGCACAAACACCAGTTCTGCTCAGGCAAAAATTTTTGATAACACGTAATTATGTGAGGAACCTGAATGAGAGACTATTTCAGAGCTTTTCAGGAAAGTACACCATGAAGGACTAATAGTGCTGGATTGGTCAACTATATCATGCATATATGAAAAGATTTATTTATCTTTTTAAATCTGCTTTTAGCAGGTAGATTGCACTGTCATCACAGTAGCACTCTGAAGCCACAGCTAACATGGCACTCACATTCTAAATCCTGTCTACTTTCTGAAGGAGAAACAACAAACTTAAAAATAACAGAATAGAATCATGTGTGTCCATGCTCACATATCTGTGCGTGTGCATATGTGAGCGAACCTACAGACCAGTTTCAAAAACAAATTGACACAGGCAACATCTTGAACATGAGTCCTAAGTACTGAAAGGGTCAAAACCATGTGCCAGTCTTTAATCTTATCCTCCAAATCGCTCACACACAGAAAGTGCTTAAGTCTGTGCTAAACTGGAGACTGGACTCCTTATAACTTAAAAGAAAGGAAATATTAATTATGAAGGTTGACAAATCTTCTTAGCTTTTTGACTGTTACCTGCACAGCAGTTGATAAAATGTTCAAGCTAATGGTATGAAGAAGTCAAATAATGATATTGCAGACTTACAGGTTTATCCTGGGATTAATAAATTGCAGGAGTCCACAGTGAGTTGTGTTTGAAGGGATAGCAGCTGAAAACAGATGGCCTTCCTTGTCTAAGTATTCTTGATCTTGTCTAATCTTAAAAGCTAAGCAGGTTTTGGTCTGAAAGGTCCACCAGAGAATACCTGATGCTCTAAGCTGTTAGTTTTCTATAGCAGGAATTGCTGCTCATAATGCGATATGAAATTTTATGATAATTTTGTGAAAATAAATAAATGCAAAAATGATAGCTTGATTTTATGTTTTTTTGTGTAATTCCTGGTGGCATATTGCTAGAAATTTGCTGTGTTCTCAGGATGATAGGAATTTAATACAAGCTTCCTTTGCCTTAGTACATGATGCTTTGTTCGAAAGGGAAAACAGTACCAACCTATTGCTGTGACCTGCAGCATGAATTTTGAGAAAGATTGTGAAACGGAGAAAAAAAAAATTCCTGAAAATCCCAGATTCTCAGTATTTACAGTATTTGGTTTTTCATAAGAGGCATTTTTGGCCGCAGTTTTTTTGTTTGGTTGGTTGATTGGCTGGGTTTTAATTGCATTAAATGTGATTTTCTTGCAGATTTTCTTAGAAATCTGAGCTGTTAACTCACTGCATGACCTCAGCACACTACAGCATGACCATTCAATCCCGGTCATTTAACATCTATGCATACAACAGTCCAGTTTGAAGCTATCTATTTGCACTGTTAACAGAGCTGGGTACGGCCCCAGGAGACTACAAGGTTCTGCACAGCCCATTTCGTGCATGCAAGTAAGTCATGAGGAGGTTGGGTTCCTCCTTCGGCTCCCAAACCACTCTTGTGAGGGCAGACTGCTGCCAGACAAAATCACATGAACTCATCCTTAGGAAGTCAGTCATTCAGCTTTTGAGGAGCAAATTCCCAGCTTACCATATTGTATCTGGTTTTGTGGGAAAGCAGCAGGTACTGTGCCAATGCTACTTGACTTTCTAAAAGCTGGGATCAGTAAAGATTTTGCTTTGGCTTTGGTGAGAGCAGCATGAAGCCCTGGGGCAACTGGGGAGCATTTACAGGTGACTGCTGAAGCTGGCGGCTGCTGAATGCTCCCTGCTCACATGGCAAACACTGGTATTCAAGACTGATCAGATTAATTAGTCTGTCAGCATGGAAGGATCTAGTTTATAGCTACTTGACTATTTGTTATGGAGCTTTTTCTCTGAGCACTGTTAGCCAAATACAAATGCTTGAAAATTTCACTATTTATGAATCAAGTGAATATGGAGAGAGTAATTGTCACTTCCTTAAAATGCAACAATTCAAAATGCTTTATATAAGCATCTAGGATTAGAAAAATGCTGTTCTTTTCTGGTAATTTATTTTATATTGTACTGTATGATAGTCAGTGTAGTAAAGACCTATATCAATTATAGCATTTCATTACACAGTAGCACAAAACATAACATTGTATAATAGTTTTCTTGCTCGAGAATAGGCAACTCTATCTCAGACAGTAAAACCCCCCTCAGAAATCCACAGTTAAATTGCATCAAGCATCTCATACTGTTGCAATCAACAAGAGCATTTTTATAAAATCTAATTGAGCAAAATTAATTACTTCTACATAAGCCAGGTTTCAACAACAGAAAATTTTTCAACCAAGCTAAAGTTTCATAAATGATTATTTTATGCATATCATAGAATTCCTGCTGACAAAACAAAACCTTTATCTTATAGTAGTTTGATACGAAACTCTTAAAAAAGACTGGCTTACAAGCAAGGACAATGCATAAGTATTTATATAAACGCAGTTCCAGATCTCTGTGTAAGTGCATATAGGTACTCATGCAAAACACATAACTATGTATGTGTGTGATCACCTTTCCATTAACTGCAGCATTACTTGTAACCCATTAGACCCACAATATAAGTTGAGATGTTTTTTAAAAATCGTGAGTCTCTGCAGATGGTGACAGCATTATTCTAGCTAGTAGTCACTTACACGACCTCATACTCAATTTGCTTGTGCCTTTATTTTTGTAACTATTTTTTCTTGCTATAACAGAAGCAGGTTTTGTGATTTTGATATGATGAGATAAAGGGGCAAACAATAAGCCAGTAAAAAACCTGAAATACTCTCCAGTAAAGAAGGTCTTAAAACTATATGTCACCTAGATTACTGTCATAGAAACACTTTCACAAGTTTTACACAAACTACTAGATAAGAAAAGTGAGTAATGAAAGATACACATTTAATGGGAGTGGAAATGTAATGAGTGGAAGATAAAAAATATTCTGCAAAAATTAAACCTTTAGTGATTTTCTGAATTTTCATCTTTATGGCAATAATCACTAATATGGACCAGGTAAAGTTATGACTGGGTACTATATTTTCACCTGATTATACAGCCAATTTATAAAGAAAATGTTTAATAAAAAAATATTCATGTCTGTTTCTATGTATAGAATACAACAACAGTCTTTGCAGAAGCCACACAGAAAAAACAAACCACAGAATCACAGAATATGCCAAGCTGGAAGGGACACACAAGGATCATCAAGTCCAGCTCATGGCCCTGCCATGTCATAGCTGTGTGTTTTGCCTCAAAGCAGAACAGGAGGTGACCCTGCTGCTTCTGAGAAGACCTGTAGCTGTAGCACTTTGCATTTCCACAATGCTTTTCACATCACAATTTCAAGGGAAAAAAAATAAAGCACTGTATTGTCCCCTTGAGTGCTGTCTTGTTGTTCCTATCTATTTATTGGAAATTTTGAGCACTCATTGGAAAGTTTAAAGTTTGTTTTTTGGGAACCCAGATGAAGCTGGACCAGACCCTATGTTCTGAGGCATGAAAGTCTTGTGACTCCACCCCCTTCCACCCATGGGAAATAGCAAGTTCAGCACCTTTAAAATTCAGTTTTCATGAACGAAGATAAAACTAAGGAAAATTCCAACTCTAGTTAATTACTAGAAACAATAAGTAGTGAAAAGAAATATACTGAACACTCTTTTTTTAAAAATTAATTTTTGAGGCCTTCTATCCAGTGCAATGTTAGTACAATTTGAGGACTGGTAGAAAAGGATTTCAGAAAGTATCCCAAACATTTACTGGTCTATAAACTTTTCTATGAGACCAGAACGAGTCCCATCTCACTGAACCAGCAGTGTGAAGTCTTGACAGGAAGATGAAGGTGACAAGGAGGGTGAAGAGAAACAAGTAACCTGAGGGAGCAGGTAGGTTTATCAGCCTGAGTCCAGCTACCCAGAGGCTGCTACAAGCACTGTGTTGCAGCATCAACAACTGTATTTGCTGTTGCCCCAAAGGCAGACCTTGATATACTCATTTGTGTATTGGTGAAGTAAGCAAATATTAAAATTGACACAGTGTAAGAGGGTTTTCTCAACTGTACTGAATAAAAGAGGAAAAAAAGCCTGAAGATTTGTCAGGTTGAATAAACCACCAGGATAAAGGGAGCAAAGTGATAAAGACTTAGATCCAAGCTACAGAAGCACACACGAAAACACTTTTTTTTTTATTAAAGTGAAGGGGGTGTTGGGTCAGCCCGCTAGTGTGTCTGAACTAAGGTTTTGAACGAATGTGAGGTCTTACAAAAACACCTTCCCTGACAGAAATAATGGAGGGAAAAGCTGTTGCATTTTCTAATGCAAAAAAACTTTGAATCGCAACACCAATATTGGCAGATTAATTTGATCACAGTTCAATGGGGGAGCTTTAATTTTTTAAAATAATTGATGCAAAAGAGTATAATAAATGTTTTGAAAATCAGATCCGTAGCTAAAGAAGAGTATTCCAAAACATAGGTAGCATTGGAAAAATATGCCTGAATTTGAATAATCAGCCTACCAAATAGAACCATGCTATTGTTAACTTACTTTAGAAGGGGAACCATATCTACATCTATATCTATATATTTCAGTCTGCCCTATATACTACCATATAGGTAATATCTTATTTTTAAATCATCTCATTTTTAAATATATATATACGCATGCACCAATTTTAAATGAAATATGTATTATCTTCCTCAGTTAACGGCTTTCAATTTCAACTGGAAACATTTACAACATTTCCTGTATCATTGGAAGTTATTTACCAAACAGTAGGAAAGTGCAACACAGAACAGTTATGTTTTCCTAGTCTCTTTTTTTGTCTTGCTACCTCAGATTAATTATTTTCCAACACTTTCACAAGAATTGTAACTGTCAAGATTATACTTCCAGGAAAGTCAGTGAAAAAGTTGATTCCAATGGGAGAAAGCCCAAATTAAAACAAAACAAAACAAAACAAACAAACAAACAAATAAAAAAACAAACCCTACCAAAACAACATAACAAACCCAAACTGCCAAATCCTGAGTATTTTAGAACCTTCCAAAACTTATAAGGTTATTTTTCTTTTTTGTTCCTGTTTTTGTACTGTAGCTCTTTGAGATGTAAATTTGACCTGATGACTCTCTTCTCTGGCTAATTATCACTGGCTTTACCTTTTTGTTTTAAGATTATAATTGGCTCAACTTGCACAATGAACTCTTCTTTTAAATGTTTGACTTCATAAAAAACCTCAGTATTTAGCACGGTTTTTTCTTTGGTAAAGAGATAAATAAATTTGGGCATGTGTTCCAGTACACCATTTAAGGGAGTTCACACCTTAAAATACTTGAAGAGCCCCATGGGTTTCTCCTATCTAGGTTATATTCATCACTGTGATATTTAAATGCTAAACAAATTTATTTCATAACTTTGCTTTCCCTTTCCATCTTTCCTACTCACCTTCTTCTCCTTCCCCTCGTGCATAGAATCACAGAATCATATAGGCTGGAAAAGACACTTAAGATCATTGGGTCCAACCGTTCATACTACTGTGTACGTTCACAGGCTGCAAAACAATCTAAAAGCCAATGCAATATGCATCACACAACACGTTCTTAGAAGGGTTTTTTGGAGCCACAGCTTGGTGTGCTAGAGCTTCCTGTGCTTTGCCAGAGGCAAGCTCAATCCAGTAAAGCATTTTTTTTTTGAAAGCTGCTGAATTTGTATGGTAACCTTAGTCGTGACACTAGAGGTGTAGGGTTCATGGCATACCATGCAAGGAAAAGTTGCAAGGGAGAGTTGCTGCTTTTTACTGCACCTCTCAACTTGGCTAGGAAAAATGGCCAAGTTTCCAGTCTCTCTCAGGGTCCCCAAGACCTTTCCCCCCTTTTTCAGTGATTGCCCATGTTCAACAAAGGGAATCACCTTTCTTTATGAGCCTTGTATTTGTTCCCTTTGGGGTTGTTCTGCTACCTCTGAGCCAATTGTGCCAATTTGGGCCATCCACTCAGATCCAGGCCGGCATCCCCAATGCTATGCTCATGCAACAGGGCAATACTTTGAGCTGAGATTAAGATGGGCTGATGCTATGAGATGAGAACCCTCTCTAGGTGCAGTTCTGGTCCTGTTACTCAAGGAAGCAACAATAACGAAGGAGATCTGACCCATAATGTATCTTCAAAGGTGTTGAGGCACCTTTATATGAAACTGCTTTCACAGCGTTCCCTGAAGTTATTATTGGTTCCACCTACACTAATTCACTCTCATGGAGCCTGACTCAGAAAAGAATTAGTCCATATTTCACCTGACACTATCCTAAAAATTAACGAAAATGAGTGAAAAATAGCTGAAGAGGTTCTTTTCTAATGCCTACTTTAAATTGGAAAAGGAAATTTCACTGCTTTTTTAACTCTGTCTGGTATTTTATCAGGTAAGTCTTAAGTCTGTTCGTTGAAAAAAAAAAGTATAATGCTACAGTATCTGGGCACAAAATTTGCAGAGTGGAACAAACATACGCAGCAGTCTTCATGTGGTCTTGAAGCAAAGGTCCTTGTTAAAATGTCAGTAGGGTGATTTTAAAAGAACCAACTGGTGGACTGGGTCAAGTTAAGGCATTTTGGCATCCACAAAATAGAACAGTACTCTAAAAGCTCAAAAAAGGCTGTTGAAGTTTGGCAACCAGCAAGATGTTGTGTAGGTGTGTTTCTGAAAGAGAGAAGCATGCAAAGGGCCCAAGGAAGACTCGCTTGCCTGGAACTGGAAACAGATTTAAAACTGTGTGGGGCTGACAGACTCAGCAGGATCTCAGTAGTATTAATAAGCCTGGAAAAATACCTGTCATACTTACCAAGCCAAACTGACCTCCGTTAACTCCAGGTTCCTCCTTGGATCAACTTGCAATATAGGAGTTTTTCCCCTTCACTTCACTGTTAAAATGTAGACATGCTTTATTACACTGAAACTTCTCAGCAGCAACTATAGCACACTTCTTTTCTCTGGCTGCAGAGTGGTCACGACCTTGTTGTCTATCCACAATGGCTAAAGATAGATTATGTCTGCTGCAGGAAAAGCAAATCAGGATCAAAGCAGTTTATAGATTTATTAACAGCACCTAATTAACCAGCAATCAGTGAACAATACTTTTGGGATCAATATCAGTGCTACAACATAGAAACCACAGCATTAGACTCTCCCACATATGACATACCATTTACATGACTTCAAGCACACCAGCAGCATCTTTGAAATCAAGGGCAAACAGAACTGCTTTTCCACAGTATTCGCTTTTAGCTCATATAGATGAATTAATTTCTTGAAGACCTATGACTTTGTGGTGACTTTATTCAGTATTACGAAAGTATACAAAGATATCTAGAAGAAGAACCCTCTGGGTTGAATCCAGACATGGAAACGAACTTCTTAGCTCCATGATCAGGTCTCCCTGAGAGAGAAGTACAGTCTTGACCCATAATTCACCTGCCTCAGTTTCAGCCCATTCAAAATGTAGTGTGAAAAGCCAGCATGAGCAAGGGTTGCTCTGTCAGAGAAACTGGTACAGAAACTTCTTTTACTATTTTTGCTATTTTTGCTTTTCATTGCAAGAGCAACCTTTCAAAGATACTGACCTCTGTAACTGCAAGTCCAAGCCATTGGCAGATGCTGGTTTTTTTTCAAGGGGGATGGGGAGTTTTTGTAGAGTTGGTAAGATTGCTCTGGAAGTTAATAACTTCTGCAGAGCAAAGGGTCAAGGGATGAAAGCAATATAGGGAAATTTGATGGCATTTTCTTTCAACTTTTTCCCAACAATCCCACATGGAATTGAATGACACATCTTCATTTCTTTCTGTACTGGTGTAAAGCCTGTTTAACCTTCCTTTTCACAGTTACTTTCTTCTAGTGATGATGAATGCTGTACAAACAGTGCAAGCATAATAAATCGGTTCTTAATTTCCTTCTAGCTGATCTTGGATTTGGCTGGTGGCTATAAGTGAAGTAAATGTACTAGAAAAATAAATGGTAGGTTCTGAAAATAAGGATCTGATTGTCATACCCAAATAGTCATTATGAGTGTTAATCACCAAAAGTGAATTCCAGTGTATACTTAATTGCACACCTGTCTGACATCTGGAAAATTGAACTAATCCATTTTCTGAGAGGAACTCCAACTTGGAAATCACATTTGCGTTTGGCAGTGTTATGCCTACTATTGTTACAAATAGCCCTGAAGAAGATTAGAATGGAAGGAAATAAAGGCAATCTCCTTTGTTTTGCGGGCTGTGTATTTTGTGGGTTTGACAGCACTGGGAGGGAGTTATTTGCCTTGTTTTATCAGCACACAGCTCACACACAGCACCAAGAGGACTCCTGCACTGCTTGCCCCAGGCTCTGTAAGTGAAGAGTTACACAGGCTTGCAAGATTTTCCAGATTAAAATAGCTGATTTCTTAGTGGCACTGTTTCAAAATTTTCACAATTTTCAGATGACTTTGTCTCTCTTGAGCAAAAAGGGGAGAGCTATATCTCATGCATCACTCACAGCTTCTCAGGATTCCTTAAGCCCAGCAGCATCCAAACACAGGTTTTGCTGGCAAACCACAAAAGGAGTGCCCAAAACTCAACATGCTAGAGATTAAATGAACACATTTATCTTAATGCAAATTTGTCTTGTATCAGCTACTTTTTAGTTTTTAGAACTGCTAATTCTTTTACCTGTAAATAAAGCAATATACCTTCTATCAGTGAGAGTAACAGTTATTACACTGCAATGTTGTATTTTCTTTCTTAGAAAAATCTAGAGAGTTTTATGGGCCAATGCATTTCTTCCATATGTCTTAGCTGTTTTATCATAATAGCAGTACCTAAAAAAAATTACACATTACAGAAACTGAATCAGACAACTGATTTTAATTTTGGATTTTTTAGTCCTCTCATAATGCGTGATTGAAAGTTTGTGAGATGCTCAATGTGGTTTATAAAACCCTGTCAAGTGCTTGTAACTTTGGCAAAGAAAGACTTCTTAATACACAGTTTTTAATGTGAAATTACCATATTTTCTGTTAGCAAGAGAGGTCTTTTTCAGCAGCTAAAATTAACTGTTGAAAAACGTTGGAAATGTGCATGGTAATGAGTTCATTCCTGTCAAAATGAAATCATTAATATTAATTTTTACCCTCCTCTGAGTGACTCCTACACCATTTTTCAAGTTAGGAGAGAAGTTAGCAAATTTTGCAAGACCATTTCCTGCAATAAAGGGGTAGCAGGTCTCCCATCACCATAAAAAGACTATTTTAATGTCTCGACTTCTCCTTTGAAAACTTCTTTCCACAGTGTTTAACTTCTCCTCTGCTTATTTACAGGCAAAACCATCTAAAGGTCTATAAGCCCGTTGACTTCTAAAACACATAGGATGTACAGACTTTGAAATTGCCATAAGACATTCTTCCAAAAGGTTTGTTGGGTTTTTTTTTAAGCAGCTAAGCAGAGCATTGCATCTCAGTTCAGGCTGTTCCCAAAGGACCTGTTTTCACTGAAACCAATGGGAAAATTCCCATTGATTTCAGCATGGCTGGATCAAGTCCAAACTTCAGATATTTATAAGAGGTCTCTGAGCAGCAAAAAATAGGAGGATTCAAAGGCTCTTGATTAGCTGGAAGATTTCAGTAGGTATTTAATCTATGCTGATTTTACTACACTTAAAGATAAAAATAAATATAAGCATGAATTTAAATGTCTTTGTTTAAAAGTTCTATTTATTTTTTAAAAATCACTCCACATACTGCAGCTGTGCTTATCAAGCAGGCAGGTGACACACAGTCTCAGTGACAATAGCTTTTAACAATAAATAGGTTTCATTTCTGTGTTAAAATTACAATTTTAACTCCACAGTGTACCATAAAACTTTTAAAAGATGGCATTAACAGCAGTACTTTTCAATTTAAAAATGTCTTGGTATTTTTAACTGGATGTACCTTGTTGGCTTTTGTTTTAATTTGGGGGGAAGGGAAAATGATCAACTTTTATCCTCGTTTAATGCCAACTAAATATTCCTTAGCTACTGAAGTGACTTAATGACATGAGTATGTGGTCTTATCAAAGTCCCATTATTGTTCTGACAGTATCTCATTTGTATGCAAATCCACTTGCATGCAACTTATTCTTTGGCAAACGGTGCTAGCAAGCCAGTGAGCATCATTTTAATTATGTGCATGTCTGTGTGTAGTATATTTGTTACTGCATAGGAACGTTATGTTGCTGTAACAAGTACATCACCTTATATCATGCTTATGAATAGTGCTGCAGACCATCCTGCAATTTTTATTGTGAGTGATAGACATGCTCTGTCAGCCTCTGTCACCCAAGGGTAATCGCAATACATAAGGCATCCTTTTAAATAAAATATTCATGGTATACTTTTTTCATCATTTCCCATCTTTTTCATAATGATGCCCACTGGATATCTGTTCAATTAGTTCCTTCTCTTCTCTTACTTCACAAATTCTTGATCATCAAGAAAAATTAATCTTGTTAGACACAAACCAACAGGGGTCTAGACCCCCATGCACCTGTACGGTAGAGGACAGCTTCTGCTTAGTAGATGTAGGCTCGTGTCAGAGGGCAACTGGTGTCAGTAGATGGACAGTGGGGGAGAGGGGTGGGGTGTATATGTGTATCTGGTAGTGGGTATCTACCCCAAAAAAAGAGAAGTCTCATAGAGGATTTACAGGGCCCCTTTCTGACACCCCTAAGAAAGGTCTCTCAGGAGATCTGGCCCCTTGCCATGTTTCAGCAATCTCCAGGACAGGTGAGACAATCCCTGTCCTTGAGATCTTGTAGGTGATCCCATCTTTCTCTGTGCCTCATCTGGCTTACAAGATAAAACTAACTCTGCTTTGTGCCATGAAGCCAGCTCCACCACTTGTGATACAATCCATGCTAGGGGAATGCTCTACAGTGATGAATATAATCAGATTTGGAAAAATTACTTCAGAATTGCATGATTCCAGAAAAAAAGGACTGTGTCAATGTCACACCTTCCAGCTAGCAAAGTTTTATCATGAATCTTCAGAGGAAAAAAAATGAATCTATCAGGAGAAGCATAGTAATGCAAAATCAGCCAGCAGAAACACAGAGGCACAGAGAAAGTGCAACATCCTTCTCTAAATGTAGCCTCAGCTTATATGGTTAAATAAATGTGGATGTGACTCTACAGCGTGTCTACATGTGATACTGCGGTTTGATCTATTTAGGAAGACGGCTGGAAGAGCTGTCTGGGTCATTATCTGCAGTACTCTGCAATTGCATACATTCCTGTATATATTTATGTACATCTCTGTGCATGAGAAGCATAAAATCTGCACACCTGCAAAGTAACCGGCCTTTAGAAAAATATTTTCTGCCTGCTAGGAAAGAGATGCTCTAGTTGAACCAGACAACAAAACTTCTGCATTTACTAATAAACCTGACAAACTGATATATG
>WEIV01003148.1:383533-439789 GCA_013390005.1 Calyptomena viridis
GTTTAAATCTGTATCATATGGCCTCTAATTCAACTGACAATATGTTACCAATTAAATTCCGCTTAAGCTATCATCAACTAGCAAACCACAGACTGTATTAAAGAGAATGACAGTCAGATAGCCAGTAAAATAATTTGTGCCATGATTCTGAAGGCTGGCCTATAAACGTGGGACATTAAATAACTATATGAAAGATAAAAAGAGATATCTTTTTAGTAAAAATGAACCTGCTGCTGGTTTGGCATTTAATGCATCTCCTTTTTGGAGAAAAAGAGATGGGATTGCTGTCCATGGCATTCCATACTGTTCTTTCACGCAGAAGGAGAGACGCAGCAGGGTCAGTGGTTAGTGGGAGGAGTATTAACAAAACTTTACCATTTGCCCTTTCATTTGACCTTAAATTACTCTTTGGCTCGATTTTGGCCCTTGCTCTTCAGTATCATTGTTTTTGTCTTCAGGGAGAGGATGCATTTTCTGTCAGGAAAAGAGTAGATTGTATGGTAAAAAAAAGGTGTTTCTAAATGAGTTTCATTTCTCCAAATAAATTTCTTATTTGCTAAGGTGAAAAACAGCTCAGCACACAGAATGACATTGAATGTCATAAAGAAGAATACAGGTCCTCCCTCCCAATACTGATCTTGGTAGCACAAGGAGTTGGGTAGGGCAGTGATACCTTCCTTTGCAAAGTCACATAGGCAACCCCACAGAGGAAAGACACATTTTGAATGTTGGTATAAGACAAAAACTGCTACACATCAAGATCTGTGAGAGCTAAAAAAAAAAAAAAAAAAAGAAGTGCTTTTCTGAGCAGCCATTAGCTGGATTTGTTCCAGGAGAGGTGATAAATTCCTCAGAGCCACAGCTCTGCCGTGTGAAGTGGGATGAGGTTGGCTTGGGTGCTGGAGGTGGCTTATTTGCTTTCTTGGCTTAAACACGGTAGTGTCAAAGCCCAGGGTTTAAACATTATGGTGGAAGCTCATCTGTAAATGCTGCATTGTATGGAGCTTTCCACTGTCAGCATTATCTGCCTCTTTATCTCAGCTTTAACATTGCAGTTCTGTATTAAGTGTATGTGTGCTCCAGAGAATGGGTAGTAATCTTTGTTTAGAAAATAGAGCCTATCACTATTAACCCTAGTGAATTGAAAATTACTCCTTTCCCCACTATGTCATCATCACAGTCATTATTTACTTAAGAGCTTTTTAATGTTTTGCTGTCTGTACTGAAGACTAGGCAGGGACTAGGACTGGGGATCTCATCGTGAGGTGTCTCTAATGAACATCTGAACTCCCTTTCCTTTCTGTACATGGCAATACAGTAATATGAGCCCAAAAACCTCCACTGAGAAGCAACTAAAATCATAACACTTTCAAAAATACAAACATCCCTCTTACCGAAGATTACAATGTAAATCAGGCATCTATTATTTCTGTGTCAGTATAATAATTTAAAAAGAATTTGCACATGATAAGAGGCATCCTCTAAGGATGATAAATTAGGCATAATAAAACAGTTAGAAGAGAACATAAATAAGAAGGCATTTGGGGCAAATCCTCTTCTTCCTCTGCAGTCAATGCAAATAAACAGTTTAGAGGATACATGTCCCTGCTTACAACATGATAGCCAGTTCCAGAGGTTGTTAGAGATTCCATCCAGTCCCTTGTCCCAGCTGTTCTCCGCAGAAAAGAGGGAGGGGAGCAGTATTCTTTGGTCCTTGCCTTACATCCTGACTTGTGGTCACGACTGTAAGAATTCACAGCGCCATCTCACGCCTCTCCATCATAGGACAGCGCTCTGTGCTTGCTCTACAGGTAGCTGGGACAGAAAGACCCAGGGTAGAACAGGCTGCCCCCCAAGTTAGAGCACTAATATAAAGGTTCTGCATAAACCTAGACTTACATATCTGAAATATCTATGCGCATTTTTGTGAGGTCTTCATCAGCTCTAGTCTGTACAAGAAACGCAGGAATATTCTGATGTGACTTGGCTGAACTACTTTATGTGTGGTCCTGTATGAACTAAGAGTCTATTCCTGCACTACTCAATATTAATTCCTTCATTTTATCAGCATTGTCAGGATGTAATGTTTTTTCTGGTTTTTTAATCTTGCCTGGGCATCTCCGTGTGGTGCTGGAGAAAAAGGCAATCCTGCAACAGCAGGTGAAGCTCTTGCCGACAGCTCTGCTACAGTACATTTGTCAGTGTCTTCTGCTGTTCTGCCATCTCATTCGGATTTTTTCCAGCTTATTTTATAGCTTGCCCTGCAGATCATGTGGGAATGCAGATGACTTCTGCTGAAAAAGATAGTCACGAGGGATGTCACACCAGGAACAAGGATAGCTTTCTCTTCTCCATTTGCTCTTTGGGAAGCTGACACTGCAGAAGCCCTGTGAGCCTCAGGTCTCTGAAGCCCTACTCTATAGGGTCTGGCAGATTGCACATTGCCTTCAGATTTCTGTATCTGAACTGCTGGGTGTGCAGGAGTAAGATCTGGGATCCTACTGCTCGTATTTCCCCCTGCCCTCCAATTTTCCCTCCCACAGACAAGCTCTGCCTCAGACTGTGATGTTCATTTACAGGAGAAGGAAGAAGAACAATCACCTCACCTCAGTGCAGATAGTGTTATATTATAAGCAAGATGACAGGATGGAGAAGGCATAGACAACTTCTATCCAAAAAGCTGGGTGGTCTCTTGGGGATCATGCACAGCTGACATAAATCTTGGTAGAATTTGTTGTAAATCAGCAGACCCTGATCCCAGGATTAGCCATAAGAGTTTCTTTGCTGACCCTTGTCTCAGCAGAGCATGGACCAGGTATAGCCCTCCACTCTGGCTCTGCAAAGGAATATGTGTTTTGGACTGCTGCTGCAGTGGGATATGTAAAGACCCCAAATGGGAACCTCCCTCCTTGGCTGTTGCATTCTGCTTGCTGTTGCAGAGATTGCCATGGTCTTCCTGCTCCAGGTCACCAAGCAGATGGAAGAGCATGGTTTTTGATAAACCAGGTTGATACTGATCAGTATTACAATTTAATTTGAATATTTGGGAATATAGGACTGCCACCACTCACTGTGATTACACAGTAGCGGTATAAATGAGCAAAATTTCATGAATATCTCACTGTCTTCCATAGCAGCTTTTTTTCCTCCTTGCTTGACTTTTCAGATGAAACTAGATTTGTTCAGAGGCTTACTGGTAGTGAATGCATGTAGTTAGACATAATGAACTGAGGGCTATGTAGTATGTTGGAAGATTTCCCTTCCAGCTCTACCAGCAAACAACAGAGGCTGCCTCCCAAATTTCCATACTCTGCTTCTTCTTAGGCCTGGTCCAAATTATACTCAAGCTAGTTCAGAATTTTTCACCAATTTTCATGGACTTTGGACTAGTCCCTTTCAAGAGAAAAAAAGTAATTTACAACAGAAATGGACAATTACTTAATGGCATCTAAGATGCATGTGCTTATAGGAAGGACACAGGGAAAATAGAATCTGTAGCATCTAAACTGGTGGCACCATCTAGTCCCCAGTCAGTGTGTTTGATACATTTCCTAATTTATACAGTGATTTAACATTACAGCGGGTCCAGCTCATTGAAGCAAATTTAAATGCAGAAGCACTATTTTAATTTTAGAGTTAAAATAATTTTAATTAATAATATATTCCTTTTCCAGTCTGTCAATATACTTCAACCTTTTGGCTTTTTAAGAAATAAAGTAAATATAGAAATAAAAATATTAAATTATTGCCAGGCAACCAGAACAAGGAAAACATCAGAATCCTCAACTGTACAGATGTGAAAAATGGCCTAGACTTTTCATCCATCGTCTCTCCTCAACACAGCTATATCTGGTTCCATCTTATTTAAGACATGCTAATTTGACTAAATATTGAAATGAAATAACAAAAATACTACAATAGACTATCTCATCCTTTATTCTCTCAGTCTCTCAGGTAAGAGATTTCTTTTTCATCCTGCAACTGCTAACAAGTATCACCTTCATGACTTTGCCTGCGGTGTTTATCCTGCTGCTACTATAATTTTGCTTCCTCTTTGTAAGAGACAGCTGCTGTACACGGGTAGCTCTTCTGCAGCAAGGTAAGACATTATCAAAAAGCTTATTGCTGATGCTAATGGAGCTGGTCTAGCTGCTGACACAGAACATACGGTGTTACTGAATTTCAGTTCCAAAACGCTGACCCTTTCTTTCACGAGGAAGGAGCATGGTGATCTGGAGGACGCGGCTCAGCCACCTCCTCACTGTAGGAGAGTGAGAGATGTATGGGCTATTTGAGCCCCCTTGACTTGGAAGGGAAAGTTAGCATGCCTACACTTCCCTCATCCAATTTAAAGAAAACAAACCAAAAAGGTGGTGTTCAGAAACCACCATACTGATTCCAATAGGGTTAAAATTTCTCTAGCAGTGTGCCTTTTGGAGTTTGGAATTATTTACTATTATTTGGATAAAAAAATGAATAAAGATAGGACATGCATTTTTCTTTTTCTATGGATGTACTCCTTTAATAGTTAAACATGAAAAGGGGCTATTAGAAGCATCCTGAATTACAGTTTAAATGAGTTTAAAATTCCAGTTGCTTATAGCTTACAAAAAAAGTGTCTTAAGCCAAATGGTCTCAGTGGGGTGATGCATGGGCAGAATGTAAAAGGACATATAATGAAATAAAGAAATTTTATTTGCAAACCTGCTTGAAAGGCTGGTACAGAACGTAATGATCAAGCAGAAACAGTCTGGCATTTCTCTTGGTGTAGATTTGCAGAATTATGTGACCCAAGAAAGAAAACATTAAGATGTTCTGATTTCACTCTATAGGACAGAGAAATACACTTTGGTTAATGCTTACCATAATTCTATGTACTTGGCTCAGACAGTTATATTTTTATGAATTTTACGTTACTTTCTGTCACCCTCTGGGCAACAATATAGAGTTATTACAGTATAAAGGAAAATGCTTCCTGTTGAGCTTATACTGGAACAAGTCTTAACCAAGTGGAAGCTCTTAATAAAAGGTAAATATACTAAGGAATAAACAGGTAGAGTCAGTAAAAAAAGGAATACAGGTTTTATGGATCTCAGGTTGAGAGACCAGTGAAACAAACAAAACTCCAAGGTAAAGCCAACATGCTAAGCTACATCAGAAATCTGAGGCAGTTAGAATTTTGCTAAGTGAATTTAGTGCTCTTTAAGGGACTTGCAGTGTCAGCATTATAAAGAAAAGCCCTCTCTCACCCTCAGAATTGGAACAGCACAGTGCAGCAATATTAATTCTGTGGCCGTTCCCTTCTTGGCCTCGCCAATAAAATTATTACCCAGGGACCCAATTGTTCAGCTCTGCTCGGTGAGTGCCTCCTCACAAGGAATTGAGTTGAGATCACCAGCTCTTTTAATGTGGCACATGGATTGTAGTGCACTGTGCCACTACAGTTTGAAACACAGACAGCTTTCTCCTTTAGTTTAAAGGAAAATATTGTGAATTACTCTTGTTGCTTTCTATAAGTGTCTCCCTGAAATACCCACACAAATTGTTTCCTTCTGCTTTACATCTCTCATGATTTTCCTCTTTGTTCTCAGCCCAGTTATTTTGACAAGAAGTTTATTTTGCAGAAATAGAGATCCACATGTATTAACCAGACTTAGGAAAAAAAATCAGAGTGTAGGTTTTCAAATCTGTTATGTGGAGCACAGATCTAGTACTGCAGAAAACACTGATCAGGTTGAATAAACTGTACTTGCTCTCTTAGCTGAAAGTCAGCTAGATATAGTTTTCATTTTATTGGAAACTCTTCATAATGAGCATACATGTATATTACAAACCCTTTTCCCCTATGGCCTCACGTGGCTTTTTAGGCTCAAATATAAAACCTCCTTCAGCATTAGCTTATCCTTTCATTCAGACATCATTCAAAGCTACAGTTAACTTTCTAAATTACATCATCTATAAGTAGATTTATTTTTTCTTTTCTACAGATGTAGTTTAATTTCCTTTTCCAATTTGCATGGTGCACACTTATAAATTTTAAATATATTTAACCTCTTTTCAAAGAATCCTTTGAAATTCTCTAAGGTCCATGACCTTTAACTTTCTTACACAACCTTTTGTACATTAAAAACCCACTAAGACATCCAGAAATAATGCTTTGAACACCTTACTGCTTTTCCAAAAGGTCCTTTTTTCCCTCATGAAACAAAATATTCCCCTGCATGGTGCTCCTGGCAGCCCAGAAATAAGGGCTTCAGCTGAGATACGTTTTCTGGGGCTTTGCTGATCGCACAGTTCATAAAGTATCAAATTAGTGAGGGAAGGTTGGATCTGGCACCCTGGATCCAAATGGCAATCCTGCAAGCCTGAAACTGACCAGTGCCTGTAGCTGCTAAAGGAAGAGAACACATTTCGATATGACAGTGATATTGACTTGCACCCCTGGCACATCCTTTATCACCTTCTGAGATGTTACGACTGATGAAAGGATCTCAGCCTAAACTGCAGGGTTCTCTTTTAAGCATCTGCTATTTCTATATACTCATCTTGTCAACCAGGCAGATGATTACCACGGTCATCTCTTGTTCCTCACTATTAGATGCCCCTTTCTAGGAGTAATCCCCCTGGGATGTCCAGATCCACACCTGCCAGATGATCATGCTGGACTATTTCCTTGACTCTAATAAACCTTTGTCATGAAAAGCAAGGAGCAGGTAGCAAAGGACCTGTCTTCCAGGCTGAGCACATTTGCTTAGGTTTGGAGAAAAGTAGGTAGCAACCTCCAAACCCAGTTTGGGTCACCTGTCTGGGACGACCCATTTCAGGGAAGTTGACCTGGGGACCACAACTGGCCAGCACAGGAATGGCATTTTGGGTGTAACTCCATTCTCACTTCATGCCCCACAGAAGGTCCTGGCTGATGCTACTACCTAACCCAAGCTCACAGCAGCACCAGAGACCTGCAGAAAGCACACGTAAGTCCCTGTGGTTGTTCAGCAAGGTTCACCTGCCTCTTCCTTGTTTTGGTTTGTAAATGTAATTATCCTATATATAGATGTGTGATATATGTATGTGTGTGTCTGTGTATATACATACATACGTACATATATATATATGTTATTGTAATCTTTCCCAGATTCAGCACTGGCACTGCTCAGGGCTTGCCTGTGAGCTGCAGGCAGTGCCTTGAGAAGGGTAACATGCACAGTGTCTGGCACGGTGTGGAGGCAGGCAGGGATTGTGCTGTGCACCACTGCCTTTGTCTCCAGCTTGCCTCTGCCTGTTCAACGAAGGCTGCCAGGCAGAAACCTTGGTCACGCGGAGGTTTTCTTCAGGGAGCCACTGCTCCAAGAGATGCTCTGAAAGGATGCAATCTTAAACTGATGCAGTCACTGAGAATTGTAATTATGGCATTTATTAAAGCCGTTTACAAGGCAGGAATGTCAGACAAAAGGAAATATGTAGTAATCGCTTAACAGACTCCGACACCTCTCACAAATTCAGAAATCTTTGGAGGAAAGATGAGGGACAGGTTAATAACCTTTTCTCTTTCAGGTGCAAGGGGCATTGTGTGCTGCTGCAGTGGTGACCAGCTTGAGTCTCCATCCACTGATCCTTTGACCATTTTGTGAGATGGCGCCTGACATCTGTTGGGGGGTGACTGGCAGGCATGTGTAATGGGGAGCTGTCACAGGGGACACCCTCTTCGCTGCCCTCTATGTCCCCCATGCCTGACCCCAACGCGCAGACCCCTCAATGGGCTGTGCTTTGGAGGATGGTGTGTACCTGCCATGCTCATTGCCAGCAGGTCATGCCCTCCCCATCTCCCAGAAAGTCACCATCCAGCCAAAGGGCTTTGTTCAACCCAGACCCCAGGGAAATCCCCCTCATAGTGTTGGGTTCAGTCCTTTTGTTTCCAGGTTAAAAACTTGACCTTCCCCTCCCCTGAGCCTGAAACAGCCCTCGCAGCACTTCTGTTCAGCAATTACATCTTCTTTTTAAATCTTTCTTTGGGGCTCAGGTGACAAAAAGACTTTCATAATATAAATAGGTCTCAAAACCTTCTGTGTGGGCAAAAAACTATAGGAAAGAGAAAAACAATAGAAAAAAAAATCTGTGTCTCTTTAATTGGCATAATTCCTTCAGCCCTGTCTTATAATTTAAGATAGATCAATTCTGCAGCTGACATGATAGATGTTGTCATCAATACTCGGAAGCAGCAATTTATATTTCTTTCTTTGGGGACAGAGCCATCCACCTACTTCTATAGGGGTCCTATGTGTGAATCAAGAGCAATATGTGGCCAGTAGACTAAGACTTTGACTTAGACTTCCAGCCATGAAACTTATTAAAATAATAAATATTTTCATTATCCAGAGAATCCATTATAGTTCTCTGTTTTAGCTATTTTTAACTAATAATTTGGATTAATTACCAAGTTAAATAATTAAAAATTAAATCCATATATTTTGCTTCTTTAGAAGAGCGATAGCTTGCAACCATTTGTGTATTACGCATGTTAAGTGGGAGAGTGATGAAATATGTTGTGTTAACTTAACTTTGACAGCATCTGTATCCATGCCATATTACACTCTGGTCTTATCAAATCTCAGAAGCTACAGTGTATAAATAGACTGTGATGATATTTGCAGGAGAGAAATAATTCATGATATTTTTATCATCTTCTGTAGTGACTAGAGAAGAGCCACCTAACAAATACAGAATATAATAATCCAATAAAGAGGTGTATAAGAGAATCAAGAGCATTTACACCTGCTGAGTCAGAGTTAAGGTTAGGCATATGTTAGCAATCAGACACAAACACAACTTTCATCCTAAGGAATTTCAAAGCAGACTGCAAGTTTAAGTAAACAGAGAAACCCAATTCAGAGCTCATTTCACTCTCCGCTGAAGCAACACCAGCAATTGTGCTGTAATTTAGCACTGACTTAATGAAACATTATCAGGTTGAAGGCATATAGATACACGGTAAAACTAAAGCTATTTAAAGAGTAAAACTGTTCACAAATGTACATTTTATTATGTTAAACCTACTAAACTATGGATTATGCAACTGCTCAAACTGTAAGTTCTGAGCTCAATATGGGAAAAACCAGTGAAACTAGATAGGCTGTGATATACAGGTGGCTAGACTAGATAATCCAGTAGGTTTGCCTTGTTGTAAACTGCAAGGCTATGACAAGCCACTCCATTTAAAACTCTTTACATTTAAGCCTATAAGTATCTAATTATAGCAGAACACTCTATTTGAGTTTAAATAGCAAATGTACTATAAAATATAGTTATTAGACTACTTTAAAGACCCCTGGACAAACAAAACACATCCTACCACACTGAGAGACTGATTCTGCAAAACCAGCTCTAATTTTGGACTCTTTGCTCCTGTGGAGCAGGTGTCCAGCTGAAGTAGGTCCCACTCAGAATGGTAATGAGATGCTGAAGAAAGACTAAACAATGCTTCTCAGCTTTTTCATCCCTTGGATAAGATTTGTGCCAAGGCATTATGTAAACACTCACTGAGGAACCACATATGTCCTGTCCCAGCCTATACTATGAGCCCATCCTCTGAGCTGTAAGAGCTCAGAGCAGTTACCAAAGGTGCCATGGGGGGACTGCCTCTCAATGAGAGCTAAAAGTGCATCAGACACCAAGGAAAATGTGACTAGGCTTGGTAGTTCTCCCCAAGAGCAATGCAGAAGTCTGACCTCTGAAGGAATTGCTGTTGGATTAGACCGTTTGGACAAGAGCAGGCATGGATTTACTGGAGAGATGTGGTGAGATGTAACAGCCTCCACTTTGTCCCTGAAACTGCAAGATGTGACATGCACTGTCTAATCCTGGACCATGCTGTGTATACATGGCTGTGAGGCTGCCCCCAGCAACTGCTGAAATTCACAGGCAAAAAAACCAGGTTCTGCCCATGTCTTACCCCCTCTGCATTGGTGCATCACGAGTGAGGTAAGATGCAGAAAATTATGTTCTTGAGATGCACTGTACTGATGCTAAGGCATTTCCTACACTGGTCACCTCCAGAACTCCCCAGTTCTTTGAAAGCATTCACCTAAGGTCTTATGAATTCACTGGGAATTCTTTTCATGCTGGGTACATGTTTTAAACGTAGGTCATACCAAAGAGATACTATGGCAATATTTTGCATAGAGGATGTTGACTAAGAATGTAGTATTTCTCACCTCCCCCTTATTTTATGTTGCATTAAAATTATCTTTACTCTTCCTCAGGCTATGTTGCTATGCCACACTTAAGACAGAGAGTCTGAGAAGTGAGAAATGTCAACTTTTAATATGATGTTCAGCTTTCCTGTTACATGCAATCTTTATGTAAGGGATTTGAATTACATATTGTTCATAGGCCTTCAGCTCTTTTTATAAAGTCTGCTTCACTGGGCACAGTTGCTTGCTTATTCTTAATGAAGAGTTGTTAACAGAGAAAAGAGCACAATGAGGGAGCAAGTTATGTCTACATGAATCATTAAAAATATATGTACAACGAGCAGGATTAGATAGCATACAACATATTTTTATTTATATAATGCCATGCTTTCATAAGGAGGCAGGATTTACTCTCTACAGGAGCTGAAAATATGTTGACAAGTCACACAGCAAGGGATGACAGGGGAGAGCTGGTGGCTGCAGAGAAGCCGTGGGCTGCAACAGGCAGTGTGGAAGGAATTCCTTCAGGCACAGGCCTGAAGTCCTCTTAAACAATTTGTGTTAATTTACTGTATGTTATGGTTGTGATCATGGAATGTACTGGAGATAGAGAGGCCATCTTTAAGTAAGAAAGTCGCAGGTGAGGTTGCTGTTCTGTGGCTGGCAAGTGGAAAGCATTTGAGTGAATGAGACCATGGAACACAGAGGATGCTCTGGCCACAAGAACTGACCACAGTGTTATGCTGAGGAGTCAGAAGAGGAGCACAGCAAAGTCACAAGCCTGCCCAGCCAGGCACATCACAGAGGAAGCAAAATTAGGGGCAGAAGGTTAAACGTCTCACATACAAGGAGTTTCAAACATGCCACCAGAGCCAGTGGAAAAAGTGGAAACATCCAGCACCTGGCAGCTAACTAAAGAAGTTGAGATTTTCAATTGACATTAATTTCAATGCAATTAGTCTTGATGTTCTCTGCTCCGCATGAGAAGAGAATCATGGCCATGATGGGAAAGAAAAGAACACCACAATAATAATATACATGCAAGAAATGCAAAAGAAAAATAATAATCTTGTGTGTTAAAACATATTAAAAACATAAAACATACTGCCTATGTTGCTATCATTATGTATTACTGTTTGAAATTTAATTCACTCAGTACTATTCATGCTGTTTGTTTACTTTTTCTATTGATCTCAGTTTGATGAATTTAGCCTACAGAATTTTGCTTTCAAGTTTCCACGTGCTACCATTTGTGAGCATTGCAGTCCACCTTGTGCTTTACAGAATGACCTATGATCATCTCCAGTGCTGATGTAAAGGGGGTCTACCTCTAGTGATTTAGTCCATAAAGACAGCCTAAACCTGCCCTGCCAAACGCCCTATTTCAGGGGTGATTTAAGCACTTCTGCAAATCACTGCATAAGCTGGGTCTCAGGGGAAGAATCGGCACCATGCTGCAATGTGGGTTGCACAACCTCCCTTAAAATAAGAACAGTGAGGCAGCACAAGCTGTGTCCTGAAAAGGTCAGTGTAAATATGCTGCCCTTCACTCCTTCACACATAAGTAATATATTTGTTGAGAATGTTACTCACTTTGCAGGCTCAACCTTCAGGCGTGGTAAGCTTTACCTCAGCTGACAGAAAAGGTTATTTTCACACGGGTTTATGTGTCCATTAATACTGGACCAAGCCTGGCATATGAACAGGCCTGAGTTTTTCCCATTTTCATCTTCATTTGCCCTGCTTAGGCAGGGGTGCCACAAGCGTTCTCAAATGGGACACGTAGTTCTCCCTCCCCCCGGGGAAGGTGAGGAGACAGACCTGGCAAGAGCCGGCTCCTGTGTGTCACTCCAGGGTGAAGATGTGCCACATCCAGAGGGTCAGGGGACTTCTGGCAGTAGGAGGCAGCACCACCTTGGCTGTGCAAGGGAGCAGAAGCAGCTCTGGAGTGGCTCGGGACTTTCAGATGATTTGCGCAAAGCTGTGTGCAAACTGTACAGGTTTTCAAACCTTTCCTTTGGAGCGTGCCTACGCTGCAGCCCAAGCTGCGGCTGCCGCCCGTGCGGGGTTACCAACCCTGAATTAAATCGAGCTAACTCAGGAACGAATAACATAGAGTCACGAAATCAGCTGAAAAGCCTGCATAAATACGTGAGCCTGGGCAGTGCTCTGGGCCGCCAGGGTGCCATGCACGTCGGGATGCCCCTAGCCAGCTGCCAGCTGGGTTGGGTTGGTCTCCAAGAGCAGGGATCTCCCAGCGTGGGATTACTCTGCGGATATTCGCGTTGGCGCTGTTGCATGAATAGCCCTCTCTTTTCATCACGCATTTTGCACATTTCTTCTCCCCGTCTACGATGACATGGCACTTCTCTGGCAGCTACTCACTGCTTAGCTGAAAAGCCCAATATTCTGGAAAGTATTTAATGTGTGTTAACCTCTCTTAATGTGATTCAGCAACTACAAATCAGGAGCGCCTGCCTCCCCTGGCCAGCCAGATATCACAGCTGGTGCCTCACGCAGGCTGGATGGACAGTGTGAGGCGCCTTACTCGCTCTGGGTGGCAAATGCTGATGATTGGTACTTATATTTTTAACCAGAGATCACTCCTTTTTAAAGGCTCCATTCAATCCAGGGATCTTTAATCAGCTGTGTAGGTCTAGGTGGACCTGTATAGAGATGGAGATTTGCACAGGTGCAGTTTATCATATATCTAATGAAGAATCGTTCTATAAAGGCCTTAACCCACCACACCTCCCACACTGCGGAGAGGGCCTCTGGGGGTACTCTGATATGTCGGCCCCGTCCCACGATAAATGTCGCAATTTCTCTACGGTGTTTCTCTGCCGAACATCCTGGAGCTCACCACGCCTGAGGTGCCGGTCAGCCGGGGTGCTGTGGCCCA
Organism: Calyptomena viridis; assembly: GCA_013390005.1. Lineage (NCBI taxonomy): Eukaryota > Metazoa > Chordata > Aves > Passeriformes > Eurylaimidae > Calyptomena > Calyptomena viridis. The sequence continues at coordinate 396,626 of WEIV01003148.1, forward strand.
CCCGAGGGTACCCGGCCGGGTGGGGGAAGGGGGNGCGTTCTTTTGCGGAGAGCCTGCTTGCTTTTCTTCTAGTGGGAAGGGGGAGAAAGGTGGCCGTGGGGGGTCCGTCCCCGCCCGCGCGTGTGCGGAGAGGGGTGCTCCGCGCTCTCGCCCTGCCCGCGATGCGCCCCGGACGCCGTGTGGTTGGAGCGCGGCGGCGCTGACATCGCTCACCATGGACAGCTTCGACTTAGCTCTCCTTCAGGAGTGGGACCTGGACTCTCTGTGGTGAGTGGTGCCTCTGCTTCCCCCCCCCAGGCGCGGGGACACGGGCTGCGGGGGATGTGCAGTAAGTGGAGGGGGTGCGATAACTGAGGGGATATGCAATAATTTGGAGTGGATGTCCACTTTCCTGGAGAGGTGCGGTAAATGTAGGGTGTAGTAATAGTGGGTGTGCAATAAGGGGGGTGCAGTGGCTCAAGGGTGCAATAACTGGGGTGGTGGGCGCATTAGCAGAAGATATAGTACCCCGGGAGGTGTCTTCCATGCCACTTGCTCTGGTGGCAGAGTGAATTTGGGGGGGAAGGGGGGGCGGGCTGTCTCCTGCACTCGCCCCTCCGGCGCCCCCCCAGTAATACCTTGCGCTCACCCGTTTCTGGTACCCCGGGTTGCACTCCGGTAGCTTATCCCCCATTCTTCCTGCTGGCGCCTTTAACACCGTCCCCTCCCTCACCTTCGCCCCGCAACTCCCTCCCGGGCCGTCTTTCTCTCGCCCCCCCATTGCATGCCCTTGACCTCCCCCTGCACACCCTCGTCCCTGCCCGCCCCGGCGGCGGGTGCGGGGCTGCCGGGGAGGAGGCGAAACAATTTCTAGAAATGTCATTAGCGGCTGGAGGTGGGAAGCGCTGCCCTCCCCCCGCACCATCCTCCCCAAGCTGCTGCTCCTGCCAAGTGCCGGAGTTTCTGCGGGAGGCGCGCTGTCCCCGGGCGGCCGCNCACGGGACCCCCGGGGCCGTGCCGCGGTGGGACGGGAGTGGGATGCCGCGGGACTCCGCCGCGCCGCCCCCCGCCGAGGTTACTTTTGCCTGCAATCAGTTACTGGTGTGCATTTGGTTTTAAACCGTATCAGGTGATCTATAGGTTCTGTCAGTAGGGTGCGCGTCCGACAGCGCCGGCTTATCTCCTCGGCTGCAGGTGTACCTAAATGAGCCGGACCAGCCTGTCCCGTTAGTTGCGCCGCTTATTACAAAAGACCTCAGGATGATGAGAACAGCTTGCACTGCATAATGTGGCTGCTTATAAATGCATACATTGATAACATCGAGCCTAATAAAACTTATATTGCTATGGGAACTTTAAAGAGCACATAGTATACAAAATTAGTTACTACCCCATAAAAGTTTTTAATTATAGTATTTCTGTCTGTGACAGAAGTTAAGGTTATGTCCTTGCTTCAGTTATAAATACCAATATTCAGTTTATATCCAAACCATAACACTTATCTCTGGCCTGATTTTAAGTTCACAGTCCATATGCATGGTTTTACAATTCAATGACATGTTTTTTCTATTAAAAAAGACCGGGGAAATAGTACTTTTACACATTTGAATGCTTTTCCCTTTCTTCTTGAGTGAAGACAAACTTTGGGGGGAATTTTCTTGTTCCAGCAGAAGTGGGCTGTCCATTAGGCTGTTCTGCAAGCTGGCTATTGGAGTTAATAATGAATTTGAAAAACTAGTAATGTAACTCTGGGACGTTAAGGCTTTAGGCTGGTGATAGCTCTTCCTCATAACCTTTTTAGCATGCTTTTTGATTATTGTGGAGCCACTGTCAAGTGACTGTGGTTGCCATAAAGCTCCTGTATGGGTCCAAAAAGGCATCAAACATTTTTCAACTAAATTACCTGATTAAAAATATCTGTGTTTGCCTTACAAGGCTGTCTTGTGGTTTCATAGCTCTCATTGTTTGTTTTCCTCTATAGTTGTTGCGGTTTAGAAGATGAGTTCATCAGAAGGGCTTCAAAAATCACACTGAAAGCCATTATGTAGTGGCAGGTTTGCATTCATTGTTAAAATTTCACCCCTGTGCAGGGGTTGAATCCTACAAATGCGAGGGGAGCAGGGAGGTTGCAGGTGTTTGCTATTGTGTGTTTGAGTCCTTTTGGGGCACTAAGTTTAGCTGAGCAGCTTTAGCTTGGAGTATCTGAAATCATGGGCTGGAAGTTTATTGCGAAGCAGCTATTTTTACAAATAGTCCAAAGTAGTCAGTTATAAAAAGTCATACAGACATTAATAAATAAAAATTTACTTTCACTTAGCGAGAGCTTTGCAAGTGTGTTGTGAAGGCTGGTGGTGCCTGGGGGCCCTGGGTCAGTCTCCCATTGCAGGCAGGGTGTCTGTCACACGCTGCCCTCTCGCCATCCTGCCAGCGGGCTGGTTATGAACATGGTAAAGAAACCTGGTTTGAATTCGGTACTAAACTAATGAAAACAAGGTTGGTGTGATAATGTTAAGCTCTGAAGGCTTGTGAGGCTGCATTCAAAGTTGTGCAGTTGTTGCCAAAAAGGGAAATAAAATACACTACATGAATAGGAAGTACTTCATGGCAAAGAGCAACACTTAAAGAGACTTAATTTTCTCTGCAGCAAGAATGAATGTTGTCCTTTATTCTTATGAATGTAGCCATAATGGCAATTTGCACACTTAACTTTTGACTGAAAATCTACTTTTTACAGTAGCTGGTGAACGTTTTGCTTAAAAGTACAGCAATTAAATATTAATGTGCTGTTCCAAACTGCCTTTTTTTATTTGAGATATTATTGGAAAATCAAAAGGGATTTCCAAATGAACAGCAGCATGCTAATCAATTTTCATTGATCATTACTATTATACTATTAATGGATTTTTTTTTCCAATTAGTACATGCTATGTCTTTTACTTTGCTGTAGCATAGAAAATGTAATAGTATTTCATGTAATGGCTGTAAGACAGTGTTTAACTAGTAAACTGCAATGGGAGAATATTTAAGCTGTTTTTCTAAACAGTAGTTTTTCAAGGTTGTATTGATGCCAATAACACTTCTGCTTCCCATAAAACTACTACACTTCAAATAGTGAAAGCTGAGCACAAACACAAATAGAAATTTTAAGAAAACATACTAATCTGTGGCATAAACAAGATTTGTGCCTGTTTGGTAACCTTTTCTGGAACATTTTCAGTGATCAGCCTGACTTAAGTTGTTGTTACTGCTGTCTTACGAAGTTATCCTAAACACAGGGTACTAATGACTTCAAGCCACAGCCCCATCTCCTATTTTTCTTTCTCCATGCATTTGTTTGTATGCTATGTGTGTAGTTTTACTTGTCCAGACTCGAGGTTGTGGATTCTCCAATGCCTTACAGCTTTGCATTTGTTTACACTGGACGAAAAGAGATGGAAAATCTGTTAAAGGTGTTTTATATGCTTCTTTTACAGCAGAAGGCATACTATACATGATGGAAAGCAGCAAATGAGCAAACTGAAGGACTTAATCAGAGTGCCAGGTCTGGTTCTGCATTACAGGCATTTGTGTTATTTGCCTTATTTAACAAATCCAGATCAGAATTCAGCCCGGTCCTTAATTCTGTGCTTAGGTTTAGGCACAGGAGTAGCCCTGGTGAAGACCAGTTAGTAAAGACTTTCCTCACATGCTGATCTAAGGTACATGTATAGGAGGAGTTGTTCCCCATTCATTAAAAGCAATTAGCAGATTTATTATAGCACTTACTGTGTTGTACCAAACAAGAAAATAATTTTGAATGTAAGATGTTTGTTAGCCACAAACAAACCAGCGTTTGTTTAGATAAAAGAAGCCATGTAAATGGTATGTAATTGGCTTATTTGCTACTTATCTGATACTTCTGTGTGTTTTCACTTAGCATCAGTTTTGTAGGGTTGGATAGTCATGTAAAAAATGTATAGCTGTATAGCTTCCAAGCTGAAATCAATATCAAATGCCACAGTATAAGGTGGCCCAGTGTGTTTTACAGACCACATACTGAATTATTAGTTCATTTGCTATCTTTGGGTCTGTTCCTGCTCCATTTGAAGTCAATGAGAGTTTTGTTTGGAAGTTGCTATTAACAAAAAGTGGTTAGACATCCAGCAGTCTTATAAATGAACCTTTTGTAACTTCTTGATCCCAGGTTGTCTAGCTTTTAGTCACTACATTTTGTGTTTGTGTAAGGCAAGATCTTTTTCTTATGTTGCTCAGTGTTTACTAGGGACAGTTTTGGAAAGCTACTTCTGCGCATGCTTCTTCAGTCGAGGTAGAAGATCAAGATGTTTATTTTCAGGTAACAGTAAGCAGTTAATGGCAGGAGTGATTGCTGTCCCCCAAAGTCTCTCAGTATGGTAATATGGTGAGAGGCTGGACCAGCTTAACCTTTTTGCAGCAATAATACCTCACTTTCACACACACAAAAAAGTGGCTTCTTTGATCTCCCATCTCTGTTACAACTCTACTCCAGCTTGTGTCTTGGACTTTGCCCCTTATTTCTTTCTTTTTAGCTCTTGGCCCCTTTCAACCAATAATGCTTGAAATAATCTGTCTCCTTATTTTTCTCTCTGCTGTTTCCCTTTCTCCTTTCCTCCCAGTCTCAGCTCAGTTACCACCTTCCCCTCACTGAGATCCCATCTAAAAATTTACTCTTTCTGTGATGATTATAAGTTGTGAGCAAACAATAACATGAGTAATAACTATAGATTGTTCCCTTCTTCTGCTTTCACAGCATGTTCTCTCTTCCTGATGCCTATTTTTTAGACTGGAAGCCCTTTGGATCAGGAACTGCTTTTATTGTTTGAGGTTTTTTTTTCTCACAGCACTGAACAAATTGGATGTGCTAAAACATTATAAATAATAAGAAGAGCAAGCTTTTCATGGTCATGATACTTTATAAACATCAATGGAATAATAATATTTTAAAAACACTTATGCTGTGCCATGTGAGTACTCATTTGCTGGATGTAATGTACCACATCCTCCTCATTTGGTTTAAGTCTCCACTGAGTCCAGAGGCTTTGCCAGTTTATATCAGATGAAGATCTGGCCCATCATCTCTGATTTGCAGTACTCAGTCACTTTTTCTTTTAAAAGAATAATTAGTTTTTCAAACTTCTGCTTTGTTTTTGTATAGTAAGTAAAAATTCTGATACTCTAGTAGGACAGTGGATGTGTTTTCATCTTTCTCCCTGAGAACTGTTTGGGCACCCATGCCCAATGGTGTGGTGCAAGAGCTGAATAGCCCTTTGGGCTTTCATTCTGACACTCAGACTTGTGAATTGGTGCTTCTCTGGTGATGTACTCATCAGAAGTTGAGGCAAAAACTTTGCTAGGTTATTGGAGAAGAATTCAGAAGAGGGAATGAGGTGCATACATCATTACCCCTTCTATGTGAATGTTTTGAGGAAAATACCAAGTTTGTTAAAACTAGTGGAAGAGAAATGCAGGCCATTAAAAAAATAGACACCAAAAATACTGGCTGTGGGAACATTTTGTCATCCATATATTAGCAATAACATTTTACTCAGCTCCACAACACTCATTGAAGCAACTGTTTAATTGCAAGGTTTTTAACCTCATATAACAAATTAATCAATTTGTATCATATTTATGACTAGGAAACAACAAAGCATGGATAAAAAGAGAGACCTTACAGTCTGCTTGTAACTTTTTTAACAATAGGAGTAATAAGGTAAAATCTATAGAAATTAAGAAGAATTGATACCACATACAGCTAGAAATCAGGGAAGTTAAATTCTCTATGAGATGGTTTCTCATCTGACAGACCGATCAGGTTGTAACTGTGAAGTGACCTAGTCACAAAATAAGATTTCAAAAAGATAGTGTTTTCCAGGAAACTCATGCAAAGTTTGTTTATGGGCTGGTTGGCTGTAAGGCTAATTCCAGGGGAAAATCTCAAGTTTTTTATGAAAAACTGAAGGTAGGAAAGGAAGAGCTTTAGCCAAGCTTTCTTGGTTTTGAACAGAACTAGCTCTTCGTAAACCTTGCCCTGCTGGGAAGTGGGAATTACCATTTTGGTGCTGCTGTAGGGGGCTGATTTGCTTGCTGACTGCTCCTAGGGAGCCCGCTGGTCCCCGCTCCAGCCAAATCCACTGTGTTCACATCATTACCAGTAGGGCTACTCCCTGGTCTCTATCTCTTAAAATCAATATTGAAGACACTGGTTGTACTTGCTGATGCTGCCTAAGGCCCCAGGAGAGCAAAAATGGACCCTTGTAGTTGAATATTCAGGTAATAATCTGTATAATTTCTGAAGAATTTGTGAGTAACTACAAATTTATAATTAGGAGAAAGAGTGAATGAACTGTAGTGACAGTTAAATGAGCATGACAATTATTAATATTCTGTGCTAAATGTTTTCTGTATCTTTTCAAAGGTAAAAATGCATAACTTGTGTTCCTCTCAGAGCTCGATAGCTCAACTTTCCTAGTACCTTAAGCAAATGAAAACTAGCGTTAGTGACTTAAGATGACTGTGTTTTATCCTCTTAGGAAGATGTAAACCTGCATACATCTACCAAGGACTTGGATAAGGATGTATCCTAGGAAATAAGACAGTGGGAATGCAATTTAAACTTATCTTTTGAGACCCTTTATGTATTTTTTAAAAAATAAATTCGTTCCAATGCAGCAGTGGTCGTCTCAGCAGTCAGGAAACACTTAAAATTATGCAGAAGGGACCAGAAATCTTTGCTAAGAAGCTTTTTGTTCCTGTGTTTTGTTTCTCAATAAAGATGATCCACAACTGTAAGTACTTTAAAAACAACAGGGTCATCTCTGACAAATCCGTACAACTTCTTAAGGTAACCCAGTCTTTCTGTGTGGTTGTTTCCATGTGTTTTGGACCAAAGAGTGCTTTGTGGCTTAGCCTGGTTTGACTACATGGCAGTAATGGACAAAGAGAGGATGAAGGTGATGTGTTCATACACTGAGTTTTTTGATTGATTTTTTTTTGATTGCTTTGAGCTGTGATCTTGCTTCTTACTGCACCTGTCGCTTTTGAAATCTGTTAGGGAGAAACTCATGGCATCCCTAGGTCATGCATTGCTGAGATGGTCCAGTCTAGGTGCCAGCTATTATGATGATGGTAAGAAAAATGCAGATATGATGGACAGATGGATCAGGAGGAAGAAACATTGGTGAAGTATGCATTTGCAGGGTTCAGATTCAGAACAATTCCCAACAGTAGTCTCTCCAACTATCCATCTCCCTGTTTCTATCCTTGCCTTCTTTGATTTGGTCACTGAAGTTTTGGGGAGTCTTTGGGGAGGTCTGGTGTATGGGTATTGGCAGATGTCCTAAACCTCCTCTGGGGGGATGTTAGCTTCTTTGTGATGATGCTAAATGGTCTCTATCTCCTAGTGATGCACCAAGGGAAAGTGGATTCTTTCTGTGGTTGACTGTGAGGGTTCATCTCTCAGGTCTGTTAATTTTAGGAGGGAATGATGTAATTTTAATGTTTTTGTGCTCCTTTGTGTTAGAACAGCAAGTGCAATATATGACTGAACCTCAGTCCAGAAAAAATGAACAGTTTGTTGACAGAGGTATGCTGGAGAAGATAATTACATTGATATGCATCCAATAGAAGACACTTTTTTACATTTTTTTGTTTCTGACATAGTCAGGGAGGGAACCTGCTATGTCATCAACAGTTTTTAAAGGACAAAGTACCAATAAAGGCTAAGCTTGCGTTTCTTCATTTGTGTTTGGCAAGGAGAGAGTAACATTTTCTGCAGCACGATAACCTTGAGTTAACTAAATGTCACCAGTTTAAAGAGTAAATTAATGTCACAATGTGCTTTGCTTGTCATTAGACTTGAAGACTGTCAGGAATTTCTTCATACAAAAGGTGTTTATGTGCTAGTAGTCTGTGTACCCAGGCTCCTTGCAACAAAACCGCCATGATCCCAACTCATGTGAAGCAGTATCACTACATTGACTTGCATGTTTGGGTATGCCAGTGTGTTTGCAGCTAGCTTGTGGAGCTCTGCCCCTTTTCACTGTGTATCATAGAATGGTTTGGAGATCATCTAGTTCCAATCCCCCTGCCAAACCCATATAATGGGTAGCAAAAATGTGTGTATTACCATATGTGACTTAACATATCCCTGACCATGTAGTACAGATGATTTTGCAACATCTGAGGCGAAATGGCTTTGAGATAACCCCAGCAAAGGAAAGCACAGATAAATGCTTTTGGTGCTAGAGCTGCACTGGCTTTTGTAGATCCAAGCAAACTATCTCTTCACAACACTCTTGAAGGCTTTGTGCTGTACAGGAACTTACCAACTTGGGTGCATGGCTGCATGAACATGATTACATACCAAGAGGTATAAATGCAACCCTTTTTTGTTGTTGTTCTTAGAAGTATATAAGTAGCAGTATCTTGAGCTAATTACAGCTGATGTATAGCACATTTAAGGAAACCCATTAACAGAGAATTAGAACTATAGCGGATTAGCTATTCTTTTATGGCCTTGACTGTAGAACTTTTGATGCCTTGGTAGCTTTTCTAACACTCATTGCTCATCTGTCTTGACTGAATGACTGAGAAGCTTCTTTCAAGTCACAGTCTGGTTGTAATATGAAAAAATGACTGCTTTCAGCTGAAAAAATGATTATCTGGAAAGGTAAATTCTGTGGGGTTCTGTACTGTATTTGTTGTTGAGATTTAAAGCATTTTGCTTTAAATGTGTCTGTATAATAGAATGAGCAATCCCTAATATGCTTCCTTGGAGTTATTAATTATTTACTTTCTTGAAATACAGATCATAGACAATTTTACATGACCTCCCTTCTTACAGGCTTTCTTGTCTCTTTATTTTTGTATGCTTTGCAAATGCCTGTAAATTTATTTTCACTGAAAGGGGAAATAAGTAATTTAGATGATTGCAGCTGTTACATAATTAATTAATTTCAATTTAAAACAATCAAGTAGTGCCCATCTATTGTTCTTTGTGCTTTTCTGAGGCATTAAGATTCACAATATCAAAATAAGTTCCAGATGGAAGTGCATACTTTATAATCAGAGGAAAAAATATGTGGTTTTGTCAAAACCTGAAGAGTCCTGCCCTGATTAAAATGGAAAGTATGCTTAAACCCATTTTTCAAGTTTCGAGCCATGGCTTTAGGAATTACTTAGAAGTACCAATTTGAAAGGTTTTATAGGGTATTAGCTTGTATACAGAACTATAGAGTGAGGGAAACTGTGATGTAGGACTATTTATTAATTTGTTTCCTCAAATAATCCTGGCATCTGTTAAAATGTGACTAGGCTTAGCATATTTTCCAGTTTCTGACACTCTTATGTGATAAAGAGAAATATTAGCAATGATAAATTATGTCTTTGCTAGTAATCAATAAATAACACATTCACCTGATAAAGTAATGGTAAAATGAAATAAAAAATATTGAGCAGAAGGAAAAATGGTTGAAAGGGTGCAATGAAAAAGTACAGGAACATACAGGCTTTAATAAGTACTAGGGTTAGTGGAAGAACTTCTAATGTGGCAGTTTGCAGTGAGAATAAAAAGTCTTTTTTGAACACGAAAGACTCTTATGTAAGAGGTTTACATTATGTAAATGTTAGTGTTATTGGCAATAGCCCATTTTAAAGGAACACTTTATATTCAGAAAAGAATTTGCAAATAATGGGATAGATGCCGCAGTCTCTAGTCCCGACTTGGACAACTTTCTCTTTGAAATCAGTGCAAGTTTTGCCTGAATAAAGGTGGAAGGAATTAGCCCATTCATTATTATCTGAATTACATCAAGAGCTGACTGCTAAACAATAAAATCATGATTCATAACATAACGGCTTCACTTAATTCTTTTGTGGTCTTAATATATCTCATTATATGGTATTTCTGTTCTTTCCTCTCTAGGCAGTATTCAAATTAATAACAACCACCTTTACATAACTGATGGTTTGACATATTTTGCTGTCTTTTAGCAAGATCAAAGGATTTTATATACCCTTTTTGGATAGATACCAAGAATGGAGTGATCAATCTCTTCTGTAACCATTAAGCGCAGTGTAAATATCTCAGGCTACCCAGTTAGACACAAGTGGTTTGCCAGATGCTGAGAGCATCACCAGTTGTCAGGAGATTCCCAAACCTGTAGGACAGTCCAGAATTTATTAGGGATTAGCGGTGGTTCAAGTTGTCACTCCACTGATTTGTGGTCATTCAGCTGTGCCCTGCCATAAGCAGCCTGCATGATATGTGGAGATAAGGTTCAAGTGACAGATACTTCATCAGACACCTTTGGGTGGGAAGGGGTCAGAGATGGATGGACACTGGTGCTCCAGTTCCTCTCCTGGGACCAGGGAGGAATGTAGGATATAGTAAGTGAGATGAAGTTAAAAGGGCATAAGAGAAGCAGATCGAAGAGAACAGCCCAAGAAAAGGGACCCCCAAAAGGCTTTACTGTGAAGCTGGAGTTAACCCCTCACCAGGAAGCCGTCTGCAGCCTTCAGGCTTTAAGAATTCTTTTTATCTAGAGATGTAATTGAAGCAAGATGTGTAACAGCTGCAAGAAGTCAGGTTTGTCAAAGTAACTAGAAAAATGAGTTCTATGACACACTTGCACAGAGCAAAGTAACATATAGCTGAAAAAAAAAGAACAGATTATCATATGGGTTAAAAAGAGGAAGAAAAATACTCAAATAATGAAAGCTGCAGTTCATTCTGGAGCATTGATGATTTGAAATTGTTACAATGAAGGTTTCCTAGAAGAGTCAGCATCCTAACTCTTTACCCCAATAAGAATAATAGTGAGCTAACTCATTATGTTCCCATCATATTTCATTGATGGGCTGGAATGGCTAGTGCTCTGCACTGACTCTAGAATAGGGTGGCAGCTGTGTTATTTTACCCTACTGCCTGTTGCTGTTGTTATTCAGGTACATTACCATTGCACTTTGCATCTACACAGGGACCCAGGTTTGCTGTACTAAGAGCTGTGGAGACTTGGGACAAACAGCCAGTTATGGAACCAGAAACTTTGCAGACCAAGTGACAAACAAAGGAAAATATGGATAAAGGCAAAACTGGTCACAAAGAAAAGACTAGAGTATTTTAATAATTCAAATAAACAGTGGTTACAGCAAACCACAAGCCTGACAGTGCTGCCAAGTGCGTGAGTGTGAGCATGATGGGAAAGCTTCTTTCTTGAGGTTCTTTTTGAGAACTTCAGAAGGAACAATGCAGTGACTTTGAGCATGTTTATGAGGATTCCTCCCAAGTATGAGTGACAGCACAGGAATACCCTGAAGGGGTTAGTTGGAAACTTGGAGGGCGAATTGCCTTAATGGGCCAAGAGAAGACTAGAATCAGCCTTTTTGAAGTAAGTTTTGGTAATGACTCATAATGATAGGAATAGGCCACTAACAGGCCTTTATGGGGAGGAAAGTGGGAACCAGTGAAGAGCTGTGACGAAAAGGGACTCACAGTCAAAGCACCTTCCCTGGGAAATGCTACTTGCTGCAACATCTCAGCTGGAGCTGTGAAATCCCATTGTGCATGAGGCATTGAGGCATGTATAGCAGCAGAAAAATGCCCTTGCCCAAAGAACTCTGTAGATGGGTAAGCTAAGTCTCAGTAACAGACTGTAGTTTAGAGCTACCATAATCCCACTGTGTTAAAGTTCTGATACTGAAATGCTGATAACTATTGGGTATCTTTAAGGCAACTCAGTAGTTCATCCGACTACACAGGGCACTAATGGGAACGAATTAAATATACCTGTTACAGTAGTACTATGGAGTACTACTCCAGTACTGTGGCTTTGGATCAGAGTGAGTCTTAGAACCCACACCTGGGTGCCAGTCGAATATACCTAACTCCCACTTTCAGAAATTGCTTGGCTGTGTACCTCTCATTGAAAGCCTTAAAGAAAATGGAATTCTGATTTTTTGAACAGATATGTAACTCAGGTGTTTTGCTTTGCTCAACTCACACTCGCATGCAGAAACAGTCAACAAAATGTCAGTGTTGCTTATACTGTACTTTGGTTGGTGGAAGAAAAGTCATCTATTAAAGCTGAAATCATCATAACATTAGATGCTAATGTATCTGCTGGGTGAAATGTATCAGCTCTGTTGAAATGCTGCTAGTTCGCCCTCATCCGTTCACAGTTGTCTCTGGAGGATTGGAAAATATAAACAAGTTTTCTAACAATACACGCTAAGAGTATGCTAAAGTAGCTGCATTTACATTATCCCAGCAGTCTGTCTCTGTCTGCAGACAAGTACAGAACCAAACAGAGTCCAGAAGTTTGAGTATGGTTCCTGTGTTTCCTCCTAGGAAGTCTCAGGAGAAGAGGTGATTTTGTGCGCTCACAGATGTCCCGCATAAGAGCATTTTTTTGAATATGCTGCTGGCCTTGCTGCACCTGGTAATAAACCCTGGCAATAAATCAGGTGATCTGCACATGCATAATAAATCTGATACACCTGAATGTCGGCATACAGGATGGACATGCTGTGCACAAACTGGCTATTTTCCAAGTCTTCTGGATGTCCGGCTTCCACTGTGATTGGCTTGCCTAGGAGTCCTGGCAAAACTGCTGATGTTCTTTTTTCATATCAGTATTCCCAGGGCATGTCCAGGAGGAGAGAAACATATGGGGTACTAAAGCTCGAGCATCGTTTTTCAGTGTGGCTGGAATCATTCAAGCAATGATACAACCCTGAAAATATAAACAACCCACACCCATAAAGGTGCTCTTTCTGTCAACTTAGGCATTTTTTTTGAAATTATTTCTCACATATCTATTTCTCACAAGTTCAAATCTGTTCTCTAGTTTCTTTACCTGAAGATTTTGTGTGTGTCGGGTGTATGCTCTTACCACTTCAGGGCATCAGCATCCTGAGTACCCACTCAGTATCCATCAAAACATTTACTTTTCTTAGGAGAGCTTTAGTTTAAGACCTGTAAGTGTGCAAGGACCTTCATGAGGTTCTTGTGAGCCTACTTCTCAAGCTTTTCCAGGTCCTTTTGCATGGCATCCTGTCCTTCTGTTGTGTCAACTGCACTGTTCAACTTGTGTCATCTGCATATGCTGAGAGTGCATTTGATCTTGCTGACAATGTCTTTGATGAAGATATTGAAGAGTGCCAGTCTCAAGGTAGAGCCCTGAGGGGCACCATTCATCACCCACCTCCAGCTGGATGTAGAGACATTGGCCATAACTCTCTGGCAGTGTCTGTCCAGCCAATTCCTTATCCACTGGATCATCCCTCCATCAAATCCAAGTCTCTCCAATCTGGAGATAAAGGTGTTATGTGGAACTATATCCAAGGCTTTACAGAAGTCTAGATCGATGACATGTCTCATTCTCCCATGCTGACTGTTGCTGTAACTCCCTTGTAGAAGGCCATTAGGTTGGTCAGGCATGTTTTGCCCTTAGTAAATAAGGGCAACTAAGTTTTATGTTAGTAAGGTAAAACAAGGTAGGCCTGTGCAACTCGTCTATTGTAAATGCTTCATCACCACTTGGTTACTGGAAACACCAAGTTTGTACACAAACGTTTGATTCTATTTTGGTCTGAGTGGGAACAGGAATGGCCCCCATTGAGATAAGGCAGAGAATCACAACAGTGACTGGATTGGTGCTTCCTTTGTCACCACCTCTACATTCATTTGAGAGGGAAGGGACCTCAGTGCTGTAAGAGTAGGTGGCTGATTTTGTAAAGATGAAAACATCTCTTTTCTTACTTTCTCTGGCAAATGAGCCTTCTTTACCATTGCGATATGGGGTGCACTGAAATGAAGCTGGGAACTTTACTGAATTGTAAACTTGTGTTTAAATGAGGAGTATATTCAGAACAAAGATGCTAGCTTGATTTCAATAAGCCAGAAAGCATGTAATGTACTAGATCCTATTGAGTTACAGTCTTGCGTCTCCTTAGGACTCTCTCAGATGGTTTTCTGTGCCAATTCAGGACACTGCCTTTAAGCTAATTAACAATTCTGAACAAAGTTGGAGGGAATTCATGTTTTTATTCGCCTGGGTGACATGCTTATCAAGTCAGCTACCTACAGTCTGATACAGCAGGCTGCCAACAGACTTGTCATAATTTATGAAGAGGGTTTGTGGTGGAGAGAGAAAGTATAATGAAAACCATATTCGCCAATTAAACACCTACATTTCCTTTTAGAGTCCAAACAATGGACATCTTTCCTTTTGCAAAAGAGATTTCTCAAATCAAAGCAACTCATAGAAGGAATATAAATTAGGAAGGAAGCTTTGAGTAGATCTTTACTGAGTCTCTGACACAATGACATAGTAAGGCATGACACATTCGTGAATGTGATCTAGCTCTCAGCAATCAAGCAAGAGTAATGGAACCAAATATGGGACATATTTAGGTCAAGTTTTTGATACCTGTAATACCAGTCTTTTCCTGATAGGGAAAGAGTACAGTTGGTGCTTTTCGTAGTCTGTAATACATATTTTTAACACACGGAAAGTAGCATTTTTACTCAAGTGAACAGAAACTGACCTCATAATAATGACAAGAAGAGGATCTTTGAAAATAACCGTGGACTTGTTAAACAGAGGATGAAGTAGAGCCTGGATATGACACATTCAGTGGTATTGCAGCTAGAGACGTAGCTGCAACAGGAGCTTGGGAAGCCGTTTACTGTGAAAAAAATCTCTGGTATAAAAAAATTCATTACAAGGACACAGAAGAGCAGAACAGACACTTCAGAGAAAGAGTGTCAAAATTAATTTTGCATAATTTTACTGACAACACATAATATAGTTGATTTGAACCAAATACATTGAAAGACATTACAAAAATACAGTGGGTGACGATAAAAACAAATGATATTATTATTAACTGTGGGTTTGTATTTACCTCAAGTAGCACTCTGTAATACTTGGCACCAGTTGCACTAAACATCACATCAGTAGGTCTGTAAGCAGTTCAGCTGTGTTCATAGAGAAAGACATCTGAGTTAATCGGTTTGTCTATGGTTGGTTTTTTTCAAGAGGAAAGAGTAACTCTTTTGGGCTCAGTATCATGTGAGTACAGCTATGGTGCTTCTGGACCAAAGCCTACAGGGTTTCATGGTGCTATATGTGAAAGCCCTGCTCCGGTCTCAGTTAACTTACGGATCTCTGCCCTGCTGTGATGTGTATATATATGCCCAAAGCTTCCCAGAGGATATGAGGCAGATGAACTCTTTTTGGTGGGCATGGGCACCTGACAGGCTTAAAAGGAGAGAGGTGAACCAGACTTATTTGTGAGACTGTGTTTCCTAAGCAGGATAGAAAGTCAGTAGATTGCTCATTGTACAGTACTTCTACAGCGGTGCATCTAAACCTGAAGTCAGTAATTGAAGGTATTTGATTACTGAGAAATTTGGTCAGTTTAGGGAAGAGACATTGCATGTGGGGAGTACAAACTAAGGGAGTACAGAAGACTCTTAGGTCTCCAGTGAAAAGAAAAAGCAAGCAGTTCTGGAAGGTCAGTGTACAGCAAGGAATCCACAAAGGATGCTGCAGGCTGGAGACATACCTAGATTGGAAGCTAAAGGCAGTGCTAACGTATTAGTGGCCTATTTATCCAAACCACTAAAAATCACTTTCATTTTAGCTGCCATTTAATATGCCCAGAAATTGTCACATGAGCCAGAAAGTCCTCTATTATTTGGAGGATGGATTTTGATTTCGTTCATTGTACCAACTAAGTTTATGCCAGGAGATTAGTTTAGCTGGTGGTGTGCCACCAAAGCAGATCCTTGCTTCAGTTTTACTGCTTTTAAGGAAGGTGCAACATAGTATGTGCACAGTTTAGGGAGAATTAACATACCAAGCCACATGATCTGGAAACTCAACTAAGTATCTGAGATGATGATGTTTTCTGGCAGAAGCACATTTAGACTTAGCTCCAGCTTTGCTACTGCACATGTCTAGAAGCAACTTGGGAATTACGAAACTCATCAGCCCAGTACATAAGGATCTGGAGAAGTCCAAGAAGTGCTATGGCCACACACTGTCTGTGCTGCTTGCATATCACACATTATATAGCTTTGGGATAATACTACCCAGGGAAGTCAGCGCTCCCCTTTTCCACCCACCTGAACATTTCAACACCTTCACTCTTAGTCCCATGGGCCCTCCAATCCCAGATCCGTACTGGGATCAGGCTCTGGGGACGGTGGTGAAGTACTTGTCACCCAGAAGTAGCCTTGAACCTAGTAAGTAGTACAAGTTCCTTGAAACTGAATTTATGGATGCAAACCCCATGCCAGGGAGAGTCTTGGATCTGGGCTTCCAGTTTTCTTATGCTGATGTTTTAACCGTTGGAATGTTGGCAAAACAGTGTACTTAGCTCTATCCTTTGGTTTTTTTCTCGAAGAGAGGTATGCCACCCTTGTCTGACCTGAGAGCCCGAGAGGCCACATGGGTAGCACTCATGCTGTGAGTCTTGCTTTCACAATGGTGTAATCACGGCAAAAAACCTAAGTTCTTTTTGACATTTTCCTTTGACCAGTGTAGGGTTTGGCCTCTGGGTGTTGAGCAGCTGGCTTTTTGGTGCCAGCTTCTCCCCATTTTCCCTATGAGGAGCTTTGGCATCCAATGCAACACAGTGATACCCCTTTTGGGAGGAGGGTGCCTAACTCTGCACCCAGCTATGCAGCTCATCCCTTTACCCAAGTCTTTTAGAAGAAGATTTAGATTTTAATTTCATTACATTTATTAAGTTTATTGTTATCTCACCAGATTAACTGAAGCCAGCTGCTTCTTTCTAGCAAGGGCTGGTAAATGTTATTTCGGAGGAGACAGGAACATTTGTCCTATCTTTTAGTTTTTCAGAGAAAGCATGTTTGCCTGGAAAATATACTCAGTTTTTTTGTTAATGCCAAGATGGTCTAAAAACACAGAAGATAATTCTCATCTAATCGAATCTATTTAGAGTATTTCTGGAGAGCCCATTACTGGTGTCTGAGTGACAAATGAAGGTCTGGATTGCACCTGCCAGGTATGTGCCTGGGGAAAAGGCATATGCAGTAGATAAGGATAAAGGCATGCGTGTCCTCATGCAGGAACTATCCTCTATTCAGCATTTTCTGGTGAGACATATAATAATTCCCAGCAGACAGCAGGTCAGATTTCTAGAAGTATATCAGTAACCATGGACTTGCCTATATGTGAGCAAGCAAAATACATGAGGGTGTAAACTGAGTAGTCTGCTGTACAGTCTGCAGGGTGCTGGCATTGATATGTGGAAAATTACACACATATGTACAGTTATTTAACTTAACATGCTTGTATAGATTTGAAATACAGCTAATGTAATGCCTGTACTGGGCATTTCTTCTAAGAGTGAGAAGTACCACTATAGAGTAGAGCAGTCAAAATTAACAGTTTCTGTCCAAATTTTGAAGATAGCCTGTATCTGTAGTTGGCAACTTCTCTGATACTCCTCAACCTGGCGCAGACATGAGCATGAGGCACAGATTTCAGCATTAGCAGTAGCAGATAATTTCCTTCCTGAAAGAAGATGGGAAAAATAAGCATCTTGTTCTGTTCCTGTCAGCAGGAACATTTCTATCTGTTCCTGTTGCAGTTGCTCATTCCTTAGGGCCACTCACACCAAACAACACTGAGCAAGCAATATGAGATTTCACACCTAAGGCTTTCTAGCTACTTCTGGGCTGTCACAGTGAAATCTCTGGCTGGTACAGCATTCTGCTTCCTCTCTCTATCTTTTACATGAGGTGCGTTGGCCATGAAGGACTAGGACCATGTCTAGGACTAAGTTGTGCTGGTCAGGTATAGGGGAAAAGAGGATGCAGTGTACAGGAATGTGACAGCGGGAAATGAGGGTTGCTTGAGGCCAGGCCACCACATAACTGGCTCTGAGGGGCTGGCAACCTGCCCTCCTTAAGGGAGATGCTGACAGCTCCTCAGAGCAGATGAGCTCAGGTCCTCTTCTGCTGCCCCGGACCATGCAGGAATGGTGTGGTTACAGAAAGGGGTTTATTCAGGGGAATAAGAAAGAAAAAATGCTCTCCACTCCCTTCAGGATGCTGGCAAGTATCACTTGTCTGACAACCAGAGAAAATGGGGGAATGAAAGGGACTTCAGATTTCACGCCTCATCTCTGTTTTTCTCAGGCTCAAGAGGGGGAAGAGAGGATAACTGTCTGCAGAAGGTTAGTCGCCCCTCGTGTCCATCAGCTGTTTGTTTCAAACAAAAATGGGAGTTTCATGAGGATGACGGGAGCTCAGTGGAGAATCTTGCCCATTGCTGCTGTGCTGCAGTGGGCCCCTTGCCTCCCACCCCCAATATTTGGTATTTTTTCATCACTGAGAAGCAGGTAGGGAGCTGGGCACCTGCAGAGCTTTTTGCTGTCAGAGGGCTTCTTAGTGCAGCAGTCTTTTTTTGCTGTTTGTGTCTGGTCTCTTCTGATTGCAAAGAAAAATAGGGAATATGCCTGTTATCATATATCCTACCTAGACTCCAACCTGCATTCAGGGACATGGGTTATTTCTGCAACCGGCTACAGTGCAATATGTATACATTAGCAAAATCAAGTCCTTATGCTGTTCAGGAAAATTTGGCTCTGAACTGAATATCTAAAAAAGCTATCTGTCTGAGCTGCTTAGAATACTGCACAGCCTTTGTCAGCTGAATAAAACCAAAGCATTTCTATGAACAGAAAGGTTTTGGCAACGATCTGTGAATTATGAGTGGCCAGAACCATTCTCTTCATTTTTAACTTCTAACCCATGATGTATAGCGTAGCCCTCATTTGAGGATAAGAGGTTAGTATCTTATTGACTTGGCTTTAAATTGGATTTCATTGTATTAAAGAGCATCTGTCTTTTTTTTTTTTTTTTTTTTTTGTGCAGAGCAAGATATACGGTAATGTACGAAGTATTTGACTTTGATGTAGCTGTAAGGCTAGACTTTGGAAAACATTCAGCCTCAAAGCTAAGATTGTATTTAGTGAAAACATCCCAGAAAATTATGACTTTACAATTACCTTATTGGTAGTTTGATTTTAATGTAGTTTCGCTGATAGCTACCTTTGTGCTTAAAGATTGTAAACTAATTAGACATACTGCTTCATCTACTCAGGAGGCAAGAGAAGAGCTGAGCTAATAGCTATGGGAGTGCTGTACCAATTTGAGACTGAGGCTAAAATGACATGATAGAGGGTGAGGTTAGTCCTCTCCCAAGGTTGTCACTCCTGGTCACATTTTAATGTGAATTTATTGGACTGAAAGAGGTTAAAGAGGCAATTCTGCACAAGAGGAGAGAAATGTCTAACATAAAATGGAACTCATCAATAGTCCTGGTGTCTATGGGGAGTTGTCATATTCCATAATATTAACCATGTAATTAACAGGATGTATAAAGTGATGTGCTTTAAAGTAATTTATATTTCAGATGCCTTTCGATGTGCTAATAATAGCTCTCTTTTTTCCTCCAGTTTCTTGGAATCACTGCATTTCTCTTTTTTCCTCCAGTCTTTATAAAAACCTTTTGCATTTGTCAGAGAGTTCTAACTAGTGCTCATTCCCAAGGGTCACTTAATGGACAAAGTATGGATAAATCCACATGACAAATCCACTTTGCAATATGGCACAGCTGGCATTCTCTGCTCAAGTTCAGCTCACAAATAAACTTGTAAGGAAACTACATTGATGCAGGGTGCCGGGCAATGCATATTGTCTCGCTCTGTCCTGGAAATGACCTCTCATAGCATCAACTTTTGCATCTCCTTTTCAGACCAGTCGAGGTGCCAGGGGTCATTTGCAGAGTACTTTTCAAGAGAATGTGTGCTTGCTGTTGGTGTTCTTGTTGTTCTTCAAAACCTCATTTTTTTTGTCTTTAATGATTGAGTTTTGAATACCTGGAGGGTCTGACTGACAATTGCTACAACTCAGTTATTATTATTCATCTGATAGGAAATAAAAAAGCTTCCCTTGACAGTGGAATTATCAAAATGATACCATACTTCTGTATCTTGTAAGTCAGGAGCCTCACTGTATAAACTGTTTGCCAGAGATGGCATCTTCCCTCATGCTCCTCTTCAGTGACCTGGGGAGGAAACAGATCTGGGGTAGTTTCAGAGCTGTACTTGAACTAAACAGGGCTTGTGTGCTCAGCTGGCACAGATAAGGACTAAGTTATTAGCACTGCATAAACAGTGCTCATTTTCAGTAGGACTTTTTTGAAAGTTTTGTTAGATTTTGTTGAAATTGATTAGCAGGTTCAAAGTAACAGCCATGGAAGAGGGAGTAGATGACAGGGAGACACCATGGTCTGATACTTTGCTTCCCAAGAGAGCCCCTACATGCAGTACATATCAATCTGTGAAACAAATGTAGGTTAACAAGAAATTGAAAAAAAAAAAACCCCTTGTTTCAAAACTGTATTTAATTGGTAGATGGGGTAAAAAAGTGCAGATTGAGTATCTGGTGCAGAGCCCGTAACACGTACTTGCAGAAAATTTCCTTCTGGAGTAAATGAGATCTTTCAGGAAAGATGATGGGGGAGGCGTTTGGAGTCTGTGAAGGGCAGACTGTGCCTGTGCTGGAGCTGGTGCAGCATCTCAAACTGGAAGAATCCTGATCTCTGGTATTTGCAGCTAAAATGATAAAAAAATACAAAAAGTTGAAGGGAAGAGGAGGGTGGAGCCTGGACAGCAGTCTGAGATGGGCCACCTTTCCCAATGCACATTCAGGAGCATGATGAGAGCCAAGCCAAAGTCTGTACCTGCAAACCCTGCATGTCTGAATGTACCATCCTGGGTTTATAAGATGACTTGGTTGATGGATAGTCTAATGATTACCTTTTGCTGTGACTGAAGATGAAAATGCCTGGTCTAGTTGCAGGATGTGGGCTTAAACATAGACCCATGTAGGAACATATGTCTGCATAGGGTAGCTGAAGGGTGTCAAGCTAGTTTTTCCTGCTATATGTAAGTAGCATATGGGAAAAAAATTCCACTTCCACACTCACTTACCACATTTTTCTCTTGTATCTGTAATACTTATACTGATCAACAGAATGTAGTGGCATTCTAGACATATTCTAGTAACTGCATGTATTTCTATCAAATGTTGTCAAAGAGCAATATTTTATAGGAACATTTACAGCTTATCAGAAATTGAAGTGTTTTCTTCTCCTATGCCCTGGCCATACTATTGTGAAAATTCACTTATACAACCACTTCCAGCAACTGAAAAATAAAATATTTCCAGTCACTCTACAGGTTCATTTTATAGTAATTTAAAACTGCCCGTTACCACCAATAACTTTGGTGCTGGAAAACAGTACAGCAGTTATGAAGTCCTGGTATGTAACTTCTTCTAGAAAGCAGAGGTTTTATCACAGCCATGAACACGCAAGTGACCTGAGGCATAAAATTACTGCTCAAAAAAAAAAAAGATCTTATCTCCAGAAAATGCTCAGATGTCTAGTTACGACAATTAGAACAATGGTGATTTCACATCTGTTAGGCAGACAGTTTTAATCTGTAAAAGGTTAAGTATTTGACAGTTACTTGTTCTTACATACAGATTAGCTGCTTGAAGGTTTAACCTTTAGATGTACTTAAGCAACTACTGTTTTAAATTTATTGTGTAAAACCACCCAAATAAAAATGGTCTCATCACTTGTAGTGCAGGAATACTGAAGATTCAGGATATTTTCCCCTCTCTTCTTACCAAATTGCTCAGCTGGCTTTGCTTCTTCCTTTGTGCCTGAAAATATTTACAAGCAATGCTGCTTTAATTTCAACAGACACTGCTTCATAATCAGAGGATAAAAGGAGGATTCTGTGATTAAATGTGTGGAATCAGTTATTTTGACTCAGTAAAGAGTGTGCTGAAGAGCGTGACTATTCATGCACATTGAATTGTCCTGAAAAGCTCAGTAGGGGAACAGGGAAAGAGGGGATGGATCTTCATATGGTCTTTGCACTTCCTTGGGAATGGAGGCAGGGGAATTATTTATGTAATAGCAGACAGATCTTCCAATTTCTGTAGGCTTTTATTAATATTTCCAAAGTGTCATAAAACATGGGATGTTTCAAACCTCTTGCATGGAGATGAATTAAATTTAAAATTATCATATGGAACTCAGATTTTCTTTTCATTTACACAGCTACAGTGTGTCAGTGGGAAGGGCTTTCTCATTCATAGAAGCAAAGCTGCCCAGTCCTCACTTTTTACTTGAACAGCTATATCAGACTATCTCAGTCTTCTTTTCATGCTTCTCACAGTCGTAAACTTACTGTTTTCCCCAGAATTTGGATCTCCATATGGGATCCAGATGGCCTTGATGGCATTGCAGGGATAGTTTTTATGGAAAATAACAACCTTGCCAAACACGTTTTGCAACATTGGGCATAAATATATAATTGTTCTTGTATTAGTAACATAAATGCTCTCTCTCTCTGATTTTGGGGGGGTGTATCACTTTTGGGTTTTTTCCCTGCACAGTGCACTGTGTTTTGGAGAGCAGGGAAGGCAGATTATCTCCATGATGGGTATGCACAAAGGCTCACACGGCTGAATGGAGGGCAGTGTGGGGTAAATATTCTATATAGGAAGCAGTTATGGTGGATATACAGCTCATGGAGTGGAAGGAAGCCCTAGTACACACACAGTGCAGGAGCTGTGTTAATGTACAGAACCTGCTCCTCTCCACCCTGCTACCTATGCACTCCTCTAGACCTTATTTTGGTCATCACCACTTGTGGAGACTGGCCCTTGCCAGTGCAAAACGTCTGTAATGATACATGCCAGAGGAACTGAAGGAAGCTTTTTTTATATTCTTGCTGTGGCATTAACCATTGTGTTTTTATGCCCCACTTACCTTGCATCATTGTAAACGTGACTGCAGTAGGTCTGCCAGCCCTGTAATACTGTAGACCATTTCAAATCCATTAAAGTTTAATGGATGTCTAGTGACTGCAAGTGCTGTGTGCCAATTAGAATATTTAAACTGTGCATTGAAAAGGAGTTAATAAAATCACCTTAGAACTTGAAAATATGATTGAAGGTAATGTACTGTTTTGAACAATAAGATTGTTTTTAAAACAAATTTGATCTGTCATTTTTTAAAGGCTAAGAAACATGCAGAAATATATCTTCTTTCCCGATTTTCTCAATATATTTTGCTGTACATTTAGCAACCTAGAGTTTTTCCCCCTCACATTATTATGAACTCTTTCAAAAACGATAGCTGGTGGGTTAATGTGGTTAACCATAGGTTTAATTCCATAGATAGAGCAAGAACTTCACTGAAGGTACAAAATGCCAGTGGCATGAATATTTAATAGTTGTGCTCTTAAAGTTTTTTCATCCTTTCTCTGGGGTTGCCAAACCCATCTGTCTGGCTTCTAAACCTGTATACAGGTATCTAAATTTAAAAATTAAAAAACCTCTTAGTTACGATTTCAGAATTTTATGTTGGGAGTGGGAAATGCTCACCTTGTTTGTGAACTGCAAAGTAAATAGAACAATTTATTTTTTTTCTTTTGGGCTTCTTGTGACATACAGTATATTGTATTTCAGTTTAATGTAAGAGATGCACTTAGTGGGAAGCTACAGGCCAGACACATGGTTGTATAAATTGACAGAGCTCCACAGACTTCCATGGAATTACACCACTTGGCTGATGGTAGCTATGGCTGTGGCCTACATCTTCATCAGAAATCATGAAATTCATACTTTAGCTGTAGTTGTCTTGTGTGGAAGCTATTATTTAGGTTAATTGAATTAAGTAAAATAAATATTTATGTTTTAAGCAAAACAGTTTATGTTCTAATAAGATAACAGACACATTTTATGCATCCTTTTCTTTGCTGGATTTTCTTCCCTACAGATAATGATCTTTCAATCTCTGTTCCATAAATATGCATGTCATGTTCAGGTTTCTATTTAATGCATGCATGAGTAAGTACTACTGAATTTGATTAACTTCATTAATGATAAATAATGAAGAATGCTATTTTAACTATTTTAGGACAAACACTCACCTGGATAATGTTACTTGCTTGAGTAACCTTCTTCATCCTTACAGGATTGCACACAAGGGTAAAGTTATTCAGATATGTATGTGTAGGTTCAGTCTTTTATTATGTAGCAACCTTTAGAGCTTTTACTATCTGGCAAGCAATCATTTATATCCTTTTTAAAAAATATTTATGGCTTCCTTGACTAATTGCTTCTTACATGACTTAGAGGCTTTTGCATTGCTATCATTTGTTAAAACACATCCAGAAGCAGGCAGAGCAGAATCATTTTTCAACTTTTTAGTGTCATTTTTATAGACAAATAACACTTGTAAATGATGGATAATAGCCAGCAGAATGCTGTGTTGTATAAAATGAGCATGAATTTATTTGCTGGGAGATAGAAGGTTAACGTGGCTATGAACTAATTGAGGAGCCTCATGGTAAGTGCAAAGTGGTGCGTGCACATTATAAACAAGACTTGAACTACCTAAAAGGAGGATTTAGGTTAATTCAGTATTTATTTTTTTGCACACTACCTGGTGTTTTCTTAGAAAAATAAACCTCAAAAGCCCTGTTGAATCCTAATGAGTTTGTAGAAAGTCCAGAAGGAAAGACAAAGATAGCATGTTTAATAAGATGGGATATTAACCTGTCAGAGTCTTGGGGGTAGATCTTATGCTCCTTCAAGACCAGAGCAGGCTTGGTCACTTCCATTTGCAGTTTTGACTTGAACATTTGTTTCTTGTCTCATAAAATGCTGCTTACTTGGATGGTATTTGAAAAAGTCATTACATTTTTTTGTGTTCTGGAGTTCATAGTTTACACTTACGCTGTATTTTATGGCAGAAATCAAAATAACTGTCTTTTCTTTACCCTAGAAATATATGCAGTTGAATATTACAAATGTGTGCAACTGAATAACTTTTTTATAGGAGAGTACTTTACAGATGCCAGTTAACATCAAGGGATACAAAAGCTCGATGCCAAGTGATGGCAGGATATACAAATCAATCTGGTACCAAATTTTTTTCTGCATAAACAGCACAAGACTGTGACCTAAATGGACCCTATGCAAGTGTTTAACTTGATGCACAGGAGGAGTTCGAGTGCTTTAAGTGGAATTATTCAAGTATTTTAATGTGGGTGCTTATGTGTTCACAAAATGAGGGCTACATGATGTAAAATCAGTGTTTGAGCTTTCAGAGACTTACGTAAATGTTTTATTCACCCTAAAATTCCAAATAATAGGATCAGATTGTTATTGGAGGGGCTGGATCCAATTTGTCAGTGCTGTCTTACACTTTGGGGGACATTGCTGCAGAGCAGATATAGTCAGTCTTTGTTTGTTCTTGCACCTTGTTTGTAGGCTCTTTGCCTGCCTTGTTGCATTGGCTTCTTCGGGTATGAAAATTGAGAAAAGCTGTAGACCATCTAAACAGTTCTGGTGGTCTACAGCTGGTGTTTCTCTCCGGGGTGGTCAGCATGTCCTCCCTGATATGATCAAACATGCCTCCAGCATAGCCAAAGCAAAGGCATTGTTCTCGCTTGACAGCCGTGTGCCAGCTCCTGTAATGGACTGAGCTGTCTTGCACTAGGACACAGGTAGGGCCCACGATGGCACAGGTGTAACCCATGGTGTGATTGCAGTCAGCCGTGTGCCCACTCTGCGTGGTGGGAGAGAAGCTGCATAGAGTCCTCCTGTGCCCACCCTGGCTCAGGGCAGGCACCAATTCTATAAACTTAAGTCATCACGAGCCTTTCCTCAGGGGCTCTAAGTGCTCTCTGAAGCTCGGCTCGAACAGGGAGTTTGGGATGACCTTTTTAATTTGTGTTCCCAGAGATTTTTCCAGTACTTTAGTAGGGCTAGTTTGCCCTTGTGTGTCATTGTAAATACTTAACATTGTATTTACTCATCCTGTCTTTAATTTTTGCAGTGGTTTCAATTTAACTTTTAAATAAATATTTAGGGTGGGGATAGAAATTAAACAGTTGAGCTCTTGCCAGCATCCCTTTTTTTGTCCTTTTTCAAAGGCACTCATGAGACTCAGATGCAAAACTCTGGTTAATATCCTTCCAGTTATGGCATCTGGCTTCTTGGCAGCCTGTTTGAGAAGTTGGCAGGCTTGGTGTTGCCTTTAAATCCAGAACTAGCTCTTTTGTAATTTTTTTAAGCTACTTTCTCCTTCTGCTTGTCATTTTTTGCTTGCTTTACTTTTGATTCGGATGAATTCTTGCTTTATTAATCATTTGAGTCTACTGTGCTTGCCCAGTTTTCCATGCTAGCCAGAATCTTATGGTAAAAAGAGATTTGTTAATGGTTTTAAGAAAGGTATGTATATCTATTTTAAAGAGACCTCAAACTGCGTGCAAGTATCTGGTGTTGCTTTGGATTCTTTTTTAATGAGTAAATCAGGAATAAAGGTAATCTTAACTCTTGTGGACTGGGTAGCCTGAATGTTATGTGTCAATAGCTTCTTTATCACTACAGCAGCACTCAGATCAATGTTTTTGAAGTGTTAGTTCTTTGGCAGGTAATGTAATAGCTTTAGTAAAAAAAAGTTTGTGTAGAGAATATTTGAATACAGCCACTTTTCAGATATTCCAGCCCCCCCCACCTTTTTTTTTCCTTGCAAGTTCTTTTGGTGTTCAGGATCCCTGTGGACCCTGAGTATATCTTTCAGTCTCTTGTAACTTCCAGTTCTGTGTATTTTTTTTCCCCATGTTGTACATAACATGCAGCTGCGTTTGTGTGAGTAGGTGTCTGTGTGTGTGAGCATGTGTATGAAGCAGCATTGCCTCAAGGTAGCTGGCAGGCCTGCAGAGGGGAGCGTGCTTGTGCACACACTGCGGTGTAGTTCCTGTGCATTGCACACAGTCAAGACATTGGTTTCTTTCTTTCTTTTACTTTGTATTGCTATGCTGCTCCATAATACTTCAAGTGGGTCTGGGGGAGGTGAATCCTCCATGGCACAGTTTCACCCCAGTTGGGGAGAGAAGGGCACTGAGTCTGTGGTACTTCCTTTCCTGCACAGGGAGAAATATTACCATGCAGAGGTCAGTACTAATTGAAACCCTTGCACAACAGCCACAGGACAGGGCACCAGGCAGGCTCCTTGGGCAGCAGCCTTGCCTTTTAGATAGTGTCAGATCACAGGTATGGCTTAATGGAGTTGTTGCTTATCCATCAGCCCTGAATTGAGAAGGAATGCATTTCCTCTTCACTCTCTGTGTCTGGGACATTGGGTTAAAATAATGCTACTTTCTACTAGAAATATAAAGAACATATCACTTGTGTCATGTATTATCTGTATCTTTGCACTGATGGGTTTCCACTGGATGCAGAATCTTTGGATAATCCCCTTATTCTTTTGGAAAAGACAGTCGTCTCATGGGGGCAAGAGGAGGAGGACAAGAGTAGTGTGAATGCAGTGCTTCATCACCATCTGGTTGCCAGCTGCACCAGCAAGATAAGAGTGCCCCCCTGCTGGCTGGGCAGAGCTGATGTGCTGCTTCATACTCAGTGGGCTTATTACCTGGTGGATGTGGGCTAAAAGTAATCAAAAAGCTCTGATCTTGGACAGTGTTGCAAGCATTGAAGAAAATACCAGGCTTTTCTAGATTGTATGCTGTGGTGGAGCAAAAAGAATTATACCAAAGTGAATATTTGGTTGGAAAAGCGGTATCATTGCTTTCAGTCAGTTGTTACAGATAAGAAAACCCCTTTTCGGGGCTAGGGGATTCATGTTGAAAAAGTCTAAGAAGAGCCAGCTCATGGTTGCAAGAAGGTATATGTCAGCGTGAAAATACTAGAGTGAATCAGTATATTTGGGCACTGGAATAGGCTCCCCAGAGAAGTGATCACAGCACCAGGCCTGACAGAGTTCAAGAAGTGTTTGAACAATGCTCTTGGGCACATAGTGTGACTCTTGGGGGTGGTCCTGTCCAGAGTCAGGAGATAGACTCCATGATCCTTAGGGGTCCTTTCCAGCTCAGCATATTCTGTGATTCTGTTATTCTTCTATAAACTCAGGTTCTTCTGAAGTCTGGTTAATTTACAACTACAGACGCCTTTTTAAGAGGCACATACCTGCTTTACATGTGTGTATTCTTTAGAATTCAGATTTATTACAACTTCATCTATGATACAAGTACATGTATTTCTGGATTCAACAAAATAACACAACCATCATAATTTTGGTTTTAATTGTTCATGCCTCTTCCTTGCTGTTGCAAAGAAAGTAGCCTAATTATAGAGGTAGCAATAACATACTGTGGTCAACTTTTCTTGACCACGTCCTGGCAAGGGTAACCAAGTCCATCTCATCAGTTTCTTCTTTGGAAAAATATCCCTGGCATTTATGGTAATCCACTTTTTCTGAAAATAAAAGGTAATAAAGGAGGTAATCACAGAATCACAGAATTAACAAGGCTGGAAAAGACCTTTGAGATCATCAAGTCCAACCTATTACCTAACACCATGTCATCGACTAAACCATGACACTCAGTGCCACATCCAGTCTTTTTTTAAATACTTCCAGGGATGGTGACTCCACCACTTCCCTGGGCAGCCCATTCCAATGGCCAATCTCTCTTTCTGTGAAGAGTTTTTTCCTAACAACAAGCCTGGCACAGCTTGAGACTGTGTCCTCTCGTTCTGTCACTGGCTGCCTGGGAGAAGAGGCCGACCCTCACCTGGCTACAACCTCCTTTCAGGCAGTTGTAGAGAGCAATAAGGTCTCCCCTGAGCCTCCTCTTTTCCAGGCTGAACACCCCCAGCTCCCTCAGCTTCTCTTCATAGGGCTTGTGTTCCAGACCCCTCACCAGCCTTGCTGCCCTTCTCTGGACACATTCAAGCATCTCAACATCTTTCTTAAATTAAGGGGCCCAGAACTGGACACAGCACTCAAGATGCAGTCTAACCAGTGCTGAATACGGGGGAAGAATCACTTCCCTGGTCCTGCTGGCCACACTATTCCTGATACAGACCAGGATGCCATTGGCCTTCTTGGCCACCTGGGCACACTGCTGGCCATCGTCAAAAACATAACACTGAGGAAAGGCCAAAATTTGCTTGTGTATAGGCTGATTATGTTGCAAAACACTGATTTCTCAATTTTAATTATTGACTTTATAATAAAGGCACTATTCAGAAATTTTGACTAATTACATTTGTTTTCAGTTCCCATTTCTTTTAATTAATTAGGACTCAGACTAGATTTGTTATCTTACATTTCATTATTAAAGGTAGCAAGCTGTTAGAAATTATTGTTGCGCTTTGTATAACCTCCCCTTCCCCGTGCCCCATATGTAAATAAAAGAGAAGATGCTATTAGTGTAAGGTCAGAGATGCAGTCCATTAAGTCAGCCTTTGCTACCAGGGACCACATGGGGTGAATAAGGGTAACACCAGAGCACAGGAGGCACTAAATACTTGAAGTCAGGCTGTATACATAAAAGTGTGTTAAACCCTTGCAGGAAGAGACTTGGTCTGTCCTCAAAGTGATCTTACATCAGTGCAGTTGATCCCTTTTCCTTTTGGAGGAAGGATAAGCAGCCATAATATATGTTCATCTGACTGGGAACTGACTTCATTCTCTCAGTAGGTTTGCGTTGACTTTCCTGAGAATCCCTGTGAAGACGGATCTTCAATTGCAGCAGTATTTCTCTCCTCTTAGCCTACAAAATAATTGCCTCAGCTGAGATATATAGCTGTTGGCTTTTTTTAAATGCTGACTTTTTAGTAGCAGCTTTTTTTACATCAGGCTGTCTATTTATACAGTTTTCTGTGTTGCAGTGGGTTAGGAGGAAGTGGGTCTATGATCTTTGGCCACATAAGATACTGGCTTAATTCTTATTAGGTGTTTAGATTTTTATCATTCTTGTTATGAATTATATGTTAAAGAGATATTTAACTAGGAACAAATTCCTTTTGTGATGAAAGGTATAAAATGAAGCCCAAGCAGTCCAAAGCATGAGGATCTAAATTCATGTATTGTTCATTGTAGGCAGCATTGCTGATACATGCAGGTGTTGCACATCATTCCACAGGCAACCATTGCCCCTGCTTGGGAAGCTATAGCCCTGTCGATCAGTTCATCAGCTGCATCCTTTGAGTGCTGTACAGCTGCTCTGTCCATGTAGTGACAGTGAGATAGTGTAAATGTGTTAACCTTGATGGCTGAATAAAGCAGAGCGCCTTGTGACATAGAACTCATTGAGGCTTCCCCTTGGCTTGTACAATTCTATCTTCCTTTTATTTTTCAGAGTACTGAATTTTGTTGTAAGTACTGAAATTATGTTATTTGAAAGCAACCGTATGTCATACTAGGAACAGCAACTATCAATTAGAAACATAACTCTTTTTTTAATCCTCACTTCAGGTTTGAAACATAATGCTAGGAATGAGTTTCAGTGAACTAATTCATGAAGAATTTTATGACTCTCCTTTTTAATCTATGCAAGTGAATAGATAATACAGCTTTCACTGGAAAAGCTCAAAGAGTCATATTTGGAAAGGATAAAGACATAAACTTTTTGTTCCCTGGAAGTTTAAATTTCACTTGATTTGCAAAGTTATAGAACACTGTGTAATACATAAGACTAACTCTAGGTATCAATGGATGAGTACCAGTAGTAGTTTCACATTGTGCAAATAACTGAATGACCTGAATGCTTATCTTCTACTGATTCCAGGTTTCGGAATGCTAAAGACAGTTCACCATGTCACTGGTTTAAGATCTTTGATTAAAGCAGTTGTGCTTGTTTAAATAAAATGTCATTCTGGTAATCTGCAATTACTGAATACACATTAGCAAAAATGGGAGAAAGCAGTGAGGTCACATAGAAAGCAATACCCAGTCGCCATATGTATTTATTAGTGTCACATACGAAATTTATGAGGCAAAGTAGCGCTGAAAGAATTTGCTGTCTTTCTAAGCAATACTCATTTGAGGAATTGCCTAAGATAAATGGGTTTGGCTAATTGAATCATACACTTTCATAGTGTGCTACATCTAAAACTAGACTAGGACATAAATATAATTAAAGTAAACATGCCCTTCTAATTAGTAATTGTTTCTGCTATTTTAAGCAAATTTCAGTGGCACAAAGTAGCTGTTCCAGTGTAAACCTAATAATGCAGGCTGTAATAACAGGTGTAAATTAACACAATGGAGAACATCTACAGTGTAACATTCTAAATTAAAAATGACATTAAGAAGTCTGATTTTTGAAAAGCTGTATAATTAACATTTATTCAACCCCTGACAAATTAGTTCAATACAAATACTAGATGATTTTATTTATAGCTTTAAACATTTTTTCATGCTTTATTTTTGTTGAGCAGTAAAAATGAACCACATTTGCTCCATTTTCCAAGAACATGTCATATAAGGGCACTGTCAAAGGAAAGGCAAAGAAAAAGAGAAAGCAAAGATATTTACCCAAAGGCATTTTTTTCATAAGTGATGTGCAGGAATTGTTTGAATACTTAACAACATCACCGCAGTCAGTGTTTTTGGATATGTATGCTCAGAAATAAAACATTTCAAATGGTTTAAGTTCAGAGAAATGCAAGTACAAACAGAATAGTATCTATTGTGCAATAAAATACTTTGATTCCCCCAAGTGCATCTTCAAAAAAATGTAGCGTACTGCTAAGTGCTTAGCATTGATTTCTGTCTCTACAAGTAAATATCACCAACAGTATTTTCTTTTTATGACAGACATAATAGAATGCCATGAATAGGTAAGCAAAAATATCCAAACTAGTTAAAAAAAAAGGCTTTACCATAATTTGTGACAAAAGATGCCATAATTTTCACATTATAGAACATGCCTAATCAGATCCCAGATTAGGATATACTATATCTGCACCGTACAGATAACTTGTTTCTGTCGTCTTGATTTTTTTCTAAACTTGTAACAGTGAAAAAAATTTTTTGGCAAGGGGGAGGAGGAGTTGTAATTTCTTTCAGCTTGCCTATCAACAAGACATTAAGCTACTAAAGGAAGGCCACGAGGACAGGGAAGGGTCTGGAGGGAAAGCCTTATGAGGAACAGCTGAAATCACTTGGTCTTTTCAGGCTAGAAAAGAGGAGGCTTAAAGGAGGCCTTGTCCTGGTCTTCAGCATCTTCACAAGGCGGGGAGGAACCAATCTCTTCACTTTTGTGACAGGACTTGAGGCAATGGCAGGAGGCTGAGTCGAGGAGTGTTTAGGTTAGATATCAGGAAAAGGTTTTTCATGCAGAGAGTGGTTGAGAATGGTAACAGGCTCCCTAGGGAAGTTGTCACAGTACCAAGCCTGTCTTGAATTCCAGAGGAGCTTGGACAAAGCTCTCAGGTACATGATATACTTCTTGGGGTGTCCTGCATGAGACTAGGAGTTGGACTCTGATCCTGATAGGTCCCTTCCAACTCAGCATATTCTATGATCAAAATAAAATAAGCATTGTTTCATGTTTTTTGTACAGTGTCTTCTGATGTGTCATAAATTGCAACACACTTCAGACAAATTCAAATATCATGACTTCTTATTCCCAAAGTGAATTTTGGAGACTATATTCACCTCAGAGTTGCAAATTCTGAGAGAATGTGAAAATGTAGTCCTTGTAGCATACAGTCTACAGTGATCTTAAGCACCGGGACTCAGCTTTTGAGGCAGTTAGCTTCTTGC
The DNA here is from genome assembly GCA_013390005.1 of Calyptomena viridis. Taxonomy (NCBI): domain Eukaryota; kingdom Metazoa; phylum Chordata; class Aves; order Passeriformes; family Eurylaimidae; genus Calyptomena; species Calyptomena viridis. The sequence continues at coordinate 429,337 of WEIV01003148.1, forward strand.
TAACTTGTGGTTTTCAGCTTCGTTTTGTGGATGTTCCCAAAGTCCATGCTGATGAGAAGCTTCCTAAGTTATCTCTGAATGGCTAGTGCTTAGTGTTTGGCTTTATGTATTTGCTGTTGGGCATATTTAAGATGTTGGGAGTTCAAGTTGGGTGACTGAGGGAGCAATTGTGACATTTGGTCACAAAATCATCTTACTTGTCCCTTGCCTTTCTTGTTATAAAAGAGGATTCAGATCCTTTGTGCACCACAGAGTTTGAAGATTAAAAGTAAGTTTCTAATAGCAAATACAAGCTGCCACAACTAGAACTCTGTCTGGAATTTTTAGTGTCAGAGATCATTTTAAGTTCTTGCTCACCAGTGCAAGGTTGTGGCATTACAGTTTTTATATCTTCAGTTATTATTAGTCTTGAGGACTTAACTAAGGACTTGTATTAATATTAATTTTTACATCTGTATATCTTGAACATCACAAACACATACATACACAGTTAATGTCCAGGGTTCTTTATTATAGCTTTCTCTTATAGTTCTCTCATGATTGTCTCTCATGGCTTTCTCTCATAGTTCTCTCTCATGCTTCTCAGTTCTCTAGATCTTTCTAAGAACACTTCCATATATGGGTAACCGTAACTAAGCAACAAAATAGTCAACTCCTGGTTGGTTGGACAAGTTTTGTCCAGCGTGGGTCACCTTGTTACCACTTGTAAAGGCCAAGGCTCGTGGCTTGATTACAGCTATCTTAGAGTCATCTCTCAATGGCCAACTCTGTTCATTTGGTAATATAGAACTTAACACCACCTCACACCAACACAAGGTATTTTAGAAAAGCTTGGTTTTTTGTGTGTCTCCTTTTGCATGCCCAGCAGCTAAGCATGGTTGATTTGGAGGTAGTGGAAAAAATGTTCCTGCTCTCACATCTTACAGATCAATTTCTGAGTTCAGCAACTGAATAAAGGGAAATGTCTGTCCTCTAGCTCATATATTTAAAAAAAAATCACAAATTATTCCAAACAAAAATTACTCCAAATGCTGGGCTGTGTAGAACTTTTATCCCTCAGCTCTAAGTCAGGAGAAGTGCACCTAGGCCAGCCTGACAGGTGAGAATCTAACTTTTATAGTTTTGAGTCACTCAAGATTGTGGAGCAGCTGCATACGGACTTCTGCAGGTCCCTGTGTTCCTCCCAGAAAAGTGTCTTCATTGATGGGAAGAACAAGTCTTACTTTGGTAAATGCTAACAGGCAGGTATTTATGAAGGAGGGGCATCCCTGTAATTATATAAGGAGGCACTGTTGCTCATATGGAAGGAAGAAAGGGAACTGTGCTGTTCAGTGGATGGAGATTTCCAAATCATTCTTGTTTATTTTGTGTATTGAACCTGTCTGAGAAGGAACAAACTTAACAATAACTATCTGTTGGCGGCGATAGGGTTGTGGGGAGGACTGATCAACCTGTTCTCAGGTAAGGAAGCCTGAAGGAGACTGTGGAGTTGATAGCCAGCCTCTTTTAGTGCTTCCTTTTTAAGTTAGATAGCATTTCTCAAATCATATCTAAATCTCTTCTGCAAATTAAGTTGCATGACCTAGCAGACAGAGAACACAATTCATCACTGTCTGCTCTGCAACAAGTTTTTATAGGTGGGAAGATCATTATCATGTGTCTCCCAGTCTTCCCTTTTCTAAACCAGACAAACTCAATTTGTCCTTTTTCATACCTCACTCCTTTATCCATCTGTCTTCTCTTTTCTGGGCTACACCACCCCTTTGCTACAGCAAAGATCCCCAGGCCAGTGCATGCATTTTCTCAGTCCCCAACTGCAGGTCATTTTGGGATGAACCACAGAATCACAGAATGGGTCAGATTGGAAGGGACGGCAGTGGGTCTGGTCCAACCTCCTTGCTCAAGGAGAGTTATCCTGGAAAACATTGCACATAAAATTTGTTACCTTAGCTTTGAACAATATTACCTTCAGCTTGATACTTTGTCTGCTTAACTGATCATTTCCTTTAAGTTTAGTGGAACACACCAGAAACAGCACAATGTTGTCTAGAATTATGTAAAAAACTCAGAAATCTATGACAAGCTATTGTCATTGAGTTACTGAGATACAATTTTGGTTCACATCGAAATAGAACATAGGTATTAAAATTCTTTGTTTTCCAAGAAACAGTTCCAAATTTAAAACTGAACAAATTCAATGAGCTTGTTTTCTTTCAGTTGTATTAAAAAACAAAAAAGGAATATTTTTATTGAAGTTTTTTGCTTTCCATAACTGTTGGTATTTGGGGGTCCGGGTGGCAGAAAACATGATGAGAAGGCAGGACTTCACGAAGTTTCTCAGGTGTTTATTTAACTACTTGCATGCACTCACATTCTATAACCTAGCCCTAACTAAACTATCTCTACTGCATCTAAACCTAATCCTAAGCCTACCTTACCTTCCTAGCAGACTCTGTGTCCATGCCCCCAGACAGTGTGTCTGGCTGGGCCTGGACACATCTCTCTGCCTGGCCAGATGTCTCACAGCCAGGCAGAGGGTCTACCTTGCAAGAAGTCTGTAAGATGTCTGCCGCCTTCTTCCTATGCAGTTACAACTGTATAAGACACTATATTGTTTACATTAACCACCTAATGACCTAGAGATCAGTTTCTCCTTGTCCAACCACAGGAATCAGGCCATGTCCAGTCACAACCTCACTTCTACACATGCTCAGGCAAAAATTAGCCTGCAGCATCGCCCATAGATAACCTAGAAGGAAATAATCCTCTGCCATTCCCTTTGTCATTGAGAGGCTATATCCTTAGGAAATGTTTGTCTCCTTAGGAAATTTCTCCTTAGGAAATGTTAAGGAAGACTAAATGTAGTAATAGTTTTCTGCTTAACATGGCATGCTAGCAACAAAATATTCTCTTGCTAATATACAGCTTCTGTTTATTTTTTACGCTGAGATATTGCAGTTACCAAGTGTGAATTTTACCATGCTTTGTTTGGATTCAAATAAAAATCAAATTCACTGGTGGTGGTCTAGTTTTGTGCTCTCTTTCACCCTCATCTGTGTAATTTCTTTCTCACAGTGGGCCCACTCTGTGTGGATAGGAGAGGGCAGCAAGCAGCTCTTTTACCTTTCTGTTCAGAGCAACTCGAGGTTTCTTCAAGCAAGTAACACTGCTTGAAGAGTAACACTGGTGGAGTAATGCCACTGTGCACTTTTGTTACAGCTCATTCCAGGAACATCACCTCTCTGATGTGCAGAGATGTGCTGGCTTTTGGTGGAGAAAAAATGGTGCTATTATACATCTCCCAAAACCATGCTTTTAGAATAATACATAAAATTTAGATCCCTTCTCATGCTTTTTCAACAATATATAGAATTTAGATACCTCTTAACACTTTCAGAATGAAACACTGAATAATTTTACACCTTACACTATACAGGTAAATAATATCCTTATGATTTATTGTGGCACGAATATGCATTTGTGAACTCAGGCTCCAAATAAAATATACAGTAAAAATAAAAATGTCTCTGTTACAAGCTTCTGTTGTTCTTGCTAAAGCTAAAATTTGCTGAGAACAAGTAGTCAGGGTGAGGCAGCTGTTAGAGAGAGAGGGAATGATATATCCAACTTCATCAGGTCGATTGCTTCCCTGCTTTGGACTGGAATCAGGCTGATCCCTACCCCAAGAGACGGCATCTGCCTCTCTGGCACCATCCCTGCATGGGCATCTCTGGAGTGGTTTCTGCATCTATCGCAACCATTCAAGCTTCTAGGCGACTTCTTGTCATTTTTGTAATTTCCTTCAGATTTAGAAAGACTTAAATGCATTTTAACCTACTCGAAAGTGAGAGACTTCAACAGTTGCACTGTTTCTGCAAGTTAAAATATAGGAGCTTACTTTGCACTGGTATTACATTTAGGGTTTTGTGTTCCTGATATGTTTCATTTTGGTCTGGATTTGTGGCATGGTCATGTCACTAGCACTCTTCTTAAGCAGAAGCAGAGTGTTAAGGGAGACATGAACTGAAAATCCTGTTTCGAATGTTGGAGTTTTTTTTCTGTAACAAGAGATTAAATACCTCACTTCCCATTGCATATCACTTAAGGGAGGAAGTGTACGGGTGCTTCTCTGTGAAGCTCTGAAGGTGTGCATGAGTTGTCTTAGGCAAATGAATTGGGACTAGTATATGTTAGAAGGTTACATGGATTACACCAGTCACAGGGCATAAAAGTTTTAACTTTTTCTTAATTTTAACATGTATGCATCTTTATTCATCTATGGACATAAATTATTCTCTTATGCATGGGTGTGCTGATTTTGACTAATTTTGATTGTGCATGCCTTGGGGCTGCATGTCAAAATATGACAGAGCCACAACAGAACAAGTAGGATATAGTGAATAAGATACTAAAAGTCAAGTGGTTTGTGTGCTGTGCACTTTTGTTGTGCAGGTTCCAAGGGTATGTGGTGATACTATTATTTGGTCAAGTGTAAACCTCGGGTCCAGTTTATGTTCTTCATTTTCACAAGAAAGAATTGGGAAGGAATTTGCGTTTTGCTTAGCTTAAATGAGTACAGTGTCTTTTAGAGAAATTAGTTAGCTTTATGGTACAATACAGTATGTTCGCCTACTACAAGTTTCCTGTGAAAGAAAAGCGAAACATCTTCTATATAAACATCTTTTTTCATTGTTTGTATCTTAAAGTTATGTAGGTCACAACTTTCATAGTTTCTTGAACCCAGACTTCTTACAGTGGTCCTTTTAGTTCTGTGAAAGCAAGCTGCCTACATAGGTGCTAGATAGATAGATTTAGATTCAAGTACATATATATACATTTACGTGTAAATATATATCTCTCATTCGATTTTCGCTTGAAATGTTTTCAGTTGAGCAGAATGAAAATGGAACTTCATAATTCCCCGTAATTCCCCATAGATTTTATGCTTACTGACTGATACAAGCAAGCTATTGCTACAAAAAATCACAGTTTCTTCTTACAGTGAGCTACATTTTTATGTTCATATAAGCAGAAGTGCAGATTTTAGTGCATTTATTATTTTAGCTTTTACAGAGGTGAATTTTTTTTTAGCATAGGCTTAACTTCTTTGGTTGCTTTATCTACATGGGCAGTTATTAACGTAATCCAAATTTATCATGTAAACATGCTAACATAGATGTGTTTAAAACTTATGTGTACGTAGTGATGGTTTCTCTGCAATATATAAAATTGTATAATAAGATCTCCATCTATCTGTAAAATCTGAAGGAAAAATAAATTAAAACAAGGCATCTCAAAACATATCAATTCTGTATTTACAGGAAGCAAACTCAGTGACTGTCTGCTGAAGATCCTGAGAAGTGATTTTCTGTGAATACATAAAATCTGATGACTTATATGCTGACTTGTTAATAACTTTTTTTCACCATGAGGCTGTTGCGTGGTTTCCATAATGCTGTAAATCATGATTAAACACATGAAAAAGATTGTTGCCTGAGATCCATTTTAAGCCAAGTGAAACATAATGCAATATAAAATTTACATCATTTTCTTGATTAACCCTGATGAACCTTCAGTCATTATCCATTATGGTAAGAGTAAATTGGAAATGTTGCTTTGTTAATAAAACATGTATAGACATTTTCATGAGTCATAGATTTGATGGTTATTAACAGCTGACACATTCATAATGAAATACTGTGCTTTAGCTTTCCATGAAAGTACAATACTATGTAAGAGTGCACTCCTGTGTCCTGTACTTCAGGACTGCATTTTTGTACTCTTTGGACGTCAGATAATTTTGAATATTGATGTTAAACCATATATACACATATGGTGTATATACATATACATATGCACATAAATACTGGCAACAGTTTTCACGACTTGAATTTCGGTGCTGAATCTTTGTGTATCTTTCACTTGTGTTTCATTAGGATTCTTAGCAGCACTAAAGTCATTATCAATTTAAAACTACTTGTCTTTGTCATCCGTGGAAGCCTGTGAAGTTTTGCTCCTTTTGCTTCTATACCAGCAATGTTTTCTAATACACACTGCTGTTGCCTCTGTAATGGCAAAGAGGTCTTAGACCCAGCCTTAATGATTTAAACTAGGTTTGAAGGCTTGATAGAGGTGAGCCTAAGGTGGACTGCTAGTGTAGGGGATCTGATGCATCTGCATCAATGCATGCAGGTAGAAAACAGGAGGAACAGGAAGCCATTGTGCAGCAGGAAAACTGTGACATAGTCACCGTCATCCAAACGTGGGACGATCCGCATGACTGGAGAGCTGCCATGAATGGTTACAAGCTCTTCAGAAAGGATAGGCAAGGAAGGAGAGATGGTGGGGTGGGTCTGTACATTTAGAAGTGTTTTGACTGTACCAGGCTCAAGGATAGTGATGATAAGGTTGAGTGCCTGTGGGCGAGAATCAAGGGGAATGTTAACAAGGCAGACAACTGGATGGGAATCTGTTATAAACCACCCAACAAGGCTGAAGAGGAAGATGAAAGCTTCTATAAGAGGCTGGCCAACGTTTCATGATCACTAACCCTTACTCTTGTGGGAGACTTTAACTTCCTGGATGTCTGCTGGAAGCTCAACACAGTGGAGAGGAAGTTCCTGAAGTATGTGTAAGTTAAATCCCTGACACAGGTGGTAAGCAAGCCTACCAGGGGCAATGCCCCTCTGTTTATGAACTGCTGACCTGCTGTTCATGAACAGAGAAGGCCTAGTGGGAGATGTGCTGGTCAGAGGCCATCTTGGGCATAGCGGCCACAAAATTATGGAGTTTTCAGTTCTCAGTGAAGTAAAGAAGGGAGTCAGCAAAATCTCTATCTTGGACTTTCTGAGGACAGACTTTCAGCCTGTTCAAGACACGGGTTCAGAGAGTCTTTTGGGAAACAGCCCTGAAAAACAAAGGGTTCTGGGAAGGCTGGACTACTTTAAATAGGAAATCCTAAAGGTGCAGGCGCAGGCCATCCCTACGTGTGAAAAGATGAGCTGGTGGGGAAGAAGATTGTCCTGGCTGAACAGGGAGCTTTTGCTGGAAGTCAGGGATGAAAAGAGAGTTTATGACCTTTGGAGAGGGGCACGTGGCTCGGGAAGAATACAAGGATGTCTTTAGGTCATGTAAAGAGAAAATGAGAAAGGCGAAAGCTCAGCTAGAACCGAATCTGGTCGCCACTGTAAAAGATAATAAAATGTGTTTTCATAAATACATTAAGAACAAAAAAGAAGGCTGGGAAATATCTCCATCCTTTACTGGATGCAGAGGGGAATATTGTAACCGAGGATGAGGAAAAGGCTGAGGTACTTAATGTCTTCTTTGCCGCAGTCTTCAACAGAAAGACCAGTTATCTTCAAGGTAGTCAGCCTCCTGAGCTGGTAGACAGGGATGGGGAGCAGAATATATCCCCTGTAATCCTGGGGGATGTAGTTAGTGACCTGTTGAGCCACTTAGACACTCAACAGTCTGTAAGGCTGGATGAGATCCACTTGAGGATACTGAGGGAGCTGGTGGAAGAGCTTACCGAGCCACTCTCTATCATTTATCATCATTCATGGCTAATCAGGGAGGTCTTAGATGACTGGAGGCTAACCTGTATGACACCCATCTAAAAAGAAGGGTTGGAAGGAGAATCCAGGGAACTACAGGCCAGTCAGCCTGGCCTCAGTGCCAGGGAAGGTTATGGAACAGGTCGTCTTCAGTACCATCATGTAGCATGTACAGGACAGCCAGGGAGTCAGGTCCAGCCAGCATGGGTTTGTGAAACACGTCCTGCTTGATCTCCTTTTATGACCAGATGACCCACCTAGTGGTTGAAGGAAAGGCTGTGGATGCAGTCTATATGGACTTCACCAAAGCCTTCAATACTGTCTCCCACAGCATTCTCCTGAAGAAGCTGGCAGTCCATGGCTTGGAGAGGTGTATTCTTTGCTGGGTTAAGAACTGTCTGGATGGCTGGGTCCAAAGGCTGGTGATGAATAGAGTCAGTTGGTGATTGATCATTAGTGGTGTTCCCCAGGGCTCCGTTTTGGGGTCAGTTCTGTTTAATATCTTTATTGATGATCTGGATGAGGGGATTGACTGTAACCTCAGTCAGTTCATAGACAACACAAAGCTGGGGGGAGTGTTGATCTGCTGGTGAGCAGGAAGGCTCTGCAGAGGCATCTGGACAGCCTTGATCCATGGGCTGAGGCCAGTTGTATGGGATTCAACAAGGTGAGGGGCCAGGTTCTGCACTTGGGTCACAACAACCTCATGCAGAGTTATAGGCTGGGGATGGAGTGGCTGGAATGCGGCATAGTGGAAAAGGGTCTGGGAGTGCTGGTGTGCAACAGCTGAACATGAGCCAGCAGTGTGCTTAGGTGGCCAAGAAGGCCAGTGTCATCCTGGCTTGGATCAGAAATAGTGTAGCCAGCAGGACCAGGGCAGTGATCATCCCGCTGTACTTGGCACTGGTGAGGCTGCACCTTATAAATGTCCCTCACTACAAGAAAAATGTGGAGTTGCTAGAACGTGTCCAAGAAGGGCAGTGAAGCTGGCGAAGGGTCTGGAGCACAAGTCCTTTGATGGAGGGAGCTCGAGTTGTTTAGCGTGGAGAAGAGGAGGCTCAGGGTTGACCTTCTCGTTCTCTACAACCTGAAAGGAGGTTGTAGCTACGTGGGGGTTGGCCTCTTCTCCCAGGCAAGAGACAGGACAAGAGAAACCTCCCTCAAGGTATACCAGTGGAGTTTCATGTTAGACATTAAGAAGAATTTTTTCACTGAAAGGGTTGCTAAGCACTGAAACGGGGGCTGCTCAGTAAAGTGGTGGAGTCACCATCCTTGGAAGTGTTCATGAAGCTACTGGATGTGGCACTTAGTGCTGTGATTTAGTGGGCATGGTGATGTTCGGTCAAAAGCTGGACTATTGGAGGTATTTTCCAACCTTAATGATTCTATGATTCTGTAATTCTGTGATCCTAGTCTTTGCTTTTGCTACTTTAAGTCAAGTTGCACTGGGATGAATTGCATGATAACATTTTTCTACCAGTTGCAGAGCTTTCAATTTGTGCGTGCCATATGAAGTATACCTTGGTGTACTTATCAGTTCTGCAATTAACTGTGGGTAAATGAATCACTGTGGGGAAATGTACGGAGCTTCATAGCAAGAAAAGACTACTTATGTTGCCCAAAAAAAAAAAAAGGTGCAACAAGGCTTTTTTTTTCTGAAAAACACCTTTGTTCAAGAAAAAGATCATAGAGGCAAAACATATCTTTTCATAATTTTCAGGAGACTTCGATTCATTTAGGTTTTGTTAGGTTTCAGGAAACTTTCTAATTTTTAATAGGTGTTACTAGGTTATTTTTTTTTAAGCTTTAATTTTTTTTTGTTACTGAAACTAGCACTGAAACTCTTTATTGACTGAAATCCAGTTTTCAGCAAACACACCGATAGGAAGCTTAACTAACATTTCAAATAAAGTATTAAACACTTACTGCAAAATGTCAAATAGATTTTTAAAAGGCCAGAATTTTTTCATTACATTTTAAAAGTTCAGAACCTCCCTAGAAATCACACAGTGATTGGAGTAAATTCAGTTTATTGCACCATTCATACGGTCTAACCAAGACCGTATGAGTAATTTGCCTGTGTGTGCACATGCTCTACAGAGATGGGCCAATAAAAAAAGAGCTATAATTTTTGACTAATTATGACTGTAAGGAGCCTAAGGAAGGAGTACCAAGGAAGAAAACCACACAGGCTTGGCAGATATAACTGGAACAGTCTCCCATGCATAAGGATGCAGTGGAAAGCAGAAATCATTGTGTAGAAAAACAGACAAGTGGAGAGTTGTGTCTGACATCTCTGGCAGGAAAGCAGTGTAAGAAGAAACTGAATCAGATACAGATATCACCAAGTTAGGTAAAGCCTCGTGCAGCAGCCCAGGGAATTCAGCAAGGTTGGGTTAGGCGATAAAAAAAGGTTTCTCATTGATCCCCTCAGCTGAGAGGAGCCCTAAGGAGAAGGCCTTGAGCGTGCTGGTTAATGAGAAGCTCGGCATGGCCTGGCAATGTGCATTTCTAGCCCAGAAAGCCAGCTGTGTCCTGGGCTGCATGAAACGTGGTGTGACCAGCAGGTGGAGTGAGGCAACTCTGCCCTTCTGCTCTGCTCTGGTGAGACCCCATCCGGAACACTGTATCCAGTTCTGGGGTCCTCAGGACAGGACGGATGTGGACCTGTTGGATGGAGTCCAGAGGAGGGCTGTTAAGATGATCATAGGGCTGGAGCATCTCTCCTGTGAAGTTGAGAGAGTTGTCTTTGTTCAGCCTGGAAAAGAGAAGGCTCCAGGGAGACCTTATAGCACCTTCCAGTACCTGAATGGGGTACAAGAGAGCTGGGGAGGGACTTCTAATAAGGGTGGGAACGGCTTCAAAATGAAAGAGGGGGGGTTGAGGGTTGCTCAAAG